>JZKD02S1674771.1:339887-398688 GCA_000966675.3 Picea glauca
TTGGAGGCATTATTTTGTATTAGCGGGAGCATTTTGTAGCAACTCATATCTATTGCTTGTACGGCCATCTGAGGTTTATGCCAGATCGACCATCTATTGTATTGATCTTACATTGGTCATAATAAAAAGGTCAAATATTTGTTGTGCTTCTACATCTTGAATATATTATGATCTCCATGTGTTGATGAATCTTGTATGCACTTAATAACTTAATAAATTAGTATTAGTTAGTGATTCCAAGAAAGAATTTGGCTTGGGATCATTACAATCATCAAGTGAGTGGCTCAAATTGAAGCTCTATAAAAGGACTTTTATGTTCAATAACTAAACAATGATTTTCGTTGTTAAATTGTGAAACAAAGTAAGATGTAGCAGTGAAAGTAGCATCCCTAATGGTTGTAGCTAACAAATTATAACAACAGCAAATTAAACTCAAAGTTTAACAACCATTTGATTACCAATCACTTTCTTTTATCATGAAGTAAGAGAGTAAGAGACAGATACAGAGAGAGATTGCTACAAAACTTTGTCACTTTACTACATCAATGAAGACTGGTGCCTTTAATGGGTTATGGAGTCACTTGCTTTAAGAGAGACTTTAACAAAATAGAAAAGTGGAGAGGGATTTCGGCTAAACCCTTATAGCACCCAAAACGTCTACTTCTTCTAAATTGATTAACATACCAAGCAAGGCTAAACTAGGGTTTTGGGTTTCTAGGGGTGTAAACCCTCTTACTCCTTAGAAATCAAAAACCTAGAAAAAAATTGTTTCAATGGTGTAGACACTCCTACTTGAAACAAACCTTTAGTGCTCTTATCTAGGTGAATAAATATTGTGAGTTATGGAGGGTGTAAACACATTTACTCCTCCTAGGGTTTTTCCAACAAAATCAAGCAAATTACCATATGATTACAGAAAATCTAGTTATGAGACAAGAAATTGATGAGTAAAAGCCTTACGCAACCAATAAATACCCCACAAGACTTCACCACAAGCTTCCAAGAAGATAGCACACTAGTAGAGATCACCAACAAGCAAGTAGCACCACATTTGCACAAGAAAATAGACATAGTGAATCATCCAAAAGGGCCTAAATTGTAGTCAAAAGAGTATTTTTAGTAGTGATGAGTTATGTCCAATTGAAAAATGACTTGCCTCTATTTATAGAGGAAAACCCAAGTCATATTTTTCCACATTTACAATTAAATCCTAAAATTTAGGTCTAAACCAAAGTTACAATGCTTAACTAGCAAAATGATTTTTCCCTTTTGCCCACATAGGTCACAAAATAGAAAAATAATGGCATGCAAGCCCATAAAACTCTTCTCCAAGGTGGCACATATGGAGGTAATCCTCCAAAGGATATGACATCATACTACAAAATTGCCACGCCCTCCCCAAATCAAGTACAAGTGTGGGGTCACAAGCCCACAAAACCACCAAGTGAAAAAATTACACCAAACAACCTCCTAAATGTGTGATGGCATGATGCATAAGAGGGACGTTTGGTCATGGGAAGGTGATGTCATCTCTTCTTCATGCTTTTATCCTTGCTTATGTGCTAAATATGTCATCCAAGGTGCAATGCTCATCATCCTAAGCCCCTAATATGTGGGGTGTAACATCCATCCAATGGGATCTCATGCCCCTATGAAGGTACAAGTTTCTTAGTCCCTTCATGAATGAATTTCACTGGAAAAGGTCCTGCAAAGACAAGCAAATCCACCCTCCAAGGGTCCACAAGTCATATGAATCATTCATTTTATCTCACAAGTTGTACGTTGGGAAAATCTCGACCCAAACCACAGTATGGTGACAACTAAGAGAACACCTACCCATTTTCAACTTAGATAGGTATTCCCATCACTTTAGAGGTGAAGTGATCACCTCAAGGGGGGAATGTCGGGTGACCCTAGGGGGGAATGATATGGAAATTGAGATGATGAGATAAATTCCCCTATAGGTCATGTTTCTAAGTGGAGGATGGCTTTGATGGCATGTCTTGGAAGTGTTTTAAGGTTTTCAAGTCTTCGAGTACCTGCGAAAAGTGTTTTTACCTACCTAAGACACAAGAAAATCGAATTGTATGAGTTATGTATTAAGTGGACGAATAAGTTAAGCTTTTTGTCCCTATTTTCAGTAGTCAACAAAAATATATATCAGCAAGAAAATCAATTACTTACTGCATAAATAACCATCAAAAGCATCAAGTATTTATTTGGCAATGAAGCATTAAACATGCAAACTAATTCCCAATACTTTAGCACAAGATTTGATGGTGATTAGGGCTGCAAAAAGATGTTTTCAGAGATTTTTATGAGAAGCCAAATTTCTATAGCAAATATTTTCTATAGCGTCAACTTTTACCCTAAGGAATTAGCCAAAACGTTTCCCAACAATAGGCAACATCAAGTATATTAACAATAGAAACTTTCCAACTATTTCCAATGGTAAAAGAGTTAGAAATTAAGATTGAAAAAGAGATTTTGCAGTAGCCCTAATGGCTGTAGCATAATTTTGTAACAGCAGCAAGATATCCTTGACCAATCAAAACACCCTAGTAGCTCAAGCAAGCGATTAAAGCAAAGAATTGATTCCACTTTGAACAAATTCAATATCTCGTAAAATCATGTATTTCAATGTAAGCAAATTATTTCTCCAATGCAATAAAAGATAAGTTCCTTTCCAAATGGGTTGTGGATTCCTCTTTTATTAGGTTAGGACTACTAAATCTCAAGCGGTTTAATCCCTTTTCTCCCTTGTTATAGCAACCCTATCAAGGTAAAGTCTAGGAGGGTGTAAACCCTTTTACTCCTCCTAGCAACATTTGCAATAGCATTTTCAACAAACAATAATGATAAAAATGGGTTAAGGTTTGTAAATCCTTATATTCCTCCACGTATCTAGCCAATAACAAGCATGGAACAAGAAATAAACCTAACAAAGTCAATATTTTCCTTAACAATTCCAAGAAATTCCAAGACAGAACCCTAGTTACCAAGAAATTTTCATCACCAAAGCAAAGAGAAAGAGCCTCCAAGAGTAGACCACCACTTCCTTCCATAAGACAAAAGATAAACTATATCACAATGGAGAGAGAGAATGAATTTTCCCAATTAGTGTGAAAATTTCAGCCAAGTATCCTTCTCCACATGGGAGAATTATGATTCAAATGAGATACACGTGATCTCTATTTATACAAAGTGTTCTAAACATAGTTTTTCCACAAATTCAAGGTAAAACACAATATAAGGGGTCAACAACCCTTATCTTTCCACTTTACACAAAATAATACTTTTTAATTCATACTTTTTCACATAGAAGAAACCCTAAAACATGATGTCACCCTCTTTTTGGGAAACGTTTGGCACTTTTGGTCAAATCGTGGAGTTGGAGAAGGGAATGTTAGGCCTACAAAGGCCAATCATATTCAATTAATTTCTTTCTTCCATGATCCAAGGGTGCTTTCCTCCAAAATGTGCCAAGTGTCCTCAACACCACCAAACCCTAGCCACAATATGACGTCAAGCCATCAAAGGCGACATTTTGGCCTCCTTAAGAAAGTCGTTTGGGTGGTAGGGGATAGGTGAGGCCCTCCATGATGTTGTCTATGCCTCCAAAGGAATGTATTCATCATTTGGTATGTCGTCCCTTGGCATCCAACCTGTGGGATTCAAGCCCCATGGAAGCCCAATCTAGGCTTGTTCTTCCAAATCTGCCCACCAACTAGGTCCTGCAAAGACAAATCGATACACCCTACAAGGATCTCAATTCAAATGCATCATGATGAGTAAATCAAATCATTAAAAGAGTCATCTAAGAAAGTACATCCAAACCACCTCATCAAAATAAACCAATTCTCAAAGACCTTATGTAATTTGCGAATTTTAGGTTTGGGAGGGTTGACAAAATGACCTATTGGGTGAATCGTACCTCAAGTTTAGGGGTGTTTCCCGAGGGGACCTCCTTCTAAGTCATGTATATGAGGTGTCATGGATAAGTGGAATACTTTTGGGCATGGGGTTTATGACATACAAGGGGTCGTAGTGTTTCATTTATGGGTGTGTTTGTATAGGGTGTGTTGCACCTTCGTTTTCAAGCCCATTTATTGTCTTTTATTCTTTTAGGATGTTTCCAGGTTGAATCCAAGGTGGGGCTTCTTCCTAAGCATGAAAAATCATGCCCACCTTGAATCTACCCTAGTCACATCATTCTTCTCCAATTTGAAAACATGTGTGGGGCTTCTACCTAAGAAATAAAAATAGTTCCCACGGATGCTCCATCCTGGTTGGCATTTTGTTATTAATTATTCTTTTATGGGTCCCAATCAGTTTCTTATGAGAGACATCTCATTGTCCTTGGGATCCCTGGGCGAGCATCTAGAAGGTTAATTATTGGATTTTATATTTTTCTAGTTACAAGCCTCTAGGCCTTCATCCCCTTCTTCCCATGAAATTAGGGACAACCCCTTCTTGGGTTAGTACACCTAAAAAATCCCAAAAGGTGAGGAAATGAGGGGATGAAGTGTGGAAAGTGACAAGTATGGTTGGGAGTGGCACGATGAATCGTCAAAAGGACCTCCCAGTAGCATCCCTATCCCTAAGGGTGACCCACTTAGTACGGTGCAATGTCAACCACCAAAGTGAAACAAGACAAAGAGCATAATATCCAAGCAAATGTCACATAATCAAAAGAAGTAATAGATGCAACAAACTAAAATTCCTCATATATTGAAATGAAACTCACCATATTACATGACTTGTACCTCATAGAGAAATATCCAATGTCTCTGGAGGCCAACTGATGTGGTGGATATCGTCATGACGAACCTGGAGTTATGGTGGTGAGGTGGGTCTCTGTCTATGCAAGTGGACATTGTTGGTCAATTTTTCTCTCGGTACTCCATGTATGCAACCTAAGGGCCTCGGGACATCATATCCTTTGTTATCCCCAAGAGTTGGGGATAACATATGGCTCCTACTTGGGGACATGTTATCATCGTAGAGTGCATGATACCCGTAGTATCTCCTGGTGGAATTGTGCCTACACTAAAACATAAAACTATAAAATATATGGTGGTTCTATCACCCCTCATCCATATATATCAAAATAAAAAATGAAATCTAATCTAGAAAAGAAAATTTTAGCATTTTTTCAAAAATTTGTAAACTAAACATGAAATCAATATGCAAATACAAGAAATAAGGATGACCTACCTACTTACCTAGGGCCTTGGGGCCCTGAAGATCAAGTATTAGGTGATGTCAAGTTAATTCATACAATCAGTGAAACCAGTTGATCATCTCATCAAAGTATCTTCCCATGTGCATAATTATGTAAAACAACAAAGACAAGTCAAGCACATAATGATCATGAGCATAAATAGATATATAATCAATCATGAAGTGAAATGAATGTATATGGGTGGGAGGGAGGAAATCCTGTTGGAAATAGAAACCATCAGACTGATCATCTTTCCTGAAAGTGTAGCCACACACCTAATCAATCCATGTCTGAAGAGGGATACCATATGTAGACGACAACTCATCTTCATATTTACCTAGAAAATAATTGCTTCCTGAAGGCTGAGAAAGGATAAGAGATCCCAAGAAAACCTTATGATTCCTAAGAGAAGAGGAAACCAGGTAAGGGAGGACCTCAGGTCCTAAGAAGGATTATTTTCCCACATCCAAAACATGTTGCTTATTTATCTGTAAATCCTTATGAAGGTCCCCAAGATGAAAACAGTGTTTCTCTGTGGTATGATCCTTTGACTTCTCTAGAATTTCCACACATTGGTATCGATCTAAATATGATGACGAAGGTAGTTGAAAGTCCTCATAGAACAAGCCTGCATCCCCAAAATGATCTACATCACAACTCCCATGGGATGACTGAAAATCACCCTGAAAATGTTGTGATAGGCCATCCTTTAATGGGTGGAACAAATATATAACCATGTCATCATCAAGCCACCAAACATATGAATCATATACACATAAATACCAGTCCTGTGAAGGTGAAAACGCAACCCCATTTCCTTGAGAGTTACCCTCAATGTCGTAAATGGGGTCTCTACCAAAAATGAAATGAAAAAAATATCATGTGTGTCTCCTAGTTTGTATGAAAGTGTATATGTGATCATCAACCATATCCAAGGTTTCTTTCATATGACCATCAGAGTGACCAAAAATTACCATCTATTTGTATTCGTGTCCAGGAAAGGTAGAGGATGGGGTGGCATCAATTGGATCTTTAATTTCTTCATCATTGAGACTAATTTCTTCTTCAACTTCATGCACAGGAGGAGAGTAAGGCTGGACAACCTTACCTTCATCAAGAGGGATCAAAAATAATGATGTCTCAACATGTTGTGATTTTTCATAATTCTTCTTTCTTCTTATTTACATGCCCTCCATCCCCTCTTCATCGCAAGGGGATTGATCCTTCATACAGAATGCTTTGTTTTCTTCCTTTAGGAATTGTCACATCCAAGGGATCCTCTAATAATTCTTCACTTCCAAATTCATGGAATAAAGTATCATCAATATCTTCAAAAGGGTCACAATTCATCATGTTCTCTTCTTGATGTGCAGAAGAAGAAGAGGCTTGGATGTCTTCATCAAGTGGAAGGGAAGATATAAGCACGTCATCTTCATCAAATGTCTCGTTCGGATCTTCAACATGAGAAGCTTCATCGGGATATTCTTCAATATTTTATTCATCCTCATCTATAGGAAAACCTTCTCTACAAAGAGTGTCTTTGAGCTCTTGGAAAGTATCTTGCAAATTCTAGATAGTTGGTAGATAATTCTTGAGAAATTCTTCAATGTGATTTGTAGAAGATGGGATACGTCTTGGATTAAATGAGTGTTCAAGTCAACTCCTTTGATTTGTTTCCAATGAATATACACAAATTTTCATCAACACATCTTCATGTAGCACATTTAACCTTGAAGCATACTTCATATAATTCCTGACATGGGTGACTGCTAGAGCTCGATCACCATTAAATTTAGGGAAATTTTCCCTCCACTCTGTAGAGCAATGATTTGGATATTCGGAGATATTTTGAACATAAAGAGAAGGGTACACCTTATGTAATTCCCATGGTAAGCAACATGAGGCCATGGTTCCATTACTTGGGGTAATACCTCAATGGAGTTTCCAGATGAGATCAAGGCTCATCAAAGGATGTAAATGGTAGTCAAAGAAAGGTGGGTTCTTGGAAAGTGGAGTCGCCAGATGAAATTCAAGAAGAGATAATCAAGGGTGAAAGGAGAACGTCCTTCAGGTGGATTCATCAGGAGAACCAGGGAAAGACTTTGGGATAGGTTTCCAAAGTTTCGTTAGGGTTCAAAAGAGGATACAAAATCCTCCCTGGCAACAACACTAAAATGTTATCGCACAAGTTGTAGGTTTAGAAAATCCTGAACCAAACCACAATATGGAAAAAACTAAGAGAACACCTACCCACTATCACCTTAGATAGGTATTCTCGTCACTTTAGAGGTGAATTGATCACCTCAAGAGGGGAATCTCGGGTGATTCTAGGGGGAAATGATACAGAAAGTGAGATCATGGCTTTGATGGAACCTCTTGGCAGTGCTTTAAGGTTTCCAAGTCTTCGAGTACCTGTGGAAAGTGTTTGTACATGCCTAAGACACAATAAAATCCAATTGTACGAGCTATATGTTAGGTGGAAGAGCAAGTTAATATTTCTATCTCTATTTGCAGTAGTCAACAAAAATATATATCAGAAATAAAATCAATTACTTATTGCAGAAATAAC
Organism: Picea glauca; assembly: GCA_000966675.3. Lineage (NCBI taxonomy): Eukaryota > Viridiplantae > Streptophyta > Pinopsida > Pinales > Pinaceae > Picea > Picea glauca. Next base: position 347,681 of record JZKD02S1674771.1, read on the forward strand.
CATAAAAAGTATCAAGTATTTATTGGGAAATGAAGCACTAAACATGTAGACTCATTCCCAATACTTTAGCACAATCTTTGATGGTGAATTAGGGCTTCAAAAAAGATGTTTTCAAATAGTTTTCAGAGCAGCCTAGTGGCTATAGAAAAAAAATTCTACGGCATCAACTTTCACCCCAAGGAATTAATCGAAAAAATTCCCAACAATAGACAACATCAAGTAGATTAACAATAGCAACTTTCCAACTATTTCCAATGGTAAAAGAATGAAAAATTAAGATTGAAAAAGAGAGTTTGCAGCAGCCCTAATGGTTGTAAAAAAAGTTTGTAATAGCAGCAATATATCCTTGACCAATCAAAATTCCCTAGTGGCTCAAGCAAGCGATTAAGCCAAAGAATTGATTCCACTTTGAACAAATTCAATATCTTGTAAAAACATTATTTCAATGTGATAAATTTGTTTCTCCAATGCAATAAAATATTAGTTCCTTGCAAATGGGTTATAGAGTCTTCTTGTATTAGTTTCAGAATACTAAATCTTAAGGGGTGTAATCCCTTTTACTCCCTTGAGATAGAAATCCTAACAAGGTAAAGTCTAGGAGACTGTAAACCCTTTTACTCCTCCTAGCAACCTTTGCAATAGCATTTTCAACAAAAAATAATGAACAAAATGGGTGGAGGTTGTAAATCCTTATACTCCTCCAAGGATCTATCCAATAACAAGCATGGAACAAGAAAGAAACCTAACAAAGTGCATATTTTCCTTACCAATTCCAAGAAATTCCAAGACAAAACCCTAGTTACCAAGCAATTTTCATCACCAAAGCAAAGAGAAAGAGCCTCCAAGAGTAGAAAACCACTTCCTTTCGTAAGACAAGAGATAAACCATATCATAATGGAGAGAGAGAATGAATTTTCCCAAGTAGTGTGAAAATTTCAGCCAAGTATCCTTCTCCACATGGGAGAGCTATGATTCAAATGAGATACACATGATCTCTATTTATACAAAATGTTATAAACATAGTTTTTCCAAAACGTTGGGTAAAACATAAGATAAGGGGTCAACAACCCTTATCTTTCCCCTTTACACAAAATAATACTTTTTAATTCATACTTTTACACATAGAATAAATAATAAAACATGACGTCACCCTCTTTTTGGGAAACATTTGGCACTTTTGGTCAAATAGTTCAGTTGGAGAAGGGAATGTTAGGCCTCCATAGGCCAATGGTATTCAATCAATTCCTTTCTTCCGTGATCCAAGGGTTCTTTCCTTCAAAACGTGCCAAGTTTCCTCAACACCACCAAACTCTATCCCTAATATGATGTCAAGCCCTCAAAGGTGACATTTTGGCCTCCTTATGCTAGTTGTTTGGGTGGTAGGGGCTAGGGGAGGTCCTCCATGATGTATTCTAGGCCTCCAAAGGAATGTATTCATCATTTGGCATGTGGGCCCTTGGCATCCAACCTGTGGGATTCAATCCCCATGGAAGCCCAAGCTAGGATTGTTCTTCCAAATATGTCCACTAGCTAGGTCTTGCAAAGACAAATGGAGATTCCCTCCAAGAATATCAAGTCAAATTCCTCATTATGAGTAAATAAAATCAATAAAATAGCCATCTAAGAAAGTACATACAAACCACCTCATCAAAATAAACCAATGCTCAAAGACCCGATGCAATTTTCCAAGTTTAGGTATGGGAGAGTTGACAAAACGATCTATTGGGTGAATCATACCTCAAGTTTAGGGTTGTTTCCCGAGGGGACCTCCTTCTAATTCATGTATATGAGGTTTCATGGATGAAGGGAATACTTTTTGGCATGGTTTTCATGACATACAAGGGATCGTAGTGTCTCATTTATGGGTGCCTTTGTAGAGGTTATGTTTCACCTTTGTTTTCAATGCAATCTTTTTCCAAGCCCATGTATTGTCTTTTATTCTTTTAGGATGTTTCCAAGTTGAATCCAAGGTGGGGCTTCTACATAATCATGAAACTTTGTGACCACCTTGACTCTACCCTGGTCACATCATGCTTCTCCAAGTTGAAAACATGTGTGGGGCTTCTACCTAAGCAATAAAAACAGTGCCCACACATGCTCCATCGTTGTTGGAATTTTTTTATTAATTATTCTTTTACGAGTCCCATCTATTTCTTATGAGAAACATTTCATTGTCCTCACTATCCCTGGGTGAGAATCTAGAACTTTAATGATTGGAATTTAACTTTTTCCAGCTACAAGCCTCTCGGCCTTTAGCCTCTTCTTCCCATGAAATGAGGGACAACCCCTTCATGGGTCAGTACACCTAAAAATCCCAAATGGTGAGGAAATGAGGGGATGAAATGTGGAAAGTGAAAATTATGCTCGAGAGTGGCATGATGACTCATCAACAGGACCTCCCAATAGCATCCCTATCCCCAAGGGTGACCCACTTACTAGGGTGCAATTTCAACCATCAAAGTGAAATAGGGCAAAGAGCATAATGTCCAAGCAAATGTCACATAATCAAAAGAAGTAATAGATGAAACAAACTCAAATGCCTCAAATATTGAAATGGCACTCACCATAATACCTTACTTATACCTCATGTTGCAAGACCCAATGTCTTCTGGAGGCCATTTGATGTGGTGGATACCGTCATGACGAACCTGGAGTTGTGGTGGTGAGGTGGATCTCTGTCTATGCAAGTGGACATTGTTGGTCAAGCTATCTCTTGGTACTCCATGTCTGCAAACTGAGGGCCTCAAGACATGATCTCCTTAGTTATCCCCAGGATTTGGGGATAAAAATTCCAAGTAATCCACATTTAATAAAAGAACCACCCAAACAAGTGCATTAAATCCCCTCTTTTCAAATTAAACAAATGCTCAAAGACCTTATAAACTTTCCCAAATTTAGGTATGGGATGTGTGTCATGGTGCCCTATTTGGTAGGCCAATCCCAAAGTCAAGAGATGTTTCCTAAGAAGAACCTCTCTAGATCATGCAATGAATATGAGGTGGATGGGTAAAGAATCTTGGGCATGGGGTTCTTGACATATCAAGGGCTCATATTGCGTCATTTATGGGTTCCTTTGTGGAGGGTGTGTTGCATCCCTTGTTTTGCAATGCAACATTTTTCCAAGTCCTTTATTTTCCTTTCTCTTGTTTTTATGATCAAAACATTGAGTGCTATGTGCAATGGAAAGAAAAATACCATAGCAACACCACTTGAATTTATAACACATTGAGTGTTATGTGCATTGGAAATTAAAGAACACCTCAATGCATTCCTCCATCAAGCGAGATACTTTGTATTTATTTGTTTTTTAAAAGGTCCTTTATTTTTTATAGAGAAGTTATTTATGGCTCTTAAGACCTTAGGGTGAGCATCTGAAAGGATAGATTATGTATTTTGATTTTTACAGTGCTAGCTACAACACTTCTAGGCCTTTAGCTCCTTCTTCCCATGAAATGAGGTACAATCCCTTCTTGGGGTCAGTGAACCAGAAAAACCCAAAATATGAGGAGGCATAAGGAAATAAGTGTGTAAAGTGGTAAGCATAAGTGGGAATGGTATGATGACCCTTCAAGGATACCCCACAGTAGCAACCCTTTTCCCGAGGGTGACCAACTTACTAAGATACCATGCCAACCCCTAAGGTGAAATTAGGAAAAAGATATGATTTCCAAGAAATGTTCCATAATCAAGACATGACTCTTTTCAACATGATAAAATGATTCAAATATTTAAGTGACACTTACCATGAGAATGGACTTGTTACCTCATGAAGAAAGACCTATTGTCTTCCGTGGACCAAGATGGTGTGGTGGAGGTCGCTATGTTGTTGACAATGAGCGGTGATGTGTGGTGGAAAGGAGGAGCTATATCTACTCAATGTGGTCTATGTTGGTTAATATGGCTCTCGACACTCCATCTCTACTACCTACAGACCTCGAGAGATCATATCCTTAGCTACCCCTGGGTTGGGGGGGTAACATCTGGCTCCTACATGGGGACATGTGTTGAACCTAGAGTACATGAGAACCTCAACATCTCCTAGTATGACATGTTCTTACACACACTTATACAAACATTAGAGCATCGAAGGGTGGCGAACTCACCCCTTTATTCATATAATAAAAACTTCAAAAAAATTCAAAATTGAAAACTATAATATTTCTTAAAAAGAGATTTTTTTTTTGCATTTTTCAAAAACTTCTAACTAACATGTAATCATGAACACTCAACTCAAACAAATGTATCACAACAACTATGCATGAATGCAAGAAAATCAATATGTAAATCAAATATATGTGTGCAAATCTAGGCAAATTCAACTACACTATCATGACATGCATATGCAAATATGATACAAATGAAAATGATCTACCTATTTACCTAGGGCCCGAGGCCCATAGAAATCAGGTCACATTTATGTAGGGTCGGAGGATAAACCCATCAACTAGTAATGTCATATTCCTCCCATCCATGGATGATAAATAATAAGTATCCCTTTCATACTTCTTCCTGATAATGTAAGGACCAAGCCATAGAATCTCACTTTTCTTGTCATACTTTGGCTTTCCCTTTGTTTTATCCCACATGAGTGCAAGGCTTCCTTAGTCAAATTCAACATACGGTAGATCTTCAATGTAATTTTGTGTGGGAGGATCATCTTCGACCATACGTTTGATAGATTGTTCTCACTCATGATCCCTCTTTCCCTCATCCTTCTTAAGTATCTTGATGTATACTAGGTCCTTTCCCTAGTATTTCACAAGTTTCTCCTTATAATTATCTGTCTTTGGAAAAAGTATATCAATACATTATTCTCCCGCAAATGGTAAATCCCTAGGATCATAATCAATGACCTGAGTTTTCACATCATATTCATAATAACTCCAATAGTATGGGCTATTCGAATCAATTACATGATTCTTGGCAATTGGTTGACTATATAGAATCTCAAATGTCCCATCCCCCATAGGGATATGTGCATGATTCAAGTCCATACTGAGAAAAGCAACAAGGGTAGTAGATCAGCTTCTTAACAAGACCATGCCCCAAGCATCTAGTACATCAATCGTAACCACATTCATATTGATGTCGATGTGGGGGAACAATTGTAAGTAAACCTTAAAATCCTCTATTAGACTGTAAACCTTAAAATCCTCTATGAGACCATAAACCTTCACTTTATTTGAATCGATACCACAAATGTTTCCATAAGGATGGGTCATTTGCAGACCAAGTTGTTTCATGACCTTTAGTGGCATTACATTTTTTGAAGCCCTGAAATCCAGCATATAATTGTTTAGAAGAAAACCATTTATGCCTAAAGAGAGGTAAAAAAGGGGGTTTTCTTCTCTCTGGTTTCCATGATACATAGTATTTAAAATTATTGGAGGGTCCCCTACTTCATTTTGTATTCTTAAAGTCTTCAAGACTTCTTTCCTTATAGAAGGAATCTTGCACATCTCGACCATGGGTGTATTCTTAAAGTCTTCAAGACTTCTTTCCTTATAGAAGGAATCTTGCACATCTCAACCATGGGCACCACCATGTTCATTTTTCCAATCATATTAGGTACATCGATATTTAGGCTAAGATCTTCATTTTTTGATGTGGGATGTGGTAGTAGGTCATGAATGGGAGGTGGAGGCACCACCTATTTTGCTGGAGAAGGTGAAGTTGGTACTTTATTTCTCCTGGACCATGTAAAAAAAATAAAAAATCCTCAACCTCTCTTTTAAAGCTTCATCCATTTGGTCCAATATTTCCAGCCGAGATCGTCTAACTACCCCCTTCCTAACTTCATCAAGTTTTTCTTCTGTAATGTCAATGTATTCATCATCCTCGAGTGTGTAAGTTGTATCAATGAAGTTCAACTAATCTGTAGACCATGGATCTTCTTATTTTCTCTGTCTCAAACATTCATGTTCCCAATGAGGTTCTTTACAAAGAAAACACCATGATGATCCTTACATGTTAACCATTCCAATGGGATTCAAGGTGTCAAGTGATCTTGTTTCTTTTTGTGGCTTCAGCTTCCAACTTTTTTTTTCCCTCTGTTGTCTGATAAACTGAGGCCTTGGAGTAGAATTTTTCCTCTCTAAATTCGTCAACCTGCTAATGATTTGATTTTGGGTCTAGATAAACTGGGAATTCATTTGATCAAACTTTTGAGACAAAAGTGTGATTGGGTCTTATACATTGTTGGTCTATTTCTTTGTCTTATCATATGCTCTGGCACAAGGTAATTGAAAAGGCTTGATCTTTGAGATAATAATATGTTATTCAATCTGAACATTATACTATTTTTCCTTTTCTAAATTTCCAGGTATATTTCCCTTCAGAATAAAACCAAACTATCCTTAAAAGGCATTTAAATAAAGGAGGATAATGGTTGCTTCCAGTGGGAACAAGTCCTTTGGGATCTTGCTGAACAAGTTATCAAATATAGCATTGAATTCCTTCACTGTTTCATTCTCTTTCTTTTTAATTTGGTTGAATTGCATCAATAGCATTCCACTATCCTTCTTCGTTGTCCATATTTTTTTGAACAAATTTGTGAAAGATTGATATGACTGAAAGTGATAATCAGGTGAGATTTTGAACCACTTCTTAGTGTCTTCATCAAGAGAGGAAGCTAGTAAATTGATCACAACAACTTCATGTTTGATAGCGTTATCTTCCATAGCCACACCAATAGTGTCAAAATGTTCTTCTATTGTAACAACATTGTTTCCAGTGAATTTGGGAAACCACTTGTGATATTATTTTGGCATGTTATTGGGGTAGCCAATGATATTGGTCATATTCAATGGATTTTAAATGTTGTTATCCCAAGGATGATCCATTGGAGAGAAACGAAGGATCCCCTTAAATAAGGTCTTGACAACAAGTGGATTATGAGGAGGCCTTCGTTGATAAACTTTGGAAGGTTGGACCATCCCTTGGGAATTGTCTTTTCGAAAGATAGGTTTTTCAGGTTGTGGAGTCACCAAATGAACTTTATGAAAGTTCCATCAAAGGTCAAAAGGGAACTTCCCTCAAATGGAGTTTCCAGGTAAGCTAGAGGTATAGGATTTTGGATAGACTTTCCAAATGTCATTAAGGGATTGGAAAGGATTTGAAATCCTCCCCGGAAACGGAACCAAAAAATGTTATCACATGATTTGTAGTTAAGGAAAATCCCAACCCAAAAACAAAATGTGTGACACATCTAGGGACACCTATCATTGTCACCTCAATAGATATACCCCTTGTTTTAGTAATGAACAAGTCCAACGCAAGGGAGGCTTCATGGGTGACCTTAAAGGGATGAAGGGAACAAGCACAAGAGTGGAAAGAGGCCCCTATTTCAGTCACTTGAACAAGATGGATAAGGCTTCTTAAAAAGAAAGGCTTGGGCTAGAAATGTCGATGGATTGAAGAACACTTGAAAAAGCACACGTTAGGACAAATATCCCAAAGAAAAATATTTTCAAATAAGCCACTAACCACTAATGACTTAGAAAGCTATGCTTTTTATCCTAAAAACACAACAGAAAGTAAGTTTATAATAGCAATGATAAAATTGTAAAAGTTGCAAGAATACACCGTCAAAATTTTCAATAAATGATATGGAATGAAAGTTTCCAACTAGTACATAAAGATCAACCATTTAAGCATTAGTTTTGACGGTTATATTGGCTTCTACACAATTGTTATCAGCAATAAGTAAATTGTAACAGTAGAAATGTTTAACCACAGAAATCAACAAGTGAATGGCTCAAATTGAAGCTATAAACAAGAACTTTTATGTTCAATAAATAAACAATGATTTCCATGGATAAATTGTGACAAAAAATAAGAGGTAGCAATGAAATTAGCATCCCTAATGGTTGTAGCTAACAATTTATAACAACAACAAATTAAAATCAAAATTTATCAATCATTTAATTACCAATCACTTGCATTTTATCATGAAGTAAGAGAGAAAGAGAGAGAGAGATATTGCTATGAAACTTTGTCACTTTACAACATCAATGAAGACTAGTGCCTTTTGTTATCCCCAATTCCTAGGGATAACAAAGGAGATGATGTCGCGAGGCCTTCAGGTTGCAGACATGGAGTACTGAGAGATAGCTTGACCAACAGTTTCCACTTGCACAGACAGAGACCCACCTCACCACCATAGGTCTCAGGTTCATCATGAGGGTATCCGCCACATCAGCTAGCTTCCGAAAGAGATTGGGTCTTGTTCCATGAGGAACAAGTTAGGTATTATAGTGAGTATCGTTTCAATATTTGAGGCATTTGAGTTTGTTTCATTTAAAACTACTTTTGGTTATGTAACGTCTACTTGGAAATTATACTCTTTGTCATGTTTCACCTTGGTGGTTGACATTATGCCCTGGTAATTTGTCACCCTTAGGGATAGGTTTTCTAATGGGAGGTCCTCTTGACGATTCATCATGCCATTCCCGAACATACTTTTCACTTTCCCACTTCATCCCCTCATCTCCTTACCTTTTGGTATTTTTGGGTGTCCTAACCCAAGAAGGGATTGTCCCTCATTTCATGGGAAGAAGGGGGTCGAAGTCCTAGAGGCTTGAAGCTAGAAAAATATAAAATCTAATCATGACCCTTCTATATGCTTTCCCAAGGATCCTAAGGACAACGAAATGTCTCTCATAAGAAACTAATGGGACTTGTGAAAAATAACTAATACAAAATTACAACCAAACAGAAGCGTGTGTGGGCAATGTTTTTCATGCTTAGGTAGAAGCCCCACACATTGTCTTCGACTCGAGGAAGCATAATGTGGCCAAGGTATATTCAAGGTGGGAATTTCATTTCATGATTAGGTAGAATCCCCACCTTGGATTCAACCTGGAAACATCTTAAAACAACAAAAGACAATAAATTGGCTTGGAAAAAGGTTGCATTGAAAACGAAGGTGCAACACACCCTCTACAAAGGCACCTGTAAATGAGACATTATGGTCCCTTGTATGTCATGAACCCCATGCCCAAATTCCTTCTCCCCATCCATATCAATTTGTCCACATGACCTAGAGAGGGGGCCACTTGGTAAATACTCCTAAAATTGAGGTTCCATTCACCCAATAGGTCACTTTGTCAACCCTCCCATACCCAAACTTGGAAAATTGCATAGGTTCTTTGAGCACTTGTTTAGTTTGATGAGATGGGTTTTAATGCACATTATTAGGTGGCTATTTTATTGAATTGATTTACTTATCATGATGCATTTGAATTGATATCCTTGAAGGGTGTATTCATTGTCTTTGCAGGACCTTGCTTGGTGGACAGATTTGGAAAAACAAGACTAGCTTAAGATTCCTTGGGGCTTGAAGCCCACAAGTTGGATACCATGGCCCACACACTAGACGATGATGGAAGCCATACATATACATTGTAGGAGCTCACTTTTTCCCCTACTAGCCCAACATTTTTCTTTTGGAGATAAAAATATCACATTTGGAAGGCTTGAGATCTTATGGGCTAGGGTTTGGGCTGGTGTTGTTGATTGACTTGACACTTAGCACGTTATGATGGAAGAAGGCATGGATTGAAGGAGGAAACCATATAACATGAGAGAGAGGCCCTAGAAGGCCCATTGACTTCCATCTTCTACTCTGAACACTTGCAAAAAGGTACCAAAACGTAACCCTTTAGAGGGATGACATCACACTAGGGTTTTGTTTTGTGCATTCTTTGAATTAAAGTCAAATTAATTTTTTAAAGATGAAAAGTAAGGGTTGTTGACCAATTAATTTTTGGTTTACCCTAAAATTAAGTGGACAAACGCTTTTAGGAGGATTTGTATAAATAGAGAACAAACTCTTGTCATTTTATCATAACTCTCCCATCTTGGAGAGGACCCTTGGCTGAAATTTGTGCCCCTTTTGGGTAATTTTCTCTATATCTCTTTGCTACTTTCCCATGTGATGGTTTTTCTTTGCTATTGGATGGATAAGTAAGGCATTATCTTTCTTGGAGACTATTTCTTTCTTTTATGGTGGATTTTATTGGTTAAAAGGAGTTTATTTTGTTAATGCTTGAACTAGGTAAGGAATATCTCTTGTTATTGCTTATTTTCTTGGTCACAAGGTTAGTTTTATAATATTTTGGGGATTATAAGGTAAAACAACCCCACTAATCCCATCATAATTTTTTTGGAATATTGTTTTGCAAAAAGGAATACTAGGAGGAGTAAAAGGGTTTACACCCTCCTAGGGTTTTCCTTTGTTAGTTTTGCTTGTAGTGGGGAGTAAAAGGGATTACACCCCCAAGGAAGTAGCACAACTAGCTCTTTCATTTTTAAATACTCCATAACCCAATAGTTAAAGGAACTAATCTCTTGCAATGGAGAAATAAAATCATTCCATTGGGATACGTAGAATTACGAGATATTGAAATTGTTTAAGTTGGAATCTTTTATGCATGCTAAAATCCTGTCAAGGCCACTAGGGCATCTTGTTTCTCCAGGGATTTATTTCTGTTGAAATTAATTTAAGCTACAGCCATTAGGGATTCATAAAATCACTTCATACTTTCTAAATTTTCTCATGTTCTAACCACCTATTTTGCTAGAAAGCTGCCAAGTTAATCTACTAGTTATTATGCTTCTTTTGGGTGGTTTACATGTAAGTTTTGGTGGTTGGAATTTTTTGTAGTAAAACTTGTTTGCTATAGACATAAGTCTGGAGAAATATCTATTCAATACTTACAACAAATAGCCTTTAAATGTTGCTAAACTCTTGTGTTATCATACTTGAGTTTCACTAGTAATTGCTAGTTAGTCTCTTGCATATTTACTTGGACTTTTATTGACTTGTTTGGTAGTTATTCCATTTATTTCATTGTTGATTTATATATTTATATATTGTTGATAATTAAGACATAAAACTTCACTTTATTTTCCATTGGATTGTTGGGCTTGTATCTCGTCTTTTCTTGTGTCTCGGGCAGGTACAATCATCTTCTGCAACTACTCGAGCTCTTGGAAACCATTGATCACTTCTGAGACTCCTTTCCAAGCCATATTCCACTTAGTAACTTGACCTATAGTAGAATCACTTACATAGCCTCACTTTCCATCTCATTCCCCCCTAGTGTCACCTATGATCTCCCCCTTGTGTTGGATTTTTCCTTCACTAAAGCAAGGGGAGGGTTTATCTGAGGTGACAGTGGGTAAACTCTCCTAGCCGTTATCTCCATATTGTGGATTTGGATGGGATTTTCCCAACCTACATTTTGTGCAATAAAATTTTGGGGTCGTTGCTAGGGAGGATTTTGAATCCTCTTCCATTCCCTAATGACACTTTGGCAAGATTCCTTCCTAAAGCCTTTACCCCTAGCTTACATGGAAACTCCACTTGAAGGATGTTCCCCTTCCAACCTTGATGAAATTTCCATAAATTTCATATGGAGAATACATTGAGGTATTGATCCAAGTGGATATCAGTGGCCACCCACCTATTCCAACTAGCTCAAAACAGTTTGTTGGCAATTTACTATTTTTAGCAGTGTTTCGGGTCCCAAAATTTTGGGGCCATTTTGAGGGCCTAAATGACGTTTTTTCACGATCAACCACCTCACCTCAATAATAGCCATAGTCTCTAATTTATCTTGTGAAATGAATATCATCTTCAATACCTTTACAACAAGCTATCGTGCGCCCCAAATGGAGATCGTATGCCAAAGTTACGCCCTCGAGAAGCTGATACACCAAACTACCCAAAACAGGGTCCACAAAAATGTTGGCTTTTCATCTTCTAGGGTTAGGGTTTTGGATCTTATTTATGTTAAAAAGGCCTTTGGAGCCTCATTGTAACCACCATCTTATTGCAAATGAGTGTAGCCATCACATCTCTTCTCATAGATAAGCTTCCACCATTCTAGTGAGTCTTTCACTCTGTATTTCTACAGTTTTGTTCATTTCACTCATTAATAGAAATTGTGTATTACTTTATCTCTTTGTTTATGGTTTTATCTCTGATATATCTTTGTTATATTATTGGATATTTGATATATATTTTTACATTTCTTTATTACATCTCCGCTCATTTTGTGCCAAAAATAATCTAGATCAGTGGTATCAAAGCAGGATTCTCTTGATTGTTTTTCAATGCATGTCCCCGACGAGGTCCGAGTATAGCAAGTTGGGTCTCGATATTTCCTCTCTTGAGGAAAATCACTCTTTCACACCCAAGAAACCCACCATGGTGGAATAAAAGAAAAAAGACAGAGCAGAAGATTCTATTAATCTGTTGCTTGAGCAAGCTCTCATGCGACAAAGGGAAGAAATGATGGAGAATTTTTCCCACATCCTTCAACACCTATCAATAACAGCAGGCGTATCTTCATCAAGTGGCCACTTTGGAGGAACCTCTCCTTTCAAGGTACAATTTAATTTTTACATTCCCGTATTTGAAGGTCAGATAGATGCGAATGCCCTAGAAAAATGGTTAAATATGTTAGAAGGTTATTTCTTTGTTCACAATTTTTCTGACAAGGAAAAGGTCACCTTCACACTCTTAAAGGATCTCCCCCATGTCAAACATTGGTGGGAAAAAATCTAGGAGAAAATTTCCATAGAGGAGTCTGGAATATATGGGGCCAAGCCCGCTTGGATTTGTTTTGTGGATGCAATCAAGGAACAATATTACACTGTTGGTAACTATGACGACCAGTACATGAGATGGACCACATTTCCCCAAGAGAGGGTTCAAACAGTGTCAGAGTTCAAAAATACTTTCCATACCTTGTGCACCAAGTTGGGTATCAAAGACTCTGAGCGGCATATGGTTCTAAAATACCGTGGGGCTCTGCATAGGTACATCCAAACCGAAATGGATTTCCTGGACATCTCATCACTAGGAGCTCCCTATCGATATGTTGTCAAGATAGAGAAAAATTTAGCCACCAAAACAAACGGGAGTTCGGGTCTGCAAATACGCAACAACCAAATTATGGTAAATATGGCCCTAAAAACCAGCCTCGAGAAAACCAATCCAAGCCACACAAAAAGAGGGTTAATGGAAAGACGAACAAGGAAATTGGAAAATGGTGTGATTTCCACAAACTCCCCTGGCACAACACTGATGAATGTCGCTCAAAACAATCATTGGTGGCCAATATCAAAGAAAATGAGTCGAACCCTGATTCAGAATATGATTCGGAAAATAATGATAGAAGACAGATCATCGACGCAGACCCCACTACTATTGTCGCGACCAAAACAATTCAACTAGAAGAACTTGTAGATCCTGAAGAGGGGGAGCACCTTTTTCATTCACAGTTGTGGGTGTAGGGGACCCCGCTACATTTTATTGTTGATAGTGGAATTTTTTATCACATATTCTTACAGGGGGATGTTTTTTCTTTGGATTTGGCCCTTGGGTGACAAAATGTGAAATAAGGGCGCTTAAACACCCACCAATGTGTGTTATCCAAATTCTGGGCGCATTGTGCTAAGGCGCACACATATCGGAGGAGAGACAATGCTCGCTAAACTCTAGTTCAAGAGTTCGGAGATCATAGACTTGGGATTGGCTTACATCATTGCACCTAAAGCTCAAAGTTGCAAAGCACTCGAGAGTGGGCCCAAGGTCATAGTCGAAGCTCATGTGGAAAGGTTGGCACCCATTGTGAGGAGCCTCAACTGTCAGATGGAAAGAAAGCCCAATCGTTGATCCGAGTAGGGCGATTTTGTCAAATCGAGAGTTGGGGATTCTATTGTCAAGTGATATGAGGATTCGCGAAGGGATAAATCCCAGAGTGCCTATGGAGATAAGCGTTGGGTCATGACCCAGGTTCGCATGCTGGTAAAGGTGCAGAGTTCATGTGAGCTACACCAGGGGCCGAAACGTCGATGTTGGTCGCAGAAAGAGGCTGCCACATTTTCCAGGTGCCAAGTCGAATCAGCCCCAGCCTGATCCTGATGTAGACAGTTAATGAAATTCAGAGGCGGTTTAAAAATCATCTCACCACATAAATGGAAAACGTGCAGAGAGTGGATGTAAAGGTAGACTATCATTTTGAAGCTTCCTTATGGACAGTTTTTCTTGTAAAGAACATAGTTGCGCCTGGATCGCATGTGACATGAGGAGGCTTGTACAATATGACAGAGGAGGCATCGATTGAAAATGTTAATGTGGTGGTTTGATCACAATCCTAGTGGTTGCATCATTTCTGATTATATATAGGAAGTTTTAGTATTTTGATTAGGGTCGATTGTTGAGCCAAGCTCTCATATTATAATGTTTTAATGAAGCTCTGGTTCTTTTGTTATGTAACTTGATTTAAGACTTCTTGTTTCATGAAAGTTAGCTTCTATTTCCATATTATTTGTGTTTGATACTGAATGTTCATGATCGAAGGATTCGCATGGATTGTGGTGACTGTGTTGTAATGGATGTTTGATTGCAGTGCAGTTATAGCATTTTCAGTTTCCTCAAACCTTTAATTCAAGAAGATCTTGTTTTTAGATTTTTTCCTCCTTAGGTTGTTGGAAGACCTGATGTCCAGAGAATACCTTTACATCTCCTCCTCAATTTCTTCCTCTTACTCACCCTTACTACAACTTACTGGTTGAAGTTGATCAAGACCTCATTTGCGTGTGCATACTGCCCCAGTTTTCTGAGTTAAAACGATATTCTCTTGAGTCTGCCCCATTTGACCTCTTTAAATCCATTAACCATGACATATAATCTAATGGGTACTGGGTTACCTTTGTTGTAGTCCAGAGGTGACTTTTAGTGCTAACATTTCTGGCATCGTTGTCGAGGAACGAATTGAAGACATTTCCCTGGGTAGAACGACAACGAACTTCTGATTCTGAAGGCGCATCAAATATTAGAACCTTTGAAGACTGGCAAATCCATTATGGTGAATCCACTGAGGTGACTCCACTGTTTGAGTGTGGCTACCTCTGGCTACAACTACAACCCCCTGGGAGAACACAATGATCAGATCTGGTCTTTGATGGTGAACAAAGACCAGACACACTCAGACTGCGTATCATTCACCTGGTGACTCCATGGTTAAAGGATCGATTGGTGATTCCACTGTTCTGAAATGGAAAAAATTATGGCTCGAAGGTTTGCTCCTTTTGACTTCTCTATTATTCCTGGTTTTCCCAATGTTGTTCCTATTCCAAACTAATGGGGCAATTTTATGCCCATATTTAGAGAGCATAAAGAGGAAAACCCTGCAGAGCATCTCCGTGAGTTTCATGAACTCATGCATCAATGGGATATACATCATGAGGATGTACTTATGAATATGTTCATGTTCTCATTGGACGGGGATGCCCGTGAGTGGTATCGATCCTTGCCCCCTGCTAGCATCTCCTCCATGGAACAGTTTCATGCAAATTTTAATAAGCATTGTCAAAAGTTTTATTCTTCTAAGTTAATATGTCATAACTATTGTGAGGAGTATAGAGATGGTGTTCAGGACATAGTTCGTTCTTGCGAAAGCTGTGAGGATGAGGGACATACCCCAGAGGAGTTGATGGAGCTGATACAATCACTTTCTACAAGTATAGAGGAATTGAAGGCAGATTTTGCTCGTCGCTCTTACAAAGAAAATACAAAGGATATCCTGGCCCTGAAAAAAGACATTCTTGGCAGCCCTGCTTATGATGACTAAGTGATGTCAGATATTGACCAATAATAAATGATTGTTGATGAATATCCCAGCGAAGATGACAAAGAGAAGAGCTCTCCCATGGTTCTTATTTATTATGATTGTGAATCTGACCCTTGGGAGAGCCATGAAGGAGAAAAGGAGGATCCAAATGCGTAGTTTATCTCCTATTCAGAACCTGTAAATGAGAATATATCACCTAGTATCAGTCAGCCCGTGTATGACAGCTATGAATCAGATTCTGAGCTGGATATGCAAGATTTCCAAGAGCATACAGCAGAGTCTTATCCTCTATTCACTACAAAAAAATATTATGAGGAAATGAGCTATCCTGGATCTGCAAAAGACACCGAGCAACAGATTGAAGAGAAGATCTTTCCCATGATTCTTGTTTATGATGATTATGAATCTAACCCTAGGGAGAGCCATGAAGAAGAAAAGGAGTAGCATAAGGGGAAGTCTATCTCCTATCCAGAGCTTACTATTGAGCGGCCATCACTTGAGATCAGTCATCCTACACCGTCCTTTCACCCACCTGTACTTGTGAGATATATTCAACCTGGTGTGAACAGCTGCAAGACAAATCATGTTACCTGTTGAAAATTTTCTAGAGTTTTCAGCTTGTCCTATGAGCCTGTGGAGGAATACATGGAGTTGTATTTTCTTCATGTTTTGAAGCCACCCAACTTTATCCTGACCTCAGCATTAGGAGGAAATATGAAGAATGTATCCATTCTGTTGTCACAGTTGCATTACATGTTATCAATCATTGACATAATAAACAAATTTGCAGCTAGAAAGGTGCTTGAATGGCTATGGTGGAAGTTTTCTTTCACCTAGCACTATGTAAAAATTAAATTATTTTAGGACTGTACATAAATAATCTCCTTGGAGAATGCGTGTTTATTTTCATTTTTTACTTATCAGCTTGTATTCCTCAGCGGGGTGTTTTCATCTTGACTCCATAGCCCAATGAAGAAGGTGACTCGAACTGCAAAAGGAGTTGTTAGAGCCTCACGGGGAGGACTCTATCTCCCATGGATATTCTTGCAGGGGGATATTTTGCCTTTGGATTTGGCCCTTGGGTGACAAAATGAGAAAGAAGGGGGCTTAAAAACCCACCAATGTGTGTCATCCAAAGTCTAGGCACAATGTGCTAAGGCACACACATATCGAAGGCGAGCTAGCGCTCGCTAAGCTCCAGTTTGGGAGTTCGGGGATCAGGAGAGTCGGGAGTGGCTTACATCACTGCACCCAAAGCCCAAATTTGCAAAGCACTCGAGAGTGGGCCCAAGGTCACTTTTGGAGGTCATGTGGAAAGGTTGGCGCTCATCGTGAGGAGCCTCAGTCGTCGGATGGAAAAAAAGCGTGACCGTTGATCCGAGTAGGGTGATTTTGTCAAATCAGGAGTCGGGGATTCTGTTGTCAAGTGATATGAGGATTCCCAAATGGAAAAATCTAGGAGCGCCTATGGAGATAAGCGTTGGGTCATGACCCAGGGTTGCATGTGGGTAAAGGTGAAGAGTTCACGTGAGCTACACCAAGGGCCGAAACATCGGTGTTGGCTGCAGAAAGAGGCCGCCACATTTTCCAGGTGCTAAGTCGACTCGGTCTCGTCCTGATCATGATGCAGACAATTAATGAAAGTGAGAGGCAGTTTAAAACTCGTCTCACCACATAAATGGAAAATGTGCAAAGAGTGTCTGTAAAGACAGACTGTCAATCCGAAGCTTCCTTATGGACATTTTTTCCTATAAATCACATAGTTGCATCTGGCTCGCATCTGACATGAGGAGGCTTGCACAATCTGATAGAGGAGGCACCAACTGAAAACATTAATGCGGTGGTCCGATCACACTACTGGTGGTTGTAGAATTTCTGAGTATATATGGGCAGTTTTAGTATTTTGATTAGGGTCAATGGTTGAGCCAAGCTCCCGTATTGTAATGTTTTAATGAAGATCTGGTTCTCTGGTTATGTAACTTGATTTGAGACTTCTTGTTTTATGAAAGTCGTCTTCTATTTCCATCTTATTTGCGCCTGATACCGAATGTTCATGATCGAAGGATTCACATGGATTGTGGTGATTGTGTTGTAATGGATGTTTGATTGCAGTGCAGTTATAGCGTTTTTAGTTTCATCAAACTTTGAATTCAAGAGGATCTTGTTTTTAGAGTTTTTCATCCTAAGGCTATTGGAAGACCTGATGTCCAGAGAAGACCTTTACATATCCTCCTCAATTTCTTCCTCCTACTCACCCTTACTACAACTTACAGGCTGAAGTTGATCGAGACCTCATTTGCTTGTGCATACTGCCCCAGTTTTCTGAGTTAAAATGATATTATCTTGAATCTACCCCATTTGACCTCTTTAAATCCATTAACCATGACATATAATATGATGGGTACTGGGCTTACCTCTGCCGCAATCCAAAGGTGACTTCTAGTGATAACAGAAGCCAAAAGAACCTCATCTCAGTAGAGGTTGTCAAACAGTTGGGATTGTCGACAACACCATGCTCGCAACCATACAACATCGGGTGGCTTTTCCAGGAAAGAGATCTCTGTTGGGTCACCATAGTACCATCTTTTTACCAACCTTTCACTTCACTTCCACTTCACTTTTAACCATATTCTGCTTTCCCATACCCTTACATTAAACCATTTTCATGATTACATGGGTTTTATACATATTATTTTCCAATGCATCTATTTTAGTGTTTTTGAGTGAATTTATGATTAAATATTGGAAAAATGACATGTTTACACTTATATATGAAAGTGGGATGATTTTCAATATTTTTATAGGTGTATTTGAAGACTCCAACCAAGTCAAACTTTACCATCAAGCCTCAAATTCGAATCCTCTTCAACCCCTTGAATATTTGATGAAGATTTGGAGATTTACTCAAGTATCTTGGATGGAGATTAATCATGAAATAGATATTTGTGAGAGGATTTGTAGAGATATCACTTGATAGGTGTGAGCACATAGCTGTAACCAAATGAGACATTTGTGGATCTAGGAGAGATTTGTGGATCTAATTTATCTTAAATTTTTGTATAAATAGGAGTGCCTCCTCCATGTCAAACGGGGGGGACTCCTGGAGCATTGTGTCCAACTTATGATGGAATAAGAATCAAGCTTTATTTTCACTTCACTTCCATTCTCTAGTTTAGATTTAGAATTCTTTAGTTTATGTGTTACTTTGTTCTTGGTAGAATTGAGCTCACTCCAAATAGATCATAGTAGCATTTTCTTCTTGTTCTAATGATTTGAATAGGTTTATATGCTTTATTGTTTTTATTAGAATTATTTGATGATCTTGATTGTTGATAGGTTATTTGAAACATTACGAGAAGACCTCCTATAAGGGAGCTATTGTTTTCATGCCTACAACAACTAAGCCTTTTTAAGTGTATTTATTTTCAATGCATAGTGTTTACTTGATGATCTTGATAGTTGATAGGTTTTGTGAAACATCATGAGAGGACCTCCTGTAAGGGAGCTAGTGTTTTCTTTCCTACAACAACTAAATCTTATTAAGTGGAATGAAAGAGTTAGGATTTGATTGAATTTTCTTAGATTAGAGTTAGATTCCTACTCCCGCATATATTTTGTTGGCATCATCACAAGCTTACGAGAATCCCTGGTTGATAATTAAATGAAAGCAATTTAAGCAATTGAATTGCCCAACATTTTGGCGCCATTGTCGGGGATGGTGCTAAGGGATTAGGCATTAGGAATTTAATTCAGTATGTTTTTTTTAGTTTTATTGATGCAAATAAAGGAATCTAACTCATGACGAAAGGACAACTTGGTGATAGCAGGATCTTGGTAAGCATGAGAGAGTTCTACATGATTGTTTTTAGTTTTTTTTCTTTATGTTTGTTTTCATAAAATTTCATTCATTTCTCCATAATTTTCATTTGGTGGTGCAGTAAGAGCCACCTCATTTATTAATCATTGGCAAGAAGATATACATGAAAAAGGGACATGCATCAAGGAGGAAAACAAGTGGAGTTTCATGAGCTAATCATTTGTGATCTACTTAAGAGGTAATTTTTTTTTCTTAAAATGCTTTTCAAAGTTGCAGATTTCAAAGATTTAAAGCATTGCCAAGTTCCTGAGTATGCTCTCTTCTTGCACCTAGTTGCGATCTAGAAGATCAGAAAAGAAAAATTAGAAAATAAGTTAGTCATGAATGTCTATTTTGATTTGAAAATTTCCAAACATTTTTGCGACAAAATTCCATATATAAAATAGAAAAAAACCAAAGTAGTCATTCACTACACCATTATCTATCAATTTTGTACCCTAGATTTATTACCTACCTATCATTTTGAGGGAAAGATATCACGACAATATGATTATATAATATGTATTTTATCTATAATACCATAAGTGATATTTATGGTATAATATGCACTTTATTTCTAATATCATATTACCAAAAAGTGCATATTACCATCTAGTCGATACTATGGTCTTATAGTTAAGTTTATATTTTATTATCATAATATAATACATATTATATTATCCTTTGAACATACAATCCTTAGTCAAAAAGTGCAAAGATCAAAATAAGAAAAGGGGAATAACTATGGGTTGTGGAAAGTCGTGTATATGAGCTCACCCATTGACAAATATTTGAAAAACTATTTCATAAGTGACTCATAATGTATAAATAAAGATTGATGGAATAATTCACTCTTCGCTTGTTGAACTAGTTTTAAGATCAGGAAATAGACGCCTTTGTCTTCCATTAAGTAAACGAATTCCATCAATCGAATTTGGCCGTTTCCTGTGGCAAAATAGACATGTAAAACTATATGCAGGAGGCAACCTAATAAAAAAAAATCGATTTATCATTTGAGTACACTAATAAAATTATCCATCTGTGATATTATCAGTATTCAGTTTTTGGTTTTGATGAATTCAAAAAAAAAAAATAGGATCAGGCCGTAGAACCTTACTCTCTGCGCATTAAAATAATAATCTGCGCGTTATGTTCAAAAAAAATAAAAAAATAAAAAACAACCTTGGCTTCAATCACAATGGTAACATGCTCCGCAAATATAACATATTGTGTTCTCAAGTCTACATGTAGTAGCTTTGAAAGCGTAGTAAATTGGCAACCCTCAAACGACCTGCATCGATCTGATATAAATTTGTTGCTGAAATCAAATTGTGGATCTAGTCGACCTCTGAATTAGCTATTGGGATCAAATGAACGTGCAATCATATATGTCTTCCCTCCATGATATTCTCACTACAAATATAAGCAATATCATTCCTGGAGCTTAGCGATTTCAGATAAGGAGAAATGCAATGTTTGAACACTAAATTTGAGACCTTTGAATTCCCTCGGCTACTCAAGATATGCTACAGTTATTTCCTCAACAACATTCAGAGATCAGCGCCCACCAATTCTCCCTTCACAACAATGATATGATGCTTCAACCAACAATATGATAGATTAATATATCTCCACGGGTCGCGAGAAATCCCACGATCTGTCGATCAACGATGACTCTACAGATGGTCCAAATTGGAATACATCGGACTGACCTGCAATAAAATAATATTCGACCAAGTCCTGAGCTTTGGTTCGATGGTTAATATTGGTTAGGAACTAGGTAGTTCAACGGGTCAAACCCGAACCGTTACAATTTTTCCGGTGATTTCAAATTAAAATACATTCGGTGGATATGTAACAACCCAACAGTTGGAGCAATATTCGGGTTGTTTGGATACAAATGCTAAAATTGTGGCTTCAATCCCTCAAAATTCTCCATTTTTAAACAAGTTCTTTGATAAATAAATTTGGAGTTGCACTTTCCCAACAAGTGATTGCAGTTGATCAGATGGAACAACGAGAGAGAAATAATGTGTTTTGATGAAGAAGAGATCTGCCAAATTCAAAACAAAGGTGAGGAACCTGACGAAAATTGTGCACATGAGATCTAATATGACGGGACTATCTTATGTTTTCATTTTTTTGGAAGTGAAGGGCGATTGATGTATGTAATTCAAGTAGCCATTAAAGCTTCTTTGCAAGTTGAAATGACATTTCCTTTGCGGGTGCGCTTACTGTCGAGCCATCTTATTAATGAAATTCTTTCATTTTGTTTCCCAAATTTCTCATACGGAATCTGTTTGAGGTGAACCAAGCATTTTTGAGCTCTATGTCATGAAGGCATTTCCACCAGCATTTGAGGATATCAATTTTTTTTAGTCATTTTATTTTATTTTATAGCCAATAGACTTCGCAAAATTCTTAAGAACATCATATCATCAAAAAATGCTTCTAATATTTTGATTTGGCTTTTGAATCACTAAAATTGAACTTCAAACCGAGAAGTTATCAAAGAAAAACTGATGGTTAGTCCAAGGTGCACCACTTTCCGACAGGTAAAAAGTTCATTTCATTTTATTTATTTTCCTTGGATTTGTTCTATTTAGCACAATTTGTGAATTTTTGCGTATGTATCGGATGAAGAAAGACTGATCACCTCTATTCTTTGATAAATTCACATTTTATTGCAGGTCAATGCTAAGTTTTTTTTTGCAGGTTCCGGGATGATGAAGAAGACCAATTTATGCACTAGTGGTTTTCAAAGACCACATACTCTTGAGAAAAGCATGTCCCAATGAAATCATGAAGAATTCAATATCATTATATTTCAAATGATATCCATCATACCATTTCTATCAAAAGAAGTCTCTCAAAGCCATTATGTGATGATTCATTTTCTTTCCTTTGAGCCTAACATGTTGAAGTCAATCCTAAACTTGCATCTTCCTATCACTACTAGATCGTGGCTTCAACCCCTTTGCAAGTTTCATACTTTCCTGCCTCACTTTCACTCACCCCTAACCCATGAATAAAGTCACTTAGCTCACTTACCAAGCAGAGTTACCACCTTGTCATTTTCCTTTTGCCAAATAAAGCTTGCCTGATCTTTCATCTATTGTCCTCTAAATCATTACTCTGTACTCACATTAAATGATGGGGGATTATGTATGTCCCTCCTTCTGACAATTCTTGGCCCATCAACATCAGCACATCATCTAGGATTGAGACTCGAGACCTTTTCAGTACCTTGAGGCTTGCATGCCTTAATGGCAAGTTCTTTTGCCAATAAATAGTGGGAATACATCAATGTCCCCTGTTTGTCGGATCTTCTAGGTGACTCGACGTGCGACAAATTTATTCGTACCTAGTAAGATATACTTGGGCATCTTGACTCTCATTGACATTAATGATGAGTAGTCTTGTGTTGGTTAACAACATTCATTAATGGTTGGTAATCCAAAAATTTCTTTCTATGTTCGACATCAACAAAATGTATTCACATAGATAAGAATTATGCCACGATGTAGATATGAATGAAGACTATATGGTTCCATGAAACTCACAACAGCTTGCAATAGTGTTCCAGTAAATCAAGTATTCATCTCCAGAGTTCAGCACCAACAACTTAGTTCCAACAATAAGATGGTACAGATGTACCAATTTTAGATCTCATTCTATGCTCATACAACCAAGCAGATCAGATTATTTTCACTCTGAAGATGCATGATCCAATAGTAGCAGCCAAAAGATTCCAGCCATACAAAGATCTCTCATATGCATAGCTCATGATCTTCTCAGGTAGGTGAAGGTATGTTGTTTTCCAATATTTAATCAATAATTCCTTGAATGCTAAATACATGTATTTGGAAAATTTCTCATGCACCATTAACCTACCCTATTTGCTAATTTTTCCAAGCATGGAAAACATCTACAGTTTGGGAGGATATTCATCATATGCCATTCATTTATCCGATATTACATCTTTCATAACCTCATAATCTTTTGACCAACATGTTTTCCCAATTGAGTGTTATTACTTCTATAAACACCTTCATTGACTTCCTAAAATGCATCATTGCTTTGTACATGAAGCACATATTCCAAAGAAAATATACCATGTGGAGGATGGTTTCTATGCCTTTAACATACTTCAACACACATTATTGAATAAGACTAAAAGGATTGAATGATTGATACACACATTATTGAATCATAATTTTGAATGCATTCATATGATTGAAATTTCAAGTCTATTCTTTGTTGTAGCAAGAAAAAGAAAAATGAAAGTGTTGTCACAAAAAAACCAACACTTACAATATTGATTGTTGTCACACAAGAACAAACCATAATCAAGAGGAATAAATGTTGCTACATAAAGAAATACTTTTGGTTGTCACACAAGAACCAACCATAAGCAAAAAAAGAAAGTGTTGTTACATAAAGAAATACTTATGGTTGTCACATAAGAAGCAACCACAAAAAGAAGCTGCCACTTAGATATATTTCAAAAAAAAAGAAGGCTTCATCACACAATTCAGGAAATTCAATGCAAGGTTGCATGAGGACATGCAACACCTTCAGTTGGGGGGTATGTTGGGTCGCCAAAGTACCATCATTTTACCAACCTTTCACTTCACTTCCACTTCACTTTTAACCATGTTCATCTTTCCCATACCCTTACATTAAACCATTTTCATGATTACATGGGTTTTATACATATTATTTTCCAATGCATTTAGTTTAGTGTTTTTGAGTGAATTTATGATTAAATATTGGTAAAATGACATGTTTACACTTATATATGATAGTGGGATGAGTTTCATGATGTTTACAAGTGTATTTGAAGACTCCAACCAAGTCAAACTTGACCATCAAGCCTCAAATTCGAATCCTCTTCAACCCCTTGAAGATTTGATGAAGATTTGGAGATTTACTCAAGTATCTTGGATGGAGATTAATCATGAAAGAGAGATTTGTGAGAGGATTTGTAGAGATATCACTTGATACATGTGATCACATGGTTGTAACCAAATGACACATTTGTGGATCTAAGTTATCTTAATTTTTTGTATAAATAGGAGTGCCTCCTCCATTCAAAGGGGGGGGGGGCTCCTAGAGCATTGTGTCCAACTTATGATGGAATAGGAATCAAGCTTTATTTTCACATCAGTTTCCATTCTCTAGTTTAGATTTAGAATTATTTTGTTTATGTGTTACTTTGTTCTTGGGAGAATTGAGCTCACTCCAAATAGATCATAGTAGCATTTTCTTCTTGTTCTAATGCTTTGCATAGGTTTATATGATTTATTGTTTTTATTAGAATTATTTGATTATCTTGATTGTTGATAGGTTATTTGAAACATTACGAGAAGACCTCCTATAAGGGAGCTATTTTTTTCATGCCTACAACAACTAAGCCTTTTTAAGTGTATTTATTTTCAATGCATGAGTGTTTACTTGATGATCTTGATTGTTGATAGGTTTTGTGAAACATCATGAGAGGACCTCCTRTAAGGGAGCTAGTGTTTTCTTTCCTACAACAACTAAGTCTTATTAAGTGGAATGAAAGAGTTAGGATTTGATTGAATTTTCTTAGATTAGAGTTAGATTCCTACTCCTGCATATATTTTTCTAACATCATCACAAGCTTACGAGCATCCCTGGTTGATAATTAAATGAAAGAAATTTAAGTAATTGAATTGCCCAACAATCTCCATGTCATCCAGCAGTGTTGATTGTCATATGGAATCCATCCCTTTAAGGATGAGGTATTATGTGATGTTTCCCGGTTGGATGTTTGTGATGTTCTTTTGGGCCAGACATATATGTGGAAATTCCATACTATTTATGAGTCTCAACCCCGCAGTTTCATTGTTATTATGGGGGGTCATCTCTACAGGATACCAAAGGTAGTTATGACTACTATCCCAACAAAAACATTCCGCAAGGTAATCTCTCATACTGAAAAATTCGGCCTCTTCACAAATTGTTCAAAAGGTGAACAGAAGGACACTGCAACCACTGCAGCCTTAGCCCATGACCATTCTTTCCAATAGAAGCAAATTGTAGAAGAGAAAGAAGATATTGTTTCTTCACCTAAAATGGTACCTACACACTTCCCAGTCAAGCTAGATATAACAGGTTGGTTAAACAGATTCAACCCCACCAACAATAGGTTTTTGGTAGTCTTCAACAAGCTAAGCATTGCAACTTCTCCAGCAAGGAAAGTAGCTCATCAAGATTCAGATTTAGCAAACACTTTCCCCTCTCCCCTGGGAACTCAATGCAATGGAGACCATTTATTCCTAAGGAGGGAGGATTGATCCAAGTGTATATCAGTGGCCACCTACCTATTCCAACTATCTCAAAATAGTTTGTTGGCGATTTACTATTTTTAGTAGTTCTTCGGGTCCCAAACTTCTGAGGCCATTTTGAGGGCCCAAAAAACGTTTTTTCACAATAGGCCAGCTCAATGTTAGTTGTAGGATTTTATTTATCCTTTTAAATGAATCTTCTCATAAATACCTTTCCAACAAGCTATCATGCGCCCCAAACGGAGATCGTATGCCAAAGTTACTCCCCTGGGAAGTTGATACACCAAACTACCCAAAACGAGGTCCACAACATTGTTGGCATTTCATCTTTCGGGGTTAGTGTTTTGGATTTTATTTATGTTAAAAGGCCTTTGGATCCTCATTGTAACCACCATCTTCTTGTTAATTAGGGTAGCCATCACATCTCTTCTCAGAGATAATTTGTCACCATTCTAGCGAGTCTTTCACTCTGTATTTCTACAGTTTTGTACATTTCACTCACTAATAGAAATTGTGTATTACTGTATCTCTTTGTTTATGGTTATATCTCTGATATATATCTATTATATTATTTTATATCTGATATATCTATGTACATTTATTTATTATATCTCTGCTCTCATTTCATGCCGAAAATAATCTAGATCAGGTATTACCCTAAGTAATGGAATCATGGTCTCACGGAACTTACCATGGGAATTCCATAAGGTGTACCCTTCTATTGATGTTCATAATATCACTGGATATCCAAATCATTTCTCTATGAAGTGGAGGGAATTTTTCCCTAAATTTAATGGTGATCCATCTCAAGCAGTCACCCATGTCGTGAATTATATGAAGTATGCTTCAAGCTTAAACGTGCTACATGAAGATGTGTTGATGAAATTTTTTTAATCTTCACTGGAATCAAGTCAAAGGAGTTGGCTTGCACACTCATGTAATCCAAAAAGTATCCCAACTTCTACAAATCTCATTGAATAATTTCCCAGGCATTATCGTCCAGCTACTCATAATTTGCAAGATACTTTCCAAGAGCTCAAACACGCTCTTTGTAGAGAAGGTTTTCCAATGAATGACAAGACAATAGATGAGGAGTGGAAAACTAACGAAGAGTATCATCTACCTACTACAAAAGAATATCTCAATGACAAAGACCCATATTAGACATCGGTGTCCATTGTACTTCTTGACAAAGATGAAGTCTTTCAGCCTTTCTTTCCTCCTGCACATGAAGTTGAAGAAGCAATTAGTCTCAATGATGAAGAATTTGAAGATCTAGTTGAAGCTGGCCTATCCTATGTTCTTCCTACACATGAAGACAAAGAAATTTTCATGTTTAGTCACGTTGATGGTCTTATAAAAGAAACCTTGGATATGGTTGATGATTATATAGACACTTTCATACAAAATGGGAGATGCACATGGAATTTTGGTCGTTTCATTTTTTATAGAGACCACATTTATGACATTGAGGGTGGCTCTCAAGAAAAAGGGGTTGATTTTTCATCTTCAAAATACTAGTCTTCATGCGTATATGACTCAGATATTTGGCATCCTAATGATGATATGATTACATATTTTTTCTATACATTTGAGGATCATCTATCACAACATTTTTAGGGTGATTTTCAGTCGTCCCTTGATAATTGTTATGCATATCCTTTTGGGGATGCAGACTTGTTCTTTGAGGACTTTCATCCACCTTCATCCTCAATTTTAGATGAACACCATGAGGTTTCCATCCCAAAGGGTTCAAAGTCTCACTCTATAAAGTGAAAGTATTTTCATCTTGGGGATTTTCACGAGGATTCGCAGATGAAGAGGCAACATTTTTCTAGACCTGAGGTTATCCCTTACCTCCTTTCTTCTTCTCAGGGAAATCATGGGGTCTTCTTGGGATCTCTCATGTCTTCTCATTCTTCAGGAAGAAGAGATCATGCTAATTGGGATGAATATAATCCATAATATACATATGTTATCCCTCTTCATATATGGATTGATCAAGCTTGTGGCTATCCTTTCAGGAAGGATTTTTGGGATGATCAGAATTGTGAATGCTCTTTTCAGCAAGATTTCCTCCCTCCCACCCATATCCATGAGTTTCATTTCATGATTGATTATATGTCTATATATGTTGATGATTATTATGTTCTCAACTTATCCTTGTTGTATTGCATGATTAAGCACAGGGGGAGATACCTTGATGAAATGATGAACATATAGTTGCACTAGTTGTATGACTTCACCTGACATCACCTATCACCTTACCTGCAGGGCCCCAAGGCCCCAAGTAAATATGTAGGTCATTCTGATTTCCATCATTTACATATTGATTTTCTCATGATAGTTTAGTTGCATTTCATTTTAAATTTTCATTTATCTCTACTTGCATACTTGATATGCATGCTTCTCTTTTTCATCATATATATGAAAAAATGAAAAAAAAAAAAAAAAAATCTAGATTAGTTGTCATTTTTGGTTTTTGATTATATGGAAAAAGGATGAGTGATCCATCCTACACTTATGATTTTTTTGTTTCAGTGTGTGTAGGAACAGTTCCACCTATAGATGTTGCAGTTCTCATGCACTCTATGGAGAGTACATGTTCCCAAGTAGGAGCCAGACGTTATCCCCAATGCCTAGGGATAACTAAGGAGATGATGTCTCAAGGACTTCAGGTTGCAAACATGGAGTACCAAGAGACAACTTGAACAACAACATCCACTTTTACAGAAAGAGACCCACCTCACTGTTGATATTATGGTAGCTTCAAGAGGTATCAACCTCCATTGTGACCCTTTGATAAGATTAGAATATTTTGGAAGCAAGAAAAGAAGTGAATGTAACCCTAAAAGAGATGTCAGCTAAGAGAGATAATTAATATGAATTAATTAGTACCCAGAATGAGAAGTCAGCCTAGGAAGTCTGCCAAAGCTAGTATAAATACAGGGTGCTAGTCCTCACTTTACACACACTTCACAGAATCACAGAGAGACACTTGTGCTCACTGTAGTCTGCCAGTCTAGTGCACAAGTCCTGGAGAAGGTGTTGCCGCCAGTTTTGAAGTCTATTGTTTCTATCTTTCTGGGTTGGACTCTCTAATAAGATTTGGTTACTTCTTTCTTGGTGCATTATCTTTGCTTGGCTATTGTTTTGTTACCAGGATTCTTCTTTCTATCAAGGTCAAGGTACTCGGAGGGTGGCTTCAGCCTATGGTTGGGTGACAATAGTGATATTGTCTATGGTAAAACAAGAACATTCTAACAAGTTATGGGCCCACACCTCCTTCATTCAGTCTAACCACTAGAAGGAAGCATATCCATTAGGATACTAATCTCGTTGAAGAACTTCTGCTAGGGTTTACTAGAAGGAGCATCTTCAAGGACATTGTCGCTAGGGTTACTAGCAAGTGCAGTTGTAGAAACCCTAAAACCCTAATCCAGCACCTTATGATGGAACATCTCACTCAAGAAGAAGGTATTCAAGTGCACCTTAGTCCAACGCACCTCTTGGCACTCTCAGAAGAAAAAAACATCAAAGTTGAAGTTTTGGATCAAAGCGTGACCAGCCACCAGTCAACCGAAGTCATGAATGAAAAGACTAGCCATCTACACTACTCAGTTCTCACAAGAACGATTGAAGATGACATGTGTATAACTGATAGTGGAGCTTCTAGGAATATGACAGGAGATCAAGCCAGACTCTCAAATCTAAATGAAAGGAAGACATCATACAAGGTAGATCTTGGAGACAAAAGCACTTACCCAGTCGAAGGATTTGGACAAGCCTCCGTCAAATTGAAAACAGGTAATAATGTTCATTTAAGCAATGTCTTATATGTACCTGGTTTAGAAAAGAATTGTGTATCCATATCTTTCCTAGAAGACAAAGGAAATAGAATAGATTTCGTAGATGGAAAATTGTTATCTTGGCACAAAGACTCCAGCATAGAGAATGCTAGGGTTATTGGAACCTGTGAAGGAAATCTATATAGACTACTAGAACAAAATGAAGAAGATCTTGTACATGATGAAGTCAATCCCAATGAACTTTGGCACAGAAGGTACACTCATATAAACTATCAAGCATTTCCTTTTCTCAAAAAGATGGTTGAAGGAATACCAGAATTACAGTCTACACATGAAGGAATTTTCAAAGGATGTGCTCTTGGAAAGAATATCAAGAAACCATTCCCAAGCAACAACAATAGATCTAAGAATATTCTAGATCTAATACATTCAGATATCTGCGGTCCGATGCCAATTAGATCCCTAGGAGGTTCTCTTTACTACATAATCTTAATAGATGATTACTCAAGAAAAACTTGGTTATATCTCCTTAAGACAAAGGACGAAGTATTCAACAAGTTTCAAGATTTCAAAGTAGAGATAGAGAACCTCACAAACAAGAAAATCAAGACCTTAAGAATGGATGATGGAGGAGAATACACATCAAAGGAATTCATTGCATTTTTCAAATCGACGGGGATTAGGAGGGAGCTGATTGTTCCTCATAATCCTCAGAAAAATGGTGTAGAAAAAAGAAAGAACGGATCTATTGAAGAAACCGAGAAGGCACTACTAAACGATCAAGGTTTATCTATGTTTTTATGG
The DNA here is from genome assembly GCA_000966675.3 of Picea glauca. Lineage (NCBI taxonomy): Eukaryota > Viridiplantae > Streptophyta > Pinopsida > Pinales > Pinaceae > Picea > Picea glauca. The sequence goes on from JZKD02S1674771.1 coordinate 378,111, forward strand.
GGAGAAGAAGCCATGACAACAATATATGTTCAGAACAGAAGTCCTCACCACATATTGAAGGATATGACTCCAGAAGAAGCCTTCTCAGGAAAGAAACCTAATATGGAAAACCTAATAATATTTGGATGTCATATTTACTTTCACATTCCCAAGAACAAAAGGAATATATTAGAACCCTCGGGAAAGAAGGGCATATTCGTGGGATATAGTGAATCATCCAAGGCTTATAGCATCTATATCCCAGAACAACATAAGATTGAAGTCAGCAAAGACATGACCTTCAATGAAAAGATGGATTTCAAGAAATCCATAGAAGAAACTATAGAAGAATAAGAGTATGAAAAGCCTATTGAAAATGGCACATGTCTTCCAGAAAACTAGAATGAAGAAAAGGAACAAATTGATCATCTTATGCAACCATGTGAGACCATTGATTCAGACACTGTACCTAAGACCAAGAAATGACTAGCTTGGCTTGAAGCCACCCTACAAGAAGAAGAAAGACTCAAGGCCCCAAGTGGGACCTTCAGAAAAAGTAAGAAGCCCAAAACATTCCCCAGCTATGCAGCATGTATGACAAAGCTTCTAGACGAAGAACCTACCACATTTGAAGAGGCGGTTTAGAAGAAACAATGGAAAAAATCCATGACAGAAGAACACCAGTCCATCATGAAAAATGATGTATGGTAAATTGTGCCTTGACCTAAAGAAAAATCAATAGTAACTTCAAAATGGGTATATAAGATCAAACATGCAGCAGACGAAAGCGTGGATAAATATAAGGCAAGGTTCGTAGCTAGAGGGTTCTCCCAGAAGGAGGGAGAAAAATATGACGAAACATTTTCTCTAGATGCTAGATATACTTCCATTAGAGCTATCATGTCTCTTGCCACTTCCATGGGATGGAATTTACATCAGATGGATGTAAAGAAATATTTCCTCAATGGAGCAATCAAACAAGAACTATACATTGAACAACCTCAAGGGTTTGAAGTACATTCCAGAGACACTCATGTTTTCAAACTAAAGAAAGATTTATATGGAATCAAGAAAGATCCAAGATCTTGGTATGCCAGAATAGATAGCTACCTAATGAGACTTGGTTTCTCCAAAAGTCATGTAGATCCAAATCTTTACTACAAAGTCATGAACAATGCACCTGTGATTCTACTGCTATATGTCAATGATATATTCCTAACAGGTGAAGAGTCTCTCATCATCCAGTGCAAAAAGGAACTAGATTATGAGTTTGACATGAAAGATCTTGGTCTCATGCATTACTACTTGGGACTAGAAGTATGGCAGAAGCATGGTGAAGTATTCCTTGGACAAGGAAAGTATGCAATAAAGATTATTCAGAAGTTCAGAATGATGGATTGCAAATCCATGGACACTCCAATGACCACATATATAAGAAAAGTAATAGACTCAGATTCTAATCTAGTAGATCCATCACTATATCGACAATTGATTGGGTCCTTGATGTATTTGGTAAATACTCGACCAGAAATTTGCTTTGTTGTGAACACACTAAGCCAGTTCCAAGTGGAACCTAGACATGAGAATTGGACAGCTACAAAGCATGTTTTAAGGTATATCTGTGGGACAATAAACTACAATTTAAGATATACAGCATCCAGTGATATACAACTTCATGGATTCATAGATTCAGATTGGGCAGGAAGTGTAGAAGATAGAAACAGCATTTCAGGGATGTGTTTCAGCTTGGGCTCCGCTATGATATCTTGGGGCAGCAGGAAACAGAAGTTTGTCGCATGCAACACAACAAAAGAAGAATGTATCATAGCATGTGAGGCATGTACAGAAGCAATATGGATGAGAAAGATAATTTCTGGATTATTTGATCAGGTTCCAGATTCGACCATAATACACTGTGACAATCAGAGTTGTATAAGGATATCAGAACACCCAGTGTTTCATGAACAGTCGAAACACATTGAGATCAAATACTACTTTATTCGAGATAAATTCCATGAAGGAGAATTAAATCTCCAGTACATCCCCACAGATGAGAAGACAGCAGATATCCTAACAAAGCCTCTGCCTAGAATAATTTTTGCATATTTCCGAGACAAATTGGGGATCGTGGAAATAACTCCCTTAGCTGAAAGGGAAGAAATGAATCTCCAGGTTGGGAGGGAGCACTGACATATCATTGAATTGAGGACAGTCATTTTCAATTTTGAAAAATGGTCCAACTTGGGCAATTCCTTTCCAGTTCGGAAAGTGGTTTGAGATTTTTGATGGACAGGAATTTTCCAGTTCGGAAAATGGTCCAGATTGAATGGTCATTTTCGTAATGAAAATAGTTAGATGGATTGTTGATGTACCATAGACAACGATTTTCCATTGTGGTTAACATGGCGAATGGTCTAGGACAGTCTCTCTTCTTGACAGTCACTCTTAGCAGTGGTCAAGAAGACTGGTCCACCTCGACAGATAGTCATTCTTTCGAAGCTCATAGTTGTGAGTAGTTTTGAAGAATGGTCCGTTTTGGAGGTCGATGTAGGACAGTCATTTCCTTAGGAAATGGTCCAGACAGTCACTCCCTAGGGAAGATTCATTCTCTCGAGGTTGCACTTTGTTTAGTGCCGGAGCAATGGCCCAAATAGGTGAATGATCTAAGTTCAGCAATCAAGGATAGGATTTCCCTAGGGTAGACTCATTCTCTCCAAGTTGCACTTTATTTAGTGTCGAAGGAATGGCCCAGGATAGGGAATGGTCCAGGCTCAGAAATCAGGACAGTTATTCTTCCTTGCTTAAGAAAAATAGTCTAGATAGCCCATCATTGTTGTTCTACTCTGAGGGTAGATGCTCTTCCAGATCTCACAGATGTGAGTGGAAGAATGTCCCAGATGACTCAGTTTATATCATAACATTGTTTCTGTGCAGGTTGATATCAGTTGCTATGATTACTATGGAAGATTGTATGTCTCCAGACAGTAGAAGTATGCTACTGTGGTGTATATGTTCCACTGTTTTTGACTATGTGTCACAGATTGAGTAGTTGTATACTACTATGGATAAACACAGTTGTGTTCTATTAGTTGACATTGTACCAGTTGTCATGGAGATTATCCAGTTGGATAATAATGATGGTGCCCGTGATGCTACCAGTTGAATGGTCTGTTTGTGCTCAAGACCATTATCAGTTATACCTCCCTAGCTAGGAGGGAGTTTTGATATTATGGTAGCTTCATGAGGTATCAACCTCCATTGTGACCCTTTGACAAGATTAGAATATTCTGGAAGCAAGAAAAGAAGTGAATGTAACCCTAGAAGAGATGTCATCTAAGAGAGATAATTATTATGAATTAATTAGTACCTAGAATGAGAAGTCGGCCTAGGCAGTTTGCCAAAGCTAGTATAAATACAGGGTGCCAGTCCTCACTTTACACACACTTCACAGAATCGCAGAGAAACACTTGCATGCACTACAGTCTGGCAATCTTGTGCGCAAGTCTTGGAGAAGGTGTTGCCGCTAGTTTTGAAGTCAATTGTTTATATCTTTCTGGGTTGGACTCTCTGATCAGCTTTGGTTACTTCTTGCTTGGTGCATTAGCCTTGCTTGGCTATTGGTTTTCTACCAAGATTCTTCTCTCTGTCAAGGTCAAGGTGCTCGAAGAGTGGCTTCGGCCTATGGTTGGGTGGCAATAGTGATATTTTCTATGGTAAAACGAGCACATTCTAACACTCACCACCACATGTCTCAGGTTCATCATGAGGGTATCGACCACATCAACTAGCTTCCAAAAAACATTGGTTCTTTCTCCATGAGGTACACGCCAGGTATTATGGTGAGTATCATTTCAATATTTGAGGCATTTGAGTTTGTTTCATTTAAAATTGTTTTTGATTCTGTAATGTTCTCTTGGAAATTATGTTCTTTTCTTTGTTTCATCTTGGTGGTTGACATTGCACCCTAGTAATTGGTAACACTTAGGCATAGTTTTTCTACTGGGAGGTCATCTTGACAAGTCATCGTGCTATTCCCAACCATACTTGTCACTTTCCACACTTCATCCCTTCGAACTCCTTACCTTTTGGGATTTTTAGGTGTCCTGAACGAAGAAGGGATTATCCATCATTGCATGGGAAGAAGGGGTTGAAGGCTCAGAGGCTTGTAGATGCAAAAATATAAGATTCAATCATGAACCTTCTAGATGCTCGCCCAGGGATCATGAGGAAAATGAAATTTTTGTTACAAGGAAAATCACTCTATGGCATGGGGTAAACCACAATAGACGGAAATGACTGCAGATATCAACTATAATCTCAAGTATGCTAATAATTCAAATATTTGCAAGACATTAATTGGATGATAAAAGAGTATTTCTATTAAAATGTAATCAACAGAAGTGTATGAATGACAAACTTCCATGTCAGCACGTTTGAAACCGAGAAACTAAATCCCTTCCAGCTAGGCTTCCACCACTTCAATCCTCCACCAAAGGAAATATCATATAAGAGAGGCAATGAGATTCTCAATCAAATGGGGAAGAGCTTGGGGGTTGAAAATGTTGGAGAAATTTCTATTTTCGACACAATAGTTCAGTGGGAGTTAACTGACTAGTTCTATTTTAGACTTTCTAATCTTAGACCATCACTATTATGAATGCATTCCTATTATAGGATATCATTGCCTATATGAGTGGATATCACTCACTCATTGAATAGATCATAATAGACATTGATTCTCATTCTTCATATTGTATCTCTCTTCCTTTTCTTGATAACCTTTGTTTGTGTATGCTTTAGCTAGGTCTCTTATGCAGGTTTCCATGAAACATTGACATGGTGTCAGAGCTGAGCTGCTTGGAACAAACTAGACAAGCCAGATAAGAGTGAAAGAGGATTTGAGAAAACCCAATTTCTGACATCGTCGCAGCCTATCCCTATCTAAAGGTACTATGATTGGAATCGTCGCATCCTATCCCTATCAAAGGGTGTGATGGTCGCACTCACACTTAAGGAAAAAAAAAATTGGGATAGTCACAGCCTATACACAGCTAAGGTGCGACATCGTCACACTGTATTCTTCACTCGGGGTGCAATGATTCAATTTTTCACAATCATCGTACTTTATATTTATATAGGGTGTGACACTTCATCATCGTCACACTTTATCCCTCTCTAGGGTGCAACAATTTAGCTTCCCTCCAGAAAATTGGTTTTCTGCAGTAAAATAGCCATATCTCGAAATACGCGATCTGGGTCGGGCTGAAATTTTGACTAGAGACGTATAACATAGGGATGCTCATGCTCACCAAAAATATCCAAAAAACCCCATCAAAGACTATTGTGATTCCATCAGTTCCAGACATCAGAGATGATGATTCCACACACTCAGATGCTACATATTCAGACATAGATTCAGAGGATTTTGTACATGCAAATGAGCAGGTAGTACAACCAAATGAGGAGCCAGTGTTGGAGCTTCAACAAATGCCCAAGTGGGCACAATCCACACTTCAGGAAGCAAGATCCATTGGATTCGAGGAGGAATCGATCTCATCATGTGGATCCTTCTCGTGTACTTTCATCTTATGAACTAGTGATGCCCATGCATTGTTATATGGTTCAATATTTTGATCCACATACCTACAGTGAGTTTGTTGGAAATCCACTATGGGAAGCATCCATGCAGGAGGAGCATGAATCTCTCCTAGAGAATCAGACTTGAGATCTGGTTCCACTTCCACGAAGGAGGAAACTTGTCATATGCAAATGGGTCTATAGGACCAAAAGAGAAGCAAATGGTCAGGTGAGCAGGTACAGGGCCAGATTATTTGCAAAAGGATTTCAACAGATTCATGGGATAGATTATGATCAGACCTTTTATCCTGTATGAAAGATGGACTCCATTCACTTGGCTCTAACCATTGCATAAGCCAAAGGATGGGAAGTTCACTAGATGGATGTGAAGAATGTTTTTCCTCATGGTGACCTTTCAGAGGAAATCTACATGGAGTAGCCATAGGGGTTCATTCAGAACTCATCTTTAGTATGAATGTTGAAGAAGTCTCTCTATGGCCTCAAGCACGCACCTAGACAATGGTATGCAAAGATGGATTCTTACTTTCTTTCACAAGATTTTGTTAGATGTAAATCTGATTCCAATGTTTACATGTTGAGGACCACTAACTTCGTGATGATTTTAGTACTCTATGTGTATGATCTTTTGATCACGGATAGCTCTGCTTCATCCATTTCTTTGGTCAAAGATATTTTGCATGATAGGTTCTCTACGATGGACATGGATCCACTACACTTCTTTCTTGGTCTTGAGATTAGTCAGGATGATTCTTGCATCAAAATATCTCAGGCTAAGTATGTCAGGGATCTTCTAGATAGATTACACATGATAGACTATAAGTTTGCACCTATACCCTTCTTATCTAGGATCAGACTTGAGGATGACGGGGATACACCATTAGTGGATAGCACTTTGTATCGACAGTTGGCAAGGAGTCTTTTGTATCTCACCCACACCCATCTAGATATCTTATATGCGGTAGGAGTAGTTTCCAGATACATATAGGAACCCCATGATATGCACTGGAAGGCTTCCAAGAACATTCTCATATATGTTTAGGGCACCATGAGTTATGGGATTCACTATGAACCTAGTTGTGCATTAGATCTCATAGGCTTCATAGATTCAGATTGGGTTGGAAATAGCATAGATTACAAGTCCACGTATGGCTACACTCTTAGTTTGGGTTCAACTCCAATTTGTTCGCCAAGTAAGAAGCAATCATCCATTACTTTATCTTCCCCAGAGGTTGATTACAGAGGAGTAGTCAATTGTGTCATTCATACACTTTGTCTTCAACACTTCCTTACCGAGCTTGGTATCTAGTTTCACTGTATGACTATCATATGGTGTGACAATCAGAGTACACTAATATTTTTCAAAGGTACAGTACAACGACAATGAACCAAACACATTGAGGTCCACATGCATTTCATCAAAGATCCAATACATGACAGGATCATTGATTTGCAATTATGTCCTTCCTCTGAACAAGCTGTCAACATATTCAACAAGACCTTCATTAAGAAGAAGTTTCAGACTTTTAGGGATCATCTTGCAGTGAAGAACACAGTTTCCTAGAAGCTGCCTTTTATTTTTTGGATGCATTGTCTTTTGAGGGGGGGTTTTGTTCCCACGTGGTTTTCCCTCTTTCCTCATTTTTATTCAATGTTCATTAGTTGCATTGTACATGAGTACCTAATATGGCCTAGTAGTCGGGACTCATTTTTTACTCCATGGTGATTTTTAGGGGGGGGTGTTGGAGAAATTTCTATTTTCGGCACACTAGTTCAATGGGAGTTAACTGACTAGTTCTATTTTAGATTTTCTAATCTTATACCATCACTATTATGCATGCATTCCTATTATAGGATGTCAATGCCTATATGAGTGAATATCACTCACTCTTTGAATAGATCATAATATACATTGATTCTCATTCTTCATATTGTATCTCTCTTCATTTTTTTGATAAGCTTAGTTTGTGTATGCTTTAGCTAGGTCTCCTGTGTAGGTTTCCATCAAACATTGACAGAACAATGTGTTCATACTTTAAAGGATAAAGGGACGTAGACTCAATATGAAGTGAATAATTTCTCCAGAGTAACTTTTCTCTCAAAGTTGAATTCTTCTCCTCTTTCCATAGCTTGGATATGGACCATTTATAGCCTTCAAATGGAACTGAAGGGTCGGGTCGGAACATTTCCAGTATATGGAAGTTCAAGGATCATGGATCTCGTGATGTGACATGGAAACCCGACACCATTTTTAATTTTGGGCACAAAACTTGATGTACGTGGGTTGTAATGGTGCAACCTATGTATACGCATTTTGTATAGTTGTTAGGGCATGTATATGTGGAAAAATATGCTTTTTAGCTTTGGGAATTGCAAAAAGGGACTTCAAGTTTGCATGGGGAAATGGAAAAGTCCTTTTGAGAAAGTTGCATGGGGTGATGCAAATCTTTCTATAACAATGTTTCTCATTAGAAACTGATGGGACCCATGAAAAATAACTAATACAAAATTCCAACCAAACTGGAGCATGTGTGGGCAATGTTTTGCATACTTAGGTAGAATCCCCACACATTGTCTTTGACTCGGGGAAGCATAATGTGACGAGGGTAGAGTCAAGGTGGGAATTGTTTTTCATGCTTAGTTGGAAGCCCCACCTTGGATTCAACCTGGAACCATCATAAAAGAATAAAAGACAATAAATGGGCTTCGAAAAAGGTTGCATTGAAAATGAAGGTGCAACACACCCTCTACAAAGGCACCCATAAATGAGACACTATGGTCCCTTGTATGTCATGAACCCTATGCCCAAAATCCTTCCCCCCATCCATGCCACTTTGTACACATGACCTAGAGAGTGGTCAACTTGGGAAATAATCCTAAACTTGAGGTATGATTCACCCAATAAGTAGCTTTGTCAACCCTCCCATACCCTAACTTGGAAAATTGCATAGGGTCTTTGAGAACTTGTTTAGTTTGATGCACATTATTAGGTGTCTCTTTTATTTACTTGATTTACTTATCATGATCCATTTGACTTGATATCCTTGGAGGGTGTATTCATTGTCTTTACAAAACCTTTCTTGGTGGACAGATTTGGAAGAAAAAGCCTAGCTCAGGCTTCCTTGGGGACTGAAACCCAAAGGTTGGATACCATGTCCCACACATTGGACAATGATGACAGTATTTGTAGGCCACAAAGATACCTTGGAGGACCTCACCTATGCCCATACTAGCCCAACGTTTTTCCTTTGGATGCAAAAATGTCACATTTGGAAGGCTTGTCGTCTTATGGGGCTAGGGTTTCAGGTGGTGGTGTCGATTGACTTGACACTTGGCACGTTTTGATGGAAGAAGTCATGGCTTGAAAGATGAAACCCTACCGCATGAGAGGGAGGCCCTAGAAGTACCAATGACTTCCATCTTCTACTCCAACAAATTCCAAAAAGGTGCCAAAACATCACCCTTTAGAGGGATGATGTCACACTAGGGTTTTCTTTTGTTCATTTTTTGAATTAAAGTCAAATTAATTTTTTAAAGGGGAAAATTAAGTGTTGTTGACCCCTTACTTTGTGGTTTACCCTAAAATTAAGTGGACAAACACTTTTAGGAGGATTTGTATAAATAGAGATCAAACTCTTGTCATTTTATCATAACTCTCCCATCTTGGAGAGGATCCTTGGCCAAAATTTGCACCACTTTTGGGAAAATTTTTCTATCTCTCTTTTCTACTTGCTCATGTGATGGTTTTTCTTGGCTATTGGATGGATAAGTAAGGCGTTATCTTTATTGGAGACTATTTCTTTCTTTTATGGTGGAATTTATTGGTTAAAAGGAGTTTATCTTGTTAATGCTTGGACTAGGTAAGGAATCTCTCTTGTTATTGCTTCTTTTCTTGGTTACAAGATTAACTTGCTAATATTTTGGGGAGGGCAAAAAACCCCACTAAGCCCATCATAATTTTCTTGGAATAATTTTTTGCACAATGGAATACTAGGAGGACTAAAAGGGTTGACACCCTCCTAGGGTTTTCCTTAGCTAGGTTTGCTTGCCTTGGGGAGTAAAAGAGATTACACCCCCAAGGAATTAGAAAAAGTAGCTCTTTAATTTTTAAAGACTCCATAACTCAATATTTAAAGGCATTAATATCTTGCATTGGAGAAATAAAATCATTGCATTTGGATACGTAGAGTTACGAGATATTGAAATTGTTTAAGTTGGAATCTTTTCTATGTGCTAAAAGATTGTCAAGGCCACTAGGGCATCGTGTTTCTCCGGTGATTTATTGATGTTGTAATGAATTTAAGCTACAGCCATTAGTGCTGCAAAAAATCACTTCATACTTTCTAAATTTTCTCATGTTCTAACCGTCAAAGTTTGCTAGAAAGTTGCCAAGTTAATCTACTAGTTATTGTGCTTCTTTTGGGTGGTTTACTTGCGAGTTTCAGTGGTTGGAATTTTATGTAGTAACACTTTTTTTATACATCTATAAGCTTGCATAAATATCTCTTCAATACTTACATCAAACATCCTTTAAATGTTGCAAAAGTCTTGTGCTATCATACTAGAGTTTCACTAATAATTGCTAGTTAGGCTCTTGCATATTTACTTGGACTTTTAGTGACTTGTTTAGAAGCTATTCCATTTATTTCATTTCTGATTTATATCATTTATATTACTAATAATTAGCACAACAATATTCACTTTCTTTTCCATTGGATTGTTGGTCTTGTATCTCATCTTTTCTTGTGTCACGGACATGTATAATCATCTTATGCAGGTACTCGAGCTCTTTGAAACCATTGATCACTTCCAAGACTCATTTCCAAGTCATATTTCACTTATTAACTTTAACTATAGGGGAATCACTTCCATAGTCTCACTTTCCATCTCATTCCCCCATAGGTTCACCCGGGATTCCCCCCTTGTGTTGTATTTTTTCTTCACTAAATCAAGGGGATGGTTTATCTGAGGTGATAGTGGGTAAAATATCCCACCTTTATATCCATATTATGGATTGGGACAGGATTTCCCCAACCTACAGTTTATGCAATAACACCTTTAATGGGTTATGGAGTCACTTGCTTGAAGAGAGAGTTAAAAAAAATAGAAAACTTAGAGAGGGATTAGTGTTAAACCCTTATAGCACCCAAAACATATCATTCTTCTAAATCGATCAGCTCACCAATCAAGGCTAAACTAGGGCTTAGGGTTTCTAGGGGTGTAAACCTTCTTACTCCCTAGAAATCAAAACCTTGGCTGAAATTTTCTTCAATGATGTAGACACTCTTACTTCTTGAATAAGCCTTGAGTGCTCTTATATAGGTGAAGAAATATTGTGAGCTATGGAAGGTGTAAACACTCTTACTCCTCCTAGGTTTTTTCCAACAAAATTATTAGGCAATTACCATATGATTACAAAGAATTCAATTATTAGGAAAGAAATTGATGAAGAAAAACCTTAATCAACCAAGAAATACCCCACAAGACTTCACCACAAGCTCCAAGAATATATCGCACTAGTAGAGATCATCAACAAGCAAGTAGCACCACATTTGCACAAGAAAAGAGACATAGTCAATCCTCCAAGAGGGTCGAAATTGCAGTCCAAAGAGTATTTTTAGTAGTGATGAGTTATTTCCAAATGAAAAATTACTTTCTTCTATTAATATAGGAAAACCCAATTCATATTTGTCCACATTTACTATTAAATCCGAAAATTTAGGTCAAAACCAAAGTTACAATGCTTAACTAGCAAAATGATCCCTTTTTCCCACACAGGTCACAAAATAGAAAAATAATGGCATGCAAGCCCATAAAACTCTTCTCCAAGGTGGCACATGTGAAGGTAATATTCTAAAGGCTAGGGCATCACTTCAAAGGTGCCATGTCATCCCCAAATCAAGAAAAATCATGGGGTCACAAGCCCACAACACCACCAAGTGCATAAAATACATCAAACGACCTCTTAAATGTGTGATGTCATGCTACATAAGAGGGACGTTTGGTCATAGGAAGGTGACATCATATCTTATTTATGCTTCCGAGACTTGCTTATGTGCTAAATATGTCATCCAAGATGCAAGGCTCATCATCATAAGCCCCCAATGTGTGGGGTGCAACATCCATCCAATGGGCTTCCATGCCCCTATGAAGTTCCAAGTGGCTTAGTCCCTTCATGATTGACTTTCACCGGGAAAGTTCCTACAAAGACAAGAAAATACGCATCCAAGGGTCCATAATTCATATGAATCATGCCAAGTAAGCCACATTTAATAAAATAACCACCCAAACAAGTGCATTAAATCCCCTCTTTTCAAATTAAACAAATGCTCAAAGACCTTATAAACTTTTCCTATTAGGTAGGCCTATCCCTAGGTCAAGGGATGTTTCCTAAGAATTCCCTCTCTAGATCATGTAATGAATATGAGGTGGATGGGAAAAGACTCTTGGGCATGGGGTTCTTGACATATCAAGGGATCATATTGTCTCATTTATGGGTGCCTTTTTGGAGGGTGTGTTGCATCCCTTCTTTTGGAATGCAACATTTTTCCAAGACATTTGTTTCCTTTATCTTTTTTTATGACCCTAACATTGAGTTCTATGTGAAATGGGAATAAAAATAGCACCTCAATTCCACTTAAATTTATAACACATTGAGTGTTATGTGCACTGGAAATTAAAAAACACAATGCATTCCCCCATCAAGCGGAATACTTTTTATTTCTTTTCTTTTTAAAAGGTCCTTTTATTTTTTATAGAGAAGTGATTTATGGCTCTCGTAACCTTATGGAAAACATCTATAAGGATATATTATGGATTTTTATTTTTACAGTGCTTGTTGCAAAACCTCTGGGCCATTAGCCCCTTCTTCCCATGAAATGAGGTACAAGCCCTTCTTGGGGTCAATGAACTCAAAAAAACCAAAATATGAGGAGACGGAAGGGAGGAAGTGTGGAAAGTGGTAAGTATGGGTGGGAATGATACAATGACCTTTCAAGGATACCCCCCAGTAGAAACCCTTTTCTCGAGGGTGACCAACTTACTAGAATACCATGCCAACCACCAAGGTGAAATTATAAAAAATATATAATTTCCAAGAAAATGTTCCATAATCAAGACATGACTCTTTGCGATATTCTCAAATACTTCAAACATTAAAGTGACACTTACCATGATACTGGACTTGTTACCTCATCAAATGAGATGTGATGTCTTATGTGGACAAAGATGGTGTGGTGGATGTTTCTATGCTTCCAATGATGAGTGGTGATGCGGGGTGGAAAGGAGGGGCTCCATCTACTAAATGTGGGATCTGTTGGTCAATATGGCTCTCGAAACTCCATGTCTCCTACCTACATGCCTCGATACATCGTCTCCTTAGTTGCCCCTAGGATAGGGGGGTAACAATTCCAATGAATCATAACCTATGTAGCACTTGTAGGAGGCCTCTTATTTTTTTGTTTGATATCATACCATCATGGATTCAAGGTATAAGATGTCATATGAAAAGGTTTATCCATTTTTTTCCATCACCTATGTACAAATTTCCAAGTGTGGACATAGGTTGAGATCTATTTTGTTTGTTGTGGTTGTAATATCCTCAAAAATGTAGTCAATTTTCTCATATACTTCGCTTAAAAATGAGCTAGATTTATTTTCATAGTGAATTATATCACAATGGTTCAATGATCTCTGAAACTACACAAGTTTTTTGGATATGTTTTATATTCTTTGCATGACTATGGAACCCCCTATTAAGGGTTTCTAGGGCAGATCCCCTAAAAAATATAATTTCAGGGTTTATTGTCCAAATTTTTGGGCAGTCTTTTGCCTTTGGCGGGGGTGGGTTTTCTCCTTTGGAATTTTAGTGGCTCATGGTATTTCATCCCATGGTTTTCTAATTATAGTTAAGGAATTAAGGTTGTAATCTAATCTAGGTCAATAGATTAGGGGTTTTTTGGATGCCACAGGATCCTATATATTGTATTGTAAACAATGAAGTTGGATGATGAATAGAATTAGAGGTGTGAATCTAAAATAGGTTGTCGAATTTATCGGTTGGGTTTCCAGGGTAAATCTCTATGTATATGTGTGTTTTCATCTATTTTCTTTGTTAGAAAGTAATGGATGTCTCGTTTAACCATAGACAATATAGCGATATTGTCACCCAACCATAGGCTGAAGCCACCCCCGAGCACCTTATCCTTGACAAAGAATCATTCTGGAAGAAAACCTTAGGCTAGATAGCCAAACAAAGGTGGCGCACATTTCTCCAAGGATAGCGCACCAAGAAAGAGTAACAAGAGTTGATTAGAGAGTCCAAACCATAACCAAGAGAGAGTCCAAGCCAAAACCGAAATCTACTAGTTGCAGCAGCTGCAATAGCATCTCTCCTCCAAACTTGCGCACAAACTGGCCAACTGCAGTGTGCATAAGTGTTGCTTCTGCAGTTCTGAGAATACTAGCCAGAATGAAGACTAGCCTCCTATATTTATACTATTTCTGGCAGACTGCCTGGGCCGACTTCTCATTCTGGGTACTAATTATTTAGTATATAACATTTCCTTTAGTCGACTTCTTCTCTTGGAGGATAATAACCTAATACAATTCATTCTCTTGAGCCGACTTGTATTCTAGGGTTATTAACCAATTAATTAGGGTTTCTTCTTGCTTCCCGGAATATTCTATTCTCGTCAGGTTTACACATGGAGGTAAATACCTCCCGCATCTACCATAATATCAACACTCCCTCCTAGCTAGGGAGATATTGAAGGTAATGGTCTTGATCACAAACATACCATTCACCCGGTAGCATCAACATAATCGTATAGACTAACTCACGATTAGATCATGAGCACCATCATCACTTTCAGTGTCATCAGTTGCATCATATCTCGAAACCATACTCCATCTAAGTAATCAGACATGATGTTGGATAAGTCACTCACACCATGGAGTGACATAAGAGCCATTCTTCTAATCTGGACATATGTCCTAGAAGAATAAATGTGTTGGACCATTTTCCGTCTGGGGAATCTCTGTCCATTAATCATCCATCTAGCTGATAATCATTTCCAACACTACTGATAGTTTTCAAGGCAATCAGAACAATGTCATTCAATAGAACACAACTATGTCTATCCATAGTAGTACATAACTACAATCCAGTTGTACACTGCCACACCAAGTAGCACACAAATACTTGATCAGTGACATATAGTCACAATCATTTGAACACATCCACCACAATAGTATACATCTACTGTCCGGAGACATACCATCTCCAAAACAATCATATCATCTGATATCAACCTGCACAGAAAACATTGTTATGATATAAACTGAATCATCTAGGCCATTCTTCCACTCACATCTGTGAGATCTGGAAGAGCATATTCCCTCAAAAGTTAAAACATCAATGATGAGCTATCTAGACTATTCTTCTCAAGAAAGGAAGAATAATTGTTCTAATTTCTGAGCCTAGACCATTCACCTATCCGAGCCATTCCTCTGGCACTAAACAAAGTGCAACCTAGAGAGAATGAGTCTACCCTAGGGAATGTCTGTCCCTGATTGTTGAACCTGGACCATTCACCTATATGGTCCATTCCTCCAGCACTAAACAAAGTGAAACCTAGAGAGAATGAATCTTCCCTAGGGAATGACTGTTCAGACCATTTCCTAAGGAAATTGCTATCCTGCACCAACCTCCAAAACGGGCCATTCTTCGAAACTGCTCACAACTGTGAGCTTCAAAAGAATGACTATTCGGCGAGGCAGACCAGTCTTCTTGACCACTACTGAGAGTTATCATCAAGAAGAGAGTCTGTCCTAGACCACTCCCCCACACTGGCCACAAGGGGAATCGATGTCTATGGTACATGAGCAATCCATCGAACCATTTTCATTACGAAAATGATCACTCAATCTGGACCATTTCCCGAACTCAAAAATGCTTGTCCATTAGAAATCTCAAACCACTTTCCGAACTGGAAAGGAACTACTCATCCTAGGCCATTTTTCAAACTGAAAAAATGATTGTCCATAAATCAATAACACATCAGTGCTCCCTCCCAACCTGGGAGTCCTTTCTTCCTTTTTCAATAAGGAAGTCGTCTCCATGAGCTCCAGCTTGAGTACACAAACTCTTTCATCTTGGACAGAGGCTTTACCAAAATATCTTCTTATCTGCTCATCTGTGGAGATATGTATATTGGAGAATCACTTCTCTTTTCTGGACTTCATCACAGAGAATGTAATGCTTGATCTCAAATGTACTTTGGTCTTTCTGGAAGGTTGGTTTTCTTTGAAGGCTTCATATAGATCTTATCAATATAGTATATCATAGTTGGATTCATCTCTTTTGTTTATTGCTAGTTTACAGCATCGTGGAAAGGGTCAAACTGGAACATATCCAAGTGGTACTTTTTCTACTATCATGAGAGTTTGTCATGGATTGGAAATCCATCATCCTAAATTTCTGAGTAGCCATTCTAATACAATATCTATGTTATAGAAAGTTTTCACCACGCTTCTCCTGTGCATTGGAGGTTCTCCACCAAGTTGTCTTCTTCCATCTGCATTCAAAGGTCTCTTCCTGGTATACCTCAAATCCTTGAGGTTGTTCTACATACGTTTTTTTTTCGATTATTCTAGAGAACAGTCTTTGCATTCATATGATGTAAACTCCAACCCATGGATATTGCGGACGATATAATGGCTCATGTAGAGGTATGTTTGGTTTACTTGAACAAGCAATCATTGTAGTCTTATCCCTCTATCTTGGAGAACCTCTAGTTCTTGATCTCGCAATGCTTACATTCATAAGTCTTCCATACATTGTTCTTCATCAGTTCCTTTGTTTGATTTCTTTTAGTGAGTTTAGATCAGGCTGGTAGTCTTGTGACTCTCGATACAATGACTGGTTGTTCTGGTTTTTCTTTCTCTCTTGGAATCTTCATGTTCTTCTTCATGCTTCTCTTTAGCTCTTGGGTCCATGGATTTTTCTATAGATTCCATGCCCCGAAGATTCCAACTTCTTTCGTTCATCATAGGATCATGGATGTGGATGGAAAACCAGGGATACTTTGAGGCTTATTTTCAAAGAAGACTTCTTCTAAAGTCAAACTGAACGCATGATGCTTTTCATGGTTGCTACCATGGATAGATACTTAATCATCTTCAATGGATCATTAGGATTAGCTCCCTCCTGATCCTTGCTTCATGCATGAATGCATGCTCTTCTTTTGGAAATATATAATTGGCTCCCTCCATCTAACATAGTTCACGCTTTCGTCTGCATCCTTATTACCTTCTGCAAGGAGTCATAAGTATTTCTACAATTTCATCTTGATTGTTGACTTCTTTTGTCTTTACTTCTTCTAGGTTTCTTCAATATTGATTCTGATTTCAGCTTATCTTGCAGTTGTTACTTATGCAATAACTTCCACATGAATTGTTACCAGGGTTTGTTGATATACTTCATCCTTTCATGTGTATTGTCTGACTTGTAGTCATTGTGATAGCAATTCTTATCTTGTTGTTCTTCCATAGGTATAGTTTCTCTTTGAACATGTTATCTTCTAGGATATATATATGCAACATATGTACAGAAAACATGGTATGTACAAGAACTATGAAGAGTATTGTTACCTTGTCTTAGAAGAAGAAGTATGTTTTATCCTGCTTGGTCTTCTTTGAGGGTTTCCTTTCTTCGGCAACTGATGCTTCGTGTGTCTTCTTCCTTTTCTTTATCTCGGGGCAATGATTATTGTAGTGACCATATTTTCAACAGTTGAAGCATTGTATTTATGACATATATTTCTCTTGATTTGGCTTCCTCCTTGAGCAAAACTTCCTTTTGTTCCTGAAATTCTTGAATCTTGTTGTGAAGGCTTGATCATCGTATTTATTTTGAGGTTTCTCTTTTGCACTAATCCTTGATTCTTCTTGTGCACAGCAAGTCCAAAGTTCTTCAAATGTAGGATACTCCTTCCTTGTGTTCATGCTTGCGGAAAATGCATCCCATGTCTTGGGAAGACCGTTGAGTACTATATTTACATGTTCCTTCTCTGAAATGATTTCTTCAATAGTTTGTAGTTGATCTCTTAACTAAGAGATTCTCACAAAGTATGATTTTATGATATCATCATCATTCCTCTTCATGTCATGGAGCTCATTCTTCATACTCATTACTTGTCCAATGTTTTTGACTAAGAAGAGGTTTGTTAGGGCATCGTACATCTTATTAGACGAATCAAGATGGGAGATATAGGGTACCAAGTGGTATTTTATAGAATCCACTATGATACTCATGGAATTTATGTCATTGTCTTTGAACTTCTCCGTAACTGCAACGTTTTGTGATTCCTTCTCTTTTCCTTCTTCAAACTCTGGTTCCACAATCTTTCCTTTCATGATATCCAACACTTTATTCTTGGCAAGGATGAGATCAATCCTTGTATTCCATTCTCTGAAGTTAGAAGCCCCTTCTAACTTGTTTTCTGACTTCATAGAGTAAGTCATGGCTGCTTTGATTTGGTCAACCCTATATTTGACCAAAAACTCAAGCTTGATGTCTTAGCTTGTTGAGAGTACCAAGAGATGCGCTAGGTTAGGGCACACTAGTCTATCTGAAAATTAGGTCAATCCCTTCACTTAAGGTGACTCAACGAGAGGGTTAGGGTTTCATTATTGCAGCAAAAACTAGCTGCAACTACAACTGAGTAAATCCTCCCAATCTATCTTCCAGCGGTTAGACTGTCTGAAGATAGTGTGGGCCCATAACATGTTAGAAATTAATGGATGTGATCGTTTAACCATAGACAATATAGCGATATTGTCACCAAACCATAGGTCAAAGCCACCCCCGAGCACCTTAACCTTAACAGAGAATCATTCTGGAAGAAAACCCTATGCTAGATAGCCAAACAAAGGTGGCGCACCTTTCCCCAAGGATAGCGCACCAAGAAAGAGTAACAAGAGCTAGTCAGAGATTCCAAACCATATCCAAGAGAGATTCCAAGCCAAAACTGAAATCTTCTAGTTGCGGAAGCTGCAATAGGAGCTCTCCTCCAAACTTGTGCACAAACTGGCCAACTACAATGCACACAAGTGTTGCTTCTGCGTTCTGAGAATACCGACCAGAATGAAGATTGGCCTCCTGTATTTATACTATTTATGGCAGATTACCTGGGTCGACCTCTCATTTTGGGTACTAATTCTTTAGTATATAACATTTCCTTTAGCCGACTTCTTATCTTGGAGGCTAATAACCTAATTCAAGTCATTCTCTTTAGTCGACTTGTCTTCTAGGGTTATTAACCAATTAATTAGGGTTTCTTCTTGCTTCCCGAAATATTCTATTCTCGTTAGGTTTAAATGTGGAGGTAAATACCTCTCGCAGCTACC
Organism: Picea glauca; assembly: GCA_000966675.3. Lineage (NCBI taxonomy): Eukaryota > Viridiplantae > Streptophyta > Pinopsida > Pinales > Pinaceae > Picea > Picea glauca. The sequence continues at coordinate 397,095 of JZKD02S1674771.1, forward strand.
ATAATATCAACGTTCTTTTCATTGTTAAGAATTTGTGTGTGCATTGCATTAATGAAAAAGGTTTAAAACTTACACTTGGTATCAGAGAAATTATTTTCTTCAAGGGGACGCCTTTGTGGCTAAGGGTTTCACTCAATACTTGTGGTGAAAAGAAATGGTGAGTAGTTCAAAAATAGAGATAGAAAAATTTAATGGGAAAAGTTTTGAGTTGTGGAAGATCTTTTGGTAGAAAAAAATCAATGGGTCGTTTTGGATCCAGGTATTGCACCTATGGGAATGTCAATAGAAGACTGGACAAAGTTGGATCGGAAGGAAAAGAGAAAAATCCAGTTGTGTCTCTCAAATTTAACACTGAATGTGTCAGTGGAAGCTACAACAAAGGAATTATGGGACAAGTTAGGAGATTTGTATCGGACTAAGTCCCTGGTAAACAAACTTTTCCTGTGGAATAATTTATACAACCTAAGGATGAAATATGGATACTCGATGACAGAGCATATGAATTCCTTCAATACTATGGTAAGTCAATTATTATTTTTTGATATTAATATTTCTTCTGAAGATAAGTGTATCAATTTATTGTGATCTTTACCAGACTCATGGGATAGTCTAGTTGTGGCCATAGGAAGCAATGAAACTACTTTAAGTTTTGATGATGTGGTATCATCCTTGTTGTCAGATGAGATGAGGTGGAAAAACATGGAAGTCTAGATAACATATGCCTTATTTGTAAGAGGATGCTCCTAGGAAAGAAATAAAAATAAGTCCTCAAATGGGATACCTAAATATATAGGAAGATCTAAATCTCTAGGAAAAATTGTAAAGGTATGTTGGAGATGTGGAAAATAAGGGAATTACAAGAAACAATGTAGATCAAAAAGTATTGAGAGAGGGAATGGATCTGACAATGCCCCTTCTATAAAAGAAAAAAAAACTGCAAATGAAGGAGGGGATGTGTACTTTGATTCTTCAAGCACACATGCATATAATGAGGCATGGTTGGTTGAATCAGGTGCATCCTTTCATATGACTCCTCATGGGGAGTGGTTTTGCGAGTATGAAAGGTATGATGGGTGTTGAGCTCCAAATCTACCCAAGTAAATTAGAGTGCATTTATTATCAATCCGGTGTTTGTAAGACTTAGAGGCATGTCCAAAGTATATGGATTTTAGAGATAGTTTTTATCTTTTATGGAGATAACCCAAAAACCTATCTAAGGCTGACTGTGCAAGAGACACTAAGCTTCTATTCAGAATTCATCTTCATAGTCCTCATAACAGTAATCGGCACTTTGTTTTTCTAAATGGTAAAAACAGTAAGCATAAAACCTATTCTAAGGCTGAATGTGAAAGAGAAACTAAGCTTCTATTCAGAAGTCATCTTCATAGTCCTCATAACAGTAATTAGCACTTGTTTTTCTGAAGAGTGAAAACAGTAAGCATTCAAGAGAAAGTTTAAGATCTATCAAATGTTGGAAGAACAAAACTCTTATTCAAGAGATGAATTCATTGTCTTCTTTCATTCATTCATTAATCAAATCAAAATACTGAAAGCATAAATAACTCAAAAGCATTCAAAACTATCTTAATGCTTG
>JZKD02S1674771.1:406147-427852 GCA_000966675.3 Picea glauca
TCTGCTGAAGTGGCCCTGTTTGACCAGCGTTGACCGGACATCTAGCAGTCTTAGATTTCGAATCTGATAGCTCATTCTCCATCCTTGTACATATGGGAACACGACCCAAGTGTTATATTTCGCCCAGGTGTCCTACAAGTATACAAACCACAGAGCTTTTACGGGAGTTGGTCAAATCCTGTAATTTCTGGTAAATTTCCAATTTTAATGCTAAAATTTAGAAAATTCAATTCTAAAGATAAAGAATGACAAATATACCTTGAATAGGCTGTTTCATGGAAAATTTGGAATTAAATGAAGGAAAAATGGACAAATAAAGAGGGAAAAGTATGGTTTATAGAGCAAAATGGAAGCACAAAAATGGACTCAACAATGGGGTTGATTTTCTTCTAGGAGATGAATCAACAACCAAAATCATAGGACAAGGAAAATTCAAGTTGAATCTCATGGATGGTAGGATTATAACACTCCATGGTGTTCTGTACATCCCAGGATTGGGCAAGAATTTTATTTTTGTAAGAAATATGGATGATGCAGGTGTAAAAATAGAGTTTGAAAAGGAAACCAATAGGATGGTTCAAGGAACAATGGTGTTGTTTAAGGGAGTTCATATTGGAACTATGTATAAGCTGCTAAGAAGTATGAGTGATGGGTGTAATAGTTCCATTGTTTTTTAGATTGTAGCTAGAGAAGGAAAAAATCTTGTAGTCTTTAGAGAAAATACTATATTGTGGCATCAAATACTGTGACATATCAGAGAGAAGTGTTTGATAAAACAAGTATTACAAAAGAGGATGAACACCTTTAGTAACCACTCACACAACCATATCAAATATCAACCTATCAATTTTTTTACATGGTAAAATCCCCGTGGGGAAACATCCATGGCCCAAGCCAATGTGGCCAGCTGAGGAAATTTATTAATGCAAAAGAAAAAATATTACAGAGAGTTTCTCATAATCGATCATCATCCAATGACCCTCTATGCTCTTTAAATAGAGATAATGGATCAATCGAGTGCTAAGCGATGGATAAGTGTAGTTGTTACGATTGAGGATAATATGATCCATCATATCACTCTATGTTGAGAACATATTGTGATCGTCATATTAAAAATGCATACTTATGCCTACTAAAGAAACACACTTTAACCTAATGACACATTAGACCAAACCGATCTTAACTAACTTCTAAGTGTCTAAATATTCTAACATCCCCCCTTAAGAACAACTTGGGATAGAATTGAAGGATTTACAAAGGCAACAAAATAGGAGAATGGAGGAATTAGAGCCTATTCCCCTTTAGTGACAACTTCCTAAACTCCTAACATAGATCGAAGTTTGGAAAAATTCACTTCTGTAAGAGATTTTGTGAATATGTATGCAACTTGATCTTTTGTAGGGAAAAAGAGCACTCCAATAACTCAATCATGAATGATCTTTTTGATGAAGTGTATGTGTATATCGATGTGTTTGTTGCACTAATTTTGAACTGGATATTTGGCGAGCTTGATGGCACTCTGATTTCCGCACCAGTGAGTGGTTGGATATTGTTGTTGGAATCCAAAATATGAAAGGATATGTCAAAGCCACAAGGCTTCTTGACTTTCATTAACCGTTGCTCAGTACTCTACTTCCACGGAAGAAAGAGAAATAGCCGATTGTTTCTTTCAAGCCCAAGTGACAAGTCTAGAGCCAAGGATGAAAAGATAACCTACAGTAGATTTTCGATCATCAAGGTCATCGGCCTAAACTGAATCATGAAACCAACCAACAAAGGAGTCCTCGTTGAATTGTAATGTATCCCAAACTAAACTATACTCTGGACATAGGTGGATGGAATTAATTTTGGCTACAATGGAAAAGTTTTTATTATAGTCAATGCATTCAACTTGAGAGAACCCTTTGGAAACTAATTGGACCTTGTGTCTTTCAGCACTTCCATTTGATGCATACTTATTTTTGTACACACATTTTCATCTAACAAGTTTTCTTCCTTTCAAAAGAAGTACAATATCCCAAGTATCATTCACCATTAAACAGTGATACTCTTCGTTCATTGTTGTGTCCCAATCTGGATGAACTGAAGCTTCTGCATTTTGGATCATGAATCTATGAAACGTAATCCAAAAGAGAAGAGTCTTGTTGGAATTGTGAATGTGTCTGATGTTGATCTAAAGTATCATCGGTAAGATCACCAATTTCTTCTTGTGCTGAATGAACCCATCTCGAAAGCGGTGGTGTTGGTGCGGGCTCATGTTCAATGGACTCATATGGAGGAATGTGAGTAGGTAGAGGTGGATTTTCATCCTCACTATCATCATATGAAGAAGAAGAAACTATAATAGGAACCAAATATGGTACAAATGCCGAAGATGGCACAAACATCGAATTAGGCTTGTATGTCAAGGTATTTTCATCAAATTTAACTTCTCTTCCAATAATCATTTTATTGGAATGAGGTTGAAGAAGTCTGTAACCTTTGACATCTTCCGAATATCCAACAAAAATACACTTTTGACTTTTAGGCTATAAAGATTTCATTTTCTCATTAGGAATGTGATCCCATACTACCAAATACATGGAAGTGGCTTAGATCTGACTTAATTTTATTCCATACTTCTACTGGTGTTATAGTTTTTAGATCCTTTGTGGGAGTGAGATTTATTATGTAATTTTCACAATTGATGAATTCCACCCAATAATGAAGACTTAATCCTTTAAATTGAATCAAATAACTAGCCATTTCCTTTAATGTGTGATTCTTTATTTCAGCAACACCATTTTTTTGTGGTGTATATGGAACAATATGTTGTATTTGAATGCCCTATATAGTGCAGTGACTTGTAAATTCATTGTTCATATATTCACCTCCATAGTTTGTTCTTAGCCTTTGAAGTTGATGTATAGATTGTTTTCTACAAGGGCCTTTTAGGCCAAAAACTTGTCAAAAACTTTTCTCTTAAGTTTTAAGAAGTAAACCCAAGTGTGTATACAAGAGTCATCAATGAAAATTAATAATACTTGCACCGAGATAAATAAGGAGAAGAAAGAGGACCACACAAATCATTGTAAACAAGTTGTAAAGGGTTCTAGGTGTGCCAAGAGGCACGTTTGTCAAAAATTGTCCCACTGATGTTTTCCAAGAACACAACCGGCACAAACACCATTTTTGCAAGAAACAAGAGGAAGACCAGTCACCATGTGTTGATTATATAGTTTTTGAAATGAGAAATAGTTTAGATGACCAAACTGCTCATGCCAAAGTTTGCTCAAGTCATCGCTCTGAGCAACAAAAGCATATGGAAAAGATGATGACCCAAAGTTGTCAAACTTGTACAACCTAATAATATCATCAGCAATTCTAGTTGCGAGGACATGCTTAGGATATTTTAAATCCTTGATTACAACTTGGCAAGGTGAAAACTCTATGGTTTTACCTTCACCTAAATTATTGATCTAATACACGGATAGAATTTTGGAAATACTTGGAACACATAATTCATCATTGAAATTTCCATTATCTACCTGAATTTTTCCAAACCCTACAACACTAAGAGATCTATCATCACCAACAAATATTTTTTTGTTGTTACATTCATTAAGAGAAGAAAATATGGCTTTGTCGTTAGCAATATGATAAGATGCTTCAGGATCACTAAGCCACTCATCATAAGAAGAAGTAGAAGTTGCGTTGAAAGAGAAAATAGAAGAAGAAAGTGCAAGTCTATGAGAAGAATAAGAAGAAGAAACAATATTGATGTTGTGCTTCTTGATTGATGCTTCTAAGGCTTCCATCTTTTTATAACATTTTGACTCCACATGACCATCTTTCCCACAAAAGTTGCAATGTATGTCAATCTTCTTACTTTTTGATTTTTCTCCTTTATCACCATTAGGAGTATAAGTTGGCTAAGAGGGTTTGGGACCCTTGTTTTGTTTGTTGTGGAGAGGATGTTGCTTCTTGGAATCTTAGATATTTTGTTCACCAAACACAACTTGAAACTTTTCCCAAGTTTCATCAGGGAACATTAATTCCTTGAAGGTGAAACATTAAATCTATATAGATGGACATTCTAATTAATCCACGTGCTTCGTCATTCTTTTTATCCCATTTGACTTTATTTTCATCATCAATGGATTCTTTCTCTTTTCCCAAGGTAATCCAATATAATCCTCTACTTCTTCATACATCCTCCATATGGGATTCCATGAGAAGTAGTTGGTACTCAAGGCATCTTACTTAATAAAGAAACTTTCAACCAAGTGAGCTAGTGAAAAACAAATTATAATATTAAGGAAGAGGATAGGGGTTGTTGTTTAAAACACCCTTGAAGTGTGTGTTGAAAAAAAAATGAACATTTTTCATGTATTCACACACAAAAAAAAAAAAATCTTCTCGACAGCAACAATGGGTTAGATATCAGTTGGCTTACCTAGAAAAAGCATTTTTTCTCTCTGTTTCTGATTTACGAAGATCACACAGAGTACATGACAAAGAGCATATGTAGACAAGAAAAAAAATTCCACTCTGTTTCTAATTTTCTAAGATCACACAGAGCGCGGGGAAAAGAGCATGCGTAGGGAACTTTGTCTTAAACTAATACTCTATTCTAAATAATACTTTGTTTCAACCTGCAGAAATCAATTTAACCTTTAACATGCCAACTAAGTTAATATCTTGCAATCCATTCACTAAGAAATAAAAGACACATCATAATAAACAACTATCTCCTACAAGCAACCTGCAAAAGGGAATTTAAACAATTAAATGATGAACAACAAACACAGCATTTAAAATGACAAAACACATACAACATGCAATGAAGTAAATTATAACTACACAAATAAAATACACAATATATCTATCTAAGTATTCACTCAAACCACTGGTGAGCCCCACAACAGGTCGTGGCTACTCCTCAATAGCAAATCGCAAGCTTAATCAACATGGTTCTGTCATTAAATTAAAAAACGCAGTCTTAACACGAGTTTGCAGAGATGTCTCGATTACACATCGAAATGTATTCTAACAATACTTGTCATCTGGTCTGGCCACTACTGGTGGTATTTATAATGATTACAATTCAAGAGGTTGACCATTGGAAGGGTCAACCTCCTCTAAAAATGGTAAATCCCATTAAATGCGCTCTAATAGCCTTTGGCTTCTAGAAACTGAACGAGCCACTCAACGATTAGCATAACTACTTAATCTAATATGTTAAGAGCTCAGTAGCTAGAGGCCGTGAGGGGGCACAAAACTCAGGTCGTCGATTCTCCTAGCACAGGCTGCCAATACGCCAACCACCAACTCGCCTATTCTCCAAGTGTTGGATCGCATGATGGATGCAGTGTCGAATGAAGTACCGGATCGAGTGTTGGATGAAGTGTCGAATGAGCTACTGCATGGAAAATTGCATCGTGAATTCCCCCTATTACACACAATTCACATATTAGATCCTCATAAACATCAAATCGAACTGAATCTAACTCAAAACTATTGCAAAACATCAATTGCGCATGCATGTTATAAAGCCATGATGATTCGATACAAAATCCTTCAAAAACATCTTCAAAATGGTTATTAACACATATAATACCGGTGCAAAAAGGATTCAATCATCACCACAAAACAATCAAAACATGAGCGCAACATTACCCCCACGCCTAAGGATTTGTAGGTCCCACTGCAAATAAAAATGAACTACCCAATATGACTAGACTTGTTTAGGAGGGGATGGATTATCTTTAGAAGCTTCTTGTCATGAAGAATTTGTCTTGGCCCTCTTGCGGTGTTTCAATTGTGCACGGAGGCTACGATTTTCATTGGTCATTTGATCAACCAATCGTTGGAGGGAATTCACTTTTGCTTGTAAGACTGCATTATCATGATGGAGATGCCTATCCATGGTCTTCCGCTCCTCCAACTGTTGCAACAGATGAACATTTTTGTTGTTGGGTAAATCTCCCCTATGGACTTAACATTTAATGGCTTTGATCATGCATGCAGAAAAATGACCATTCAAAAGGCCTCTACTTTCTCCTATTCTCCCGACACAAAACCCCACACACATGCAATACAAAGGTATAAACAAGATTATATAACTCTACCTTAAGTCCTTTGTTTGATGTTGATCCCTTTGCTTTCACTCGCTCTCTGATTGCAAGCCTCCTCCCAAAGCTGACTTGCATTCACACATGAACAAACAGAGAGCTACGAACATGCATTTCATATACTAATTGTTGGGTTAGGTGTGACAATATCATAAAATAAACATTCAACTTGAACACATGATATGGTGGGACGGGAAAAGTATTCCTTTTTATACTAATCTTCACAAAAGTAAACTTACAATATGTGGTCAGCACTGCTCCTCGAAACTGGTCCTGGGCTCCTCTTTACTGTCTTCCAACTGACTATATTCAGAAATTAATCAAACTATTCTTAATTTGCAATAACAAGAAACTCAAAGATGATGATTATGTCTTCGGTGCCTAATAACATCACGATGGCATCTGACGATTAGTGATAATTCAAGAGGAATTAATTCAATATTGAATTCTATGGAGAAATTAAAAGTATGAATCAAGCAATCTAATGAAATATTAGCCATCAGAAGAAACATTAAATATCCTGAAAATCCATGTGATCTCTCAATTTCATATATCAATCATCGATGATAAGAAATGTTGATACTGAGAGGGGGGTGAATCAGTATCAAGTACAATTTAAAAACTTTTTCAACTTATAATTAAACCATTCAATTTTATCCAATGAGAAATGAACAATAGTATAAGAGTTACATCAATACACCACAATACACCATGCACAATATATGAGAAATAATCAATTGTTATTGGTGAAGGGAAGTAATGACTTCCAAAGGTAGCTATAGCTTCCAAATGTAAAGGGAGGGATAAACCTCCAAGAGGAAGATACAATCCTCCAATATCAAGAGAGGGTTGAACTCTCCATCCTTTCCCCTTCCTTCAACCCAAGAATATATGAGAGATAATAAAACTTTACATTAAATCATCACCATCAACCAACCATCACATAGAGCCTGATAATGATTCTTGAGACTTCTTCAACTTCTGTAATTCTTCAATTGTTGGAATGCTCTGAATCTATAGATAATATTACTCAATGTATTCTCTAAAACTCCTCCAAGTTTCACTCCTTGAATCCTCCCCAAAAAGAAGTTATAGAAAGAATGATAGACTTTATTCAATTCTGGTTTATTCAAGAGAGCAAACTTGTACAGAATGTCCCGCGCTCAATATTTAACATCAGATTCTGAAACTCACACAAAAGAAACTACATTCCGTACTCTTTCCCATGAAATTGGTCCCGCTTCATTTGGATTCTCTATGAATAATTTATGATTGTTTTACCCAAAACACATTTTTATTGACTAGCTTCAACACTTGTCAAAAACCCTATCTTCCACAGAGTGTATCTACATAATTATAGTGAATCAAGAGCTAAAACTTTTACCAAATGTACCTTCATATGTCTTCTCAATACCATAGAAATTTCACCATCTGAATCATTCTAGAAAAAAAGTTATAGCGAAAATGGTAAGATGGCCTGAAAATAACATACCTTAGAACACATCACCAAAAGACTTCATCCTCCCTTGAAATCCAGCCTTCTTTACTTTTGATTTCCTCTCAAATTTGACTTGTGTATCAAATGAATGTATAATGATATTTATTTATACCATTTATCTCACTTCCTTTTAACATTAGGGCCGACCTGACACTTTCTTATTGTGCAATTCTTTTCTTTAATTATCTTCAGGGCCTACATGTACTTCCTTCTTCAATTCACTTTGTCATCTTCAAAAATTCATTTCTCCTCAACCATGACGATCCACGTAACGTGCCACATACCAATGGATCAACATGATGTATACTATCCATCCATGGGTGTTGTATCTGCATGTGCACTGTCCTTCATGTCCAAAGACCTTCATCAATCTTGCAGTCCAAAACCAATGACTAGGGTTGACATCAATGACAACAACCAATCTTCCAACAAGAAAACACTATTATACTTAATTCAATTGCACTCTTATGCTAACTCAAGTAAATTCACAAGGCTATAAACTCATAACTAAAAACTTAATTCAAATTCAAATTTCAATTCAAATCTAGAACTGGAACTTCATACATTAAACTAAGCTAATCCTATTATTAAAAATTCAGATTTCAAACCAAAATGCTTATAAAAACATAATCCAAATTATAATTTTACCCTAGAACACTAAAACAAGATTTATAAACAAAATGGATTCATGAAATCATAACTAAAACTGAGAATTAAATCAATTAACAAAACTTGCATTTATTAATCCATCGAAACTTGCAAAAGGAACTTTGTCTTAAACTAATACTCCGTTCTAAATAATACTTTGTTTCAACCTGCAGAAATCAATTTAACCTTTAACATGCCAACTAAGTTAATATCTTGCAATCCATTCACTAAGAAATAAAAGACACATCATAATAAACAACTATCTCCTACAAGCAACCTGCAAAAGGGAATTTAAACAATTAAATGATGAACAACAAACACAGCATTTAAAATGACAAAACACATACAACATGCAATGAAGTAAATTATAACTACACAAATAAAATACACAATATATCTATCTAAGTATTCACTCAAACCACTGGTGAGCCCCACAACAGGTCGTGGCTACTCCTCAATAGCAAATCGCAAGCTTAATCAACATGGTTCTGTCATTAAATTAAAAAACGCAGTCTTAACACGAGTTTGCAGAGATGTCTCGATTACACATCGAAATGTATTCTAACAATACTTGTCATCTGGTCTGGCCACTACTGGTGGTATTTATAATGATTACAATTCAAGAGGTTGACCATTGGAAGGGTCAACCTCCTCTAAAAATGGTAAATCCCATTAAATGCGCTCTAATAGCCTTTGGCTTCTAGAAACTGAACGAGCCACTCAACGATTAGCATAACTACTTAATCTAATATGTTAAGAGCTCAGTAGCTAGAGGCCGTGAGGGGGCACAAAACTCAGGTCGTCGATTCTCCTAGCACAGGCTGCCAATACGCCAACCACCAACTCGCCTATTCTCCAAGTGTTGGATCGCATGATGGATGCAGTGTCGAATGAAGTACCGGATCGAGTGTTGGATGAAGTGTCGAATGAGCTACTGCATGGAAAATTGCATCGTGAATTCCCCCTATTACACACAATTCACATATTAGATCCTCATAAACATCAAATCGAACTGAATCTAACTCAAAACTATTGCAAAACATCAATTGCGCATGCATGTTATAAAGCCATGATGATTCGATACACAATCCTTCAAAAACATCTTCAAAATGGTTATTAACACATATAATACCGGTGCAAAAAGGATTCAATCATCACCACAAAACAATCAAAACATGAGCCCAACATTACCCCCACGCCTAAGGATTTGTAGGTCCCACTGCAAATAAAAATGAACTACCCAATATGACTAGACTTGCTTAGGAGGGGATGGATTAGCTTTAGAAGCTTCTTGTCATGAAGAATTTGTCTTGGCCCTCTTGCGGTGTTTCAATTGTGCACGGAGGCTACGATTTTCATTGGTCATTTGATCAACCAATCGTTGGAGGGAATTTACTTTTTCTTGTAAGACTGCATTGTCATGATCGAGATGCCTATCCATGGTCTTCCGCTCCTCCAACTGTTGCAGCAGATGAACATCTTTGTTGTTGGGTAAATCTCCCCTATGGACTTAACATTTAATGACTTTGATCATGCATGCAGAAAAATGACCATTCAAAAGGCCTCTACTTTCTCCTATTCTCCTGACACAAAACCCCACACACATGCAATACAAAGGTATAAACAAGATTATATAACTCTACCTTAAGTCCTTCGTTCGATGTCGATCCCTTTGCTTTCACTCGCTCTCTGATTGCAAGCCTCCTCCCAAAGCTGACTTGCATTCACACATGAACAAACAGAGAGCTACGAACATGCATTTCATATACTAATTGTTGGGTTAGGTGTGACAATATCATAAAATAAACATTCAACTTGAACACATGATATGGTGGGACGGGAAAAGTATTCCTTTTTATACTAATCTTCACAAAAGTAAACTTACAATATGTGGTCAGCACTACTCCTCGAAACTAGTCCTGGGCTCCTCTTCACTGTCTTCCAACTGCTTTGCTCTATAGTTCTCTTTGCACAAGGATGGATAAATGTTGGGACAAAGGGAATGCCAATTTGGGTATAGTTTCTCTACTGTGATTTTCCTCCTTTCAAATGAGACCCCTACCCCTTCTTTTATAGGCTAGAAGGAGCTAGGTATTTGGTTGAGTGACCGACCATGCATGGCCAAAAGGTTTAGTTAACTTTCCCAAAGCTGTGTGTTCCATCAGAAAATTTCCTTTTTTCATGCTTTTGTAGGTACACGCGGATTGTAGTGAGTCAGCTAGCATGTACACACGTGCAGTAATGGAGCAGGGTGCGTGGGCTTTTAAAAATGGGGTTTTTAAGAAGAGTTGTTCATTGATGGCTTGACAAAGAGGGATATGAGATGGCATGATGCCAGGTAAGCATGTATTGTGCAAATTAGGGTTATAACAGATGCCCCCTAATGTGTGAGGTCAGAAGAGCATTTGATGGCCGAAATACATTACCAATCTTTACCAACGTATCGAACCAGTGAGCCCATGAACCAGAATTCGGGAGGTGCCATTTGCAAAATAACAATTGTATCATCGAGGTGGGCATACCCATGCTCAGTATAAACTAAAATCATGGCTGCCAATCAAATACACTACATATCCATGTCATATAACTATATAGAGTGTAGCCGCAAGCAATACACAACAAATCTACATCTCGAAATCAAAAGATATACATGTATAGTATCCATCTTCCAAAAGTTGATATGACCTGATGGCTGGAGATAATGGCGTCAGTGCTCAAGCAACAACTTCAAAAATCTTCAAAACTCAGGTAGGAGTGTAATATGAGTGTACAATTTCACTACCCAGAGGTCTTCAACGGCTCGTCGGGCTTGGACTAGAGGATCTTTGATGATCAGACTGAAGGCTTCATTGATTTCGAACAAAAATTTGATTGGGTTTTCAGGATGGTTGAACATGAGGGCAAGAGAAAAATTACAGAAAGGCCGGCTTAGGCTTGGTAAAAACTTCTCTTGGATAATAGCATGACAAATGATGAGACTCAGGCAACATGGCATTGACATAAGTTCACGATACAAGAGGCAATGCAAACTCTCCATATGTTTGGAAGAATAACCAAACGGAGGAGGACACATCTCATATGTAGCGAGAACAACTTCCTAAGGTCATATTAAATCCCAGGGCTTGAAAAACAAATGAAAGGATGTGCTTTATCCAAGGGCGACCCATTGTGCTGCCAATAAAAAAACAAAATACTTTTACCTTCCACTTTTTGGGGTATATTTGATTTTTTTTTGTCTTTTTCAAATAATTATGAAAAGATTGAAAAATAATAAAGAATGCTACATTACAAAGGAGGAATGAGTGTCGTAAAGATACTAGTTCTAGGCACAGGGACAAGACTGATGTTCAAAGAAAGGACACATGGAAAAATCCCTCCAGGGGTCAAGGTGTCAAGACGCAAAGGAAAAATGCTACAAGGCTTATGTTATAAGGCATGCTTCAGATGGTTCAGTTGAGAGCAACATGGAGCCGACATTAGGCCAATGACATAGTAATGCAAATGCAGTTAACAAGACACAATGATAATGTCCTTCGATGTAAGTTTAATGAGCCCAGAGATGGTAAGCTCGGTCGTTTTTCATGTTTAGAGAGTCTGAAAAAATGTAAAAGGAGACTCCACTGTGGTACCTTTTTCAAAGGTAGTCTAGTCGGTTCAAAAAAGGGGTAAATTAGCACCGAAAAGACATCTATTCAAAACCATTTTAACGAGTGTGATAAAGACAAGATCACTCAGCAATTTTTTCATTTTTAAGGAGTCTGAAAAAATCTTAACTATGGACTCCGTTAGGAATGTTCTTTTGGACCAGTTTAACGAGTGTGAAAGAATAAGGTCACTCAGTGATCTTTTCAATTTTAGGGAGTCTGGAAAGAACTTAACTATGGACTTTGTGGGGGTTCCTTTTTCGTAAATTTATTCCCTCAGGCCCCAAAAAGGGTTAAAATCATACCTGAGAATACTCTTCTAGGGGACCAAGGCCCCTAGAGCATAACTTTGTTCATACAGTTGACCATCCAGACTGAAAAAGGGGTAAACTATCGTCGGAAAGACGTGACTTCAAATTGCAGTTTAACGAGCGTGAAAGGACACAAGATCGCTCGGCAATCTTTTCATACTTAGAGGGTCTGAAAAGGGCTTAAAAGAAGACTCGTTCTGTTTTTTGGGAGTCCTGAGGGTGAGGTCAAGAGTGACAATGAATCATGCAAATGAGGCTCAAATTCATAATCAGGAAAAACTAAAGAGGACTCCCGAACCTATAGTCATTAGTGACAGCATGGACACCAAAATGCAACCGGGATCTACCTAGGGAATCCATGTTAAGGTAGGCTCTACCACCAAATTACAACACTTCTAAAGTAGCAATGATGGTTCTGTGTCGGAACATGATGGGATCGGTCCTATGGCAAAGTGAAAAGGACAACAAGATGCAAGAAGTGGAAATGGAATCCTAACTAAGATGCAACGAGCTGGTAAAAAGACTTTTTACCAAAGGACCTTCAAAACGACCCAAAACTCCAAAAAGGTTCCAAATACCCAAAGAAACCTTTTCTGTGACCATCCAAAGAAAACTCCTGGACCATGTTAAATGATTTTCAATTTAGAAAAAATGACAAAAAGAGTCTGAAAAATGACAAAAAGAGGCCAAAAAGTCTATAAATAGAAGTTGGCAGCTCATTATCACCATTGTTAATTCAGAAATTGACTAAAATCCAAAACTACCCCTTTGTGAAAAGAGTTGATTCCAGGAACCTCGGTGAATGAAACAACCATCCGCTTGGACCAAGTAAGTATAAAATCCCTCATCTTGCATTCTAATTCTGTGTTTATGCATTTAGTTTCATTTTGGGGGCGGCATTGACCTTTTAAAAGGTCGGCCCTAAGTCCACGCGGGTTGTCCTATGACAGCACACGTGTACACTCATTATGTCTTATGGTAGACCGCATGTACATGTGACTGTCACCACAACATCCCGCGTGGACCCTCCCTTTAGTCAGCGGAACTTCGGGTTCAGAGCGATTCTCTGCTCTTTCTTCTTTGAAAGAGTACCCAGTTTCATCCCTTGAGAGGTGGTACGAGGGCACCTAGCCTCTAGCCTTGCGTTATGAATATGGGCAGTGTTGATGCCACAACAGGGGAGAGGAAGGACCGTGGAGGCTTTTGATGACAATTTTTTTTTTGGTTGGCGTGAAAGATCCCGGTCACAGAGGATTACCCCTATGTCAGGATTGACTTCTTGAGAGATCCTAAGATACCATTGCCTCCTGGAAAAGAGCATGGCGAGATGGGTAAGATTTGTTTTGTTTGTTTTTATGAGGTTTTTTATACATATCTTTTTTTTTATTATATTAGAGTATTTGACAGAAATGTGTCTGTTGTGTGCAGATGTGGGGCCAGTGTGACCAGCAGATTACACAAGGAACAGGCGATGTCCTCGACTAGAGGCTGCACCCGCCGCCGTAGGGGGACCAGCAGCAGCAGGATGACTTCCAGCCGGTGAGGCTGAGAGAGTTCTGAGATGAGTAGAGCGAAATTTTACCTCTCTCACTCGCACCATTCCTATGGCGGAGATTGAGGATCTGCCACCCTCTATGCAGCCTCACGTAGTGGGGGCACCACAGACGTGGGTCTGGATTTTTTGGCATTTGGCAAACGTTGTTGATCATTACAACCGGGCTCATAGAGCCTGTCCCTAGTTAGGCTGTACTTTTTCGTGCCGAGGGCACTACTTGTATATTTTTGAGGGCATAATCCCTGTGACTCGTTATTGGTCGTATTTTTGAGGCGCTTGCGTCCACTCATGTACTCTGATTTTTTTGATATTATATATGGATTTTTATGCCTTTTTATGTGTTTATGGAATACATCTATTTTACAAATGTATTTACATGTGTATGTGTGCATTTTTCTTTATATGTGTGCAATATGCCAATCTAATACATGATTAGCTAGGGCATCTGTAATTTGATTCAATCTTCTAGGAACATGGATATACATAATGTAATCAAATATTCGTTCTAAGAGACGTACCCTAAGGAACCGTCGGTGTAGAGTAGGATCATAAACATGGTAAATTCCATTTAACTGAGACACAACCAGCTGAGCCTCTAAATATACCCAGAGGCGAGAAATACCATGCGACATAGTGTCACACAACAACTCTAAAATTGCACTATATTTGGAAACATTATTTGTGGTGTCACCTAAACAGATACCCCCTGAAGATAACAACTGGCCTTGAGATGTGTAAATTACCCAAGCTAAGGAAGTGAGCCTCTGAGTGTGTCGGCTTGCGCCATCCACAAACCCAACGAACACCTCTAATTCACTTGACATCTGCCACAGTGAAAAAGATGACATCAAATGACACGTCCATAAAACCAAAAAGGTAAAAACTAAAAAGCAGAAAATGTACAGGTACTATACATATGTTACAAAACGTTACCCAAGGTGACATACCTATGAGTAATACTTCTTGAGGTAGAGCCCATTTCTCGGCTCCGCCAAAGCATTTCCCTCAAAGTCAACCAGACAATAAGCGCCCTTTTTTAGAACCTCTTTTACGATGAAAGGTCTGAACCACATGGGTTTGAACTTGCCTGCCCCTAGGGAGTCCTTATCTTGGTCATAGACCAAGACAAGGTCACCTTCGGAGAAAATCATAGGACGAATGGACCGATCATATTGACACTTGAATTTTTTCTTGTGAACTTTGTTGGCCAAGGCCGCATCACGACGTTGCTCATTGAGTTGTTCAAGGTATAACAAACATTCTTCCAGTGGTGAAGTGTCTGGCAATAACTGGACTGCCAATTTTAGAGATGGGATTTGACCCTCTATAGGCAAGACTGTTTCCAGCCCATAAATGAGTTGAAAAGGTGAGAAATTGATTGCAGTCTTGACAAATGTTTGGTAGGCCCACAAGGCCGAGTATAACATCAAATACCAATTTGTCTTGGCCGAATTGATCGTTCGTTGTAAAATGGTC
The DNA here is from genome assembly GCA_000966675.3 of Picea glauca. NCBI lineage: Eukaryota > Viridiplantae > Streptophyta > Pinopsida > Pinales > Pinaceae > Picea > Picea glauca. The sequence continues at coordinate 421,393 of JZKD02S1674771.1, forward strand.
TTGAAAGATTTATTGACATCTTCCACCTGACCATTCGCTTGAGGGTAGTAAGGTGACGAGTGTTCTTGTCTCAACCCAAGATTCAATGTTAACTCGGTCATCATTGTGTTCTAAAAGTGACTGCCATGGTCAGTGACAATCTCTCTCGGGACGTCGAACCTTGCTATAATCTGGTTAAATAAAAAGAGGGCGGTAGTTTTTCCATCATCCTTAAACGTTGGCATAGCTTCGACCCACTTGGTGAAGTAGTCTACTACTACGATGATATAATGGTGCCCCCTTGTTGAAGGAGGGTTGCATGTTTTGTAATCAATCCCCCACTTGGTGAAGGGGCCAACGGTGACGACGAGAAACATGGGAGCGGGGTGTGTCCTCATCTTCTGTGAGAAGATTTGACACGGGTGGCACTTCTTGACTGATTCAATACAATCCTTGATCAATGTCGGCCAAAAGTAACCAGCTCATAGAATCTTTTGGGTTGTTGCCAACCCAAACAAATGACCACCACTTGCTCCAGTGTGACAATCGTTAAGCACAATGTCAGCTTCTTCATGACTGAGGCACCGGCGAAGGATGCAATCTACACCTCTACGATATAAAGTATCTTCGAGTATGAGATAGTTCTTGGCCTAATGGCGTATGCGGCGACGCTCATCATGAGAAGCAGAGGTGGGGCACTTCAAAGTCTGGAGATAGAGAAGTATATCTCCATACCAAGGGTATGAAGATGAGATCAAAAACATGTCTCCTTGGATAGGTGATTCCTCGATCATAACATCACCTTACTCGACCAGAAGTTCCGAGATGAGTTCCGCAAAACCCAGTGACTTTTTGGATTTCTTCGAAACAAAATCTAAGTCATATTCCTGGAGGACAACTATCCATCTACTGATTTTTCCACCTATTGCATGTTGTTTCAATACATATTGAAATGGGTTCACAATGGAAATGATGGTAGTCTTGTGAAACATGATATAATGACGGAACCGTTGGACAGCATGAACTGTTGCCATCGCAAGTTTTTCAATGTGGGCATAATTGAGTTCCAGTCTCACCGGGCCTCAGCTAAGGTAATATATCACATATTTTGAGAGCATATCGTCTTTCTGAACTAAGACCATACCGATGGACGAATCTTCCGCAGCCAAGTACAATAGGAAATATTTATTATAATTGGGTGGCTGAAGCAGAGGGGCAGTCGTGAGAGCACGTTTCAATGCGTCGAAAGAGCATTGAAACCTTTTGTGATCTCAGCATAATTTGCGATGAAACACTGTAAAAAGTTCGCTTTACCCTGTAAACTTTGAAGCTAAAGGATTGTACGCGGGGGAGGCAACTGAACTATTGCCTCAACCTTGAGAGGATCGACCATGATCCTTGTTGTCGAAATGATGAAACCAAGAAGACGGCCTGACGTTACGCAAAAGCTGCATTTGTTGGGATTCAATTGAATCTGGAAGTAGAGACATCGCTCAAAGATAAGTCGGAGGTGTGTGCGATGATCAGTTCTCTTATGTGTTATAGGATAAATCCGTAAGTGTGGACACTAACCGATCTCCCTAGATCCACCTGGTATCCAGAAAAAAACAAGACAGAATAATACACTTTCCCTAGATCTAGCCTATTGAATGAACTAAGAGATAAGGGCTATGAACGTACCTTATGAACGCTTTCCTTATGTCTCTGTTGTTCCAAGCTTCGCTCCAATGCTCTTTTCCTGTCCAGATCACAACAAAACAAACCAATCGAAGTAAAGACAAGTTAATATATTCAATGACTAGTCTATACATATGATCAAGGAATTATGTAATAAAGTGACATCATCTTTATGGGAAAGGGACATATTACTGTATTGCATTAATTGAAAGTGAAACTTACAACCTGAGCCTTGATGTCATAGGTCTCCTTTCGATGGCTTCTGGCTCTAACACACACACTTGCTCATGTATGAAGAAAATCTACCACATGTGATGACCTTGTTGTTGTCTCTTGCTGTTGTAGCATCAATCCTCCATACAGTCTTGCAGTAGTTCTCTAATCAATCTCTTGCTAACTTGTTGCTTGCTTAACCTCTTATTAACCCTTTCCATGAGCAATCTCCTCAATATATAGGAAGAGATAGATTAGTTATTTGGATAGGGAATGATCCCAAGATATCTGGAATGACAGTAGTTGAACAACCACTCGAAAGCCAACTCATCCTTCTAGAAGATTCCCTTCTAGAAGGTTCGAGATCTTTATTTTTTTCCCCTTTAAGAGCATGTTCGCACCCTAACCATGAGTACAGTGCGAGATGTTCGCACCCCAGATTAAGGTAGACTGCGAGAAACTGGCATTCCCGCGGGTGAATATATAAGTAGCCTGCGAGCATGTTTCAAAGTGTAAATTCTGGAAGAAGACAACTGTAACTTTTCTCAGGAAAGTGTTTTTGGTAAAGAGCTTGATCTTCCATCATCATGATATCATCATGACATCATCACAATGACCAAATTTGTGGATAACATTATGATATTGTGATGTTAAATCATCTAAGTAGGCCTCGACGATATGTTTGAGGTCATGGAAAGCAAAAGACATGGCCCGCTAAAAAGTGGCTCCAGCACTTTTTACACCAAAAGGAATCTTACGATAAGCTAATGTACCCCATGGACATATGAAATTTGTTTTGTGTTGGTCTTCGGGTTTGATCTTTATCTGATTGTATCCTGAAAAACCATCCATCAAATAAAAATCCTCACAACCTGAGCATTCATCGACAATCGGGTCGATAAATGGTGTGGGAAAATTATCTTTGGGACAGGCCTTGTTCAGATCACAAAAGTCCGTACATACACGAATCGTACCCTAATTTTTATCAACCAGCACAGGATTTGACACCCATTGGGTCAAATGGATGGGGTAGATAAAACCTACTTTGAGCAGTTTTTCTACTTCAACCTTAATAGTTGCTTCTTTCTTAGGATTAATAGGAGGAAGCTTCTACTGAACCGGCTTAGTGTCAGGATAAGTTATGATTTCGTGTTCAAAAAATTTTGGATCGATGCCTGGCATTTCCTCGTAAGACCAAGCAAAAACGTCACAGAATTCCTTAAATAAATCTGTGTAGGTTTGAATCTCTTCAGGGGAGCAGTCAGCTCCAATGAAAACATTCTCTACGATGCCATGGGTTCTGGAGATATTGATAGGTATCATTTCAGCAATGGTTGTCATATTACCTTCAGCATAAATAGCATGGGTAGCCAAGGGGTTGATAGGACAAGACCTATCTCTAGTCATATTCAAAGTGAATTCCATTGCTTCAATTTTGCTTAACTCTGGGAGGAAGTAAGATCTGTGATGAAGATCATCCCAAGGTTTTTCCAGACTATTCATTGCCTCAATGATTTCTTCGTCAGAGGGCAAGACTAAGTCTAAAGAATCTGTATCAGCGAGGGAACCTTGAGCCCAAATAGGCTCTAAAGTCAGATCTAACTCTTGTGTTGGAGTTGGATCGGGATCAACAGAAGCTTGCTGGACTAAAGAGTACACTACTTCTACCGGAGATAAGGGCATGGACATTCCATGGTGCCCTATCCCTTCCATCGTGGTCGATGGGGAAGGAAGAATCCATGGATCATTGAAGTAATTTGTGCGAAATGATGAAACCTGGAAAATATCAACCTTATGGTGGTCTAATATGAACTTCACATCACCCTGAGGAGGTGGATAATCCTATGTTGACTATGTCGGGTTGAGGATTATCAATCATTGGAACCGCAGATGCCCCCAATGAAGGGTCAAAATGAGAGAAAGACAATTGATCAATGGTCACGATCCAGCCTTTGTGTGGAAACAATAAGACCCACTATTTGCATGGCATAGGTCCAATTCCTTCCTAACAAAAGATTGTAGTTGAGTGATGCATCAACTACCTCAACTTCAACACACACGGTTTTCCCCCCTAGCTGCACTGGGAAAGAAGGGATGATGCCATGTGGTTGGAAAGAACAACTGTTGAAAGAGGTGAGAAGAGTAGGTGATGGAGACAAAGCGGTCTGGCCAATGGCCTTCCAACAAGCCAAATACATTACGCATGTCGAGGCACCCTCATCAACCACCATGCGGAAAATGTTCCAAGTAAACGTTTTTGTGGTGTAAGCCACTACTATCTAGAATGCTACGTGGTAAGGAAGACAAGGTTTTAAGTCAGTTGTATCAAGCATGATTTTACTCGGGTTACAAGTCTCATAGATCCTAAAGCAGATAATAGAGCCTTTCTCTGGGAAGGGCAGCTCTAGAGGACTTCCAAAGTTGACATCGCGCAAGGGGTTTGAGACAAATCCTCCACCACAGAGTAGTTTTGGGTGGCCCTTGCATTTGGGTTATGAGAATATTTTTTGGACGCACCTTTTGGGATGCGCATCATGGTTTCTCCCAATGTATTCTCGATCTGAAGAGGAAGAGATGGGATTTCAGCTTCTTTGCTTTTCTCAGAGGTACTTGGTTTACTATAGTCATGTGCTCTAGTCGTTATAAAGGCGCCACCTTTCACCATATACACATTCGCGGAAGTTGGATTATTTGCAGGCAGAGGGGGTCCTTGACTTCCCCCTTCTGTGCTTGTAGAGGCTTGGGTTAAATTTTTCCCATGTTGAAATGGGTTTGTTAACACAGCAGGCTACTAATGTAACAATAACTTTTGGGCCTCCGCAAGTTGAGAGCACTGATGAGTCGGGTGGTCTTCCATGCAAAAGTTACACGGATACTTCACTTTTCTTTTCTCAGTGTTTCCCTCACTAGCATTATTAGTGGGTTTCTTATCCCCCTTACCCTTCTTACGTTGTGTTTTATTTCCATCAGGTTTTTGGGTGGCCTTTGGATTTATCGATTGCACACTATGTACATCCGACGTTTGGGTAGGGGGAGCAACCGGAACAGTAGTTTGGTTGGTTGTTGTGTGTTGTATAGATAGTTGTTATAATTGTTTTGTCAGTTGTTCAGCGGGATTTTCTTGTGTTGAACCAACAATACCATCAGCATGTGGTCTAGCTCTCTGTCTGGTTTTATCAAGTATGGAGCATGGCGCATCTGGCAAGATTTCGTACAGTAGACCAGACTGAGAATAAATGAGCTCAAGTTGTTGAGCTCTCATGATGGCATCTTCTTCGGAAAACACTCCCGACGTTGCGACGTCTTTGGATAACTGGGGGACCAAAGGCTTAAGTAACCACTCAAGTAGGAATGTTGGTGGGACTGGCACCTTAATTAAACTCTTCCGGCGTCTCCATTCTCGGATGTGATATGAGATATGGTATGCCTTTGTCTGTGAGAAATTGGCCAAAAATTCTATACCGATGTCATATCTCACGGGCAATTGGAAATGGTTTAGAAAATCCATTGCCAATTCTCCGAAGAAAGAGTATCTTGAGTGGTTGAGCTCAATGTACCATTTTGCAGCACTCCCAATGAGAGTGCGTTGAAACAATCGCAACTGGACGGAGTCGTCTTTCAATGAATTAGACGAGCACCAAAGGTGAAAGGTAGTCACATGATCCCCTGGATCTTCATTAGGCTTGGCTTCAAACTTTGGTATGTTCGAAGGAAATTTCGTCAACATGGGGGGCCAACGTAGATCATGACAGATAGGGTCATTCAACAACCTTGTTAAGTCAGGCAAATGCAAGGTTTCCAGGAAAGGTAGTTTTGGTTGTTGGTGATAACCATGGAAAAAGGGGCCTGGAGTTTGACTGGCACTAGGTTGCCAGCAAAAGTTGAGTTGTTGGCTAGGATTTTGGTAGAAACCATGGCCATGACCAGCGTATAGATTCTTCATTTGAGGAGACATCATCGGATGATTCCCAAAATAGGACGTAGATGGTTGGGCATGCATTAAATTTGGAGGACTTTGGGAAGGGTTGCCCCATGCTAATCCCATGGGCATAGGTCCTACGCCCTACCCAAGGTTCCATTAGTTATGAAAGGAGTTTCCCCCAATCGACATTACTGGTGAGGGAACTGGTCCCTGCCAAGTATTCCAAGGTCCTGGTGTGGAAGTAATTCCTGAGTGTGCCCCCTCTGTAGGAATAGTACCCTGCATAGGATTTGGTTGTCCATAATCGGGATTGTTCCTGGTCGGAAAAACAGCTGATGAGAAAGCATTGTTACCAAATTCTTCGAACAAGGAAAACAATGTCGAACCTACTGGCATACTTTGAGAAGGTAGTCCTTGACTCCCTGCTCCCATCGCACTATGGTGTGTGTTTGGTCCGGTGAGCGGTTGGTGAGCATTGTCGAGTGAAGGGGACGAAGGAAGGATATGACCTCCTAAAGTGCCCCCTATGGACTCTAGCAGAGGATCGTTAGAGATCCTTTGATCCAGGTGGATATCGGGGGCCACCCACCTTTTCCAAATGGCTCAAAACAGTTTTCTGGCCATTTTGGCAATTTACTATTTTTAGCAGGTTTTCACTTCCGGGGCCAT
>JZKD02S1674771.1:439534-476148 GCA_000966675.3 Picea glauca
AGGACACCATGTCAAGGGACAAAACTTGGTCATGGCTTCCTAGAGATCTTCGTTGGATGGAAGATAATCACTCTGGAAGGAACACATGTCGAGGGCCATGATAGGGATAAGGAGATAAAGCACCAATAGCCCTGTCGAAGAAATCACCATGTCAACTACCAGATCCAAATCATCGTAAGCCGAAGGCATGGGAGACGATAGAAAATCATCATCAGGAGGGGAGATAGACTGTATATCTGCCTAAATTTCTTCACAAGGGGGAAGAAAAGAGGATCGATGATGGTTATCATCCTAAGGTAGCTCGTCAATGCTCAACATTTCCATAATAGATTCATCTGAGGGAAAAATTGGGGAAATGTAATCGATCATAGACGGCAAGGAACTCAACCCTAATTGCATTGAGGAACTGTCGGGTGCCAATAGATGTTGGTCATCTAACAAGGAAGAAGTAGATTGGATAGAAATGTATGATGTTTCAGTTGGACTAAGTGGCACGGTGTCACCTAGTGCATCGAATTCCAACGAACTAGGTACAATCCAAGGGTCATATGATTCCAAAGATTGATAAGCCACGGTCGAAATCATATCGACGGTAGCAATATGATGTGTAGTCGGTGGAAGTGGTGTAGGGAAGGTACCCATGAGGCTAGAATCTTTCAGTAAGCCAACACCAACGCTTTCATACATGATCTTGTGGTCTCCCAAGAAAGGAATATTGTTGGTAGTGGGAACGCGAGCATCGGTCGTGTAGAAATCCAACTGATCAATAGTGACAATTTTTCCTTGATTAGGAAATTGTACACATCAAAAGACCGATGAGGCAACGACAGTCATAGCATAAAACCAACTTCTTCCAAGTAACAAGTTGTAATCGAGGGGAACATCGACCACCTCGACATCAACAGTAACAGTTTTTCCACCTAATTGGATGGGTAGGGACTGTAAAATCCCATGGGGATGAAAACCTCACCCATCTAAGGCACGTAACATTGTTGGGGATTTGTTAAGTGTGGGTGATTTTAAACCTTTCCAACACGTTAAATACATGACACAAGTTGAGGCTCCCTCATCCAGAATAGTTTGGTGGATTTGTTGATTGTGAAAAACAACATCAACTTGGAAAGAAAAATGGTGGGAGAGTCGAGACGTATAATTTTCCAGGTTAAACATGATATGGTTGGACGACTCAAGATCAACAGCACCAATAGTAGCCAAGAGTGTTCTATGTGTGACTGGGGCAGTGCTGTAGAACTTCTAACGCAGACATAGCACACGGTGCTTGAGGCAAATCTTCAACGATGTTGTAGTTCTGGGTGGCACGTGAGCTAGGATTAAAGGTAGCTTTGCAAATAGTTCTCTTAGGAGGGCATAAGATAGAGTCAAACACAGGTTTCTCAATATGAAGTGGTCCATATGGAGGAGTAACCGATGGAGGACTAACGGAAGATGGTGATGGATCTGGTAAAGTACCGGTACCGTTAGTATTTTTTCCTTTGTCAGGGTTACCTAGTGTGTCATATGTCTTAGAGCGAGTGTTCAAATTAATCCCATTAAACATATAAATATGTGCACTTGTCGAGGCCTCATCATGAGGATGGCTAGAACTACCCCTAGGAGAGGGGGTTTGAGCAACCATGGATTGGTGTTGTGGAAAAGGTTGAGTAAGAATAGCGGGTTGTGAATTTCCTTGTAATAGTTTGGCCACTTCATTGCGATGTTAACAGTCTCGAGTGTAGTGATCGTCACTACAAATGATACATGGGAATTTCAGTTTAACTATCAAATGTATTGAGTCAGCTAGCGTGTACATGCATGCAGTAATGGAGCAGGGAGCGTGGGCTTTTAAAAATGGGGTTTTTAAGAAGAGTTGTTTAGTGATGGCTTGGCAAAGAAGGGCTATGAGATGGCCTGATGCCAGGTAAGCATGTATTGTGCAAATTAGGGTTATAACAATTTTCTTGTTGTAATTTTTCAATGACTGGAGTATGATCAGATATCTCAGAGGAGGGCCTGGATCCCTTGAAGGATGTAGAGAGTCTATCAGCTTTGGGTTCTGGTGTAGGTATTTGTGAGGTAGGAGTAACAGAGGGTTTATGAGAGAGAATGGGTTCAGATTTTACTTCTCTATCAAGCTCCAACTCTTCTACAGAAACTTCCCTAAGTCTTTTATGGGGGCTTTCGAGATTGAAAGATACTTGGATAGGATCTGAAGTGCTTGGGGGGTTTTCATAAGGCTTTCCTCTTACATTTCGGGAAATTTTTCAAAAAGATCCTCCTTTGAACCGATTGGCTCCTCTTCTATTTGTAGGGACTATAGGGAAATCTTGTTGAATTGCCTCTTGTAACTTCTTGGATGTAGGATCAATAGATGTTAAGGGCATTGGAGAAATATCAGTAGGATTTTTAGTCTTCTTGCCCGATGAGGCTGCAGGGGTATCAACAAGTTTCTTGGTATTTTGTTCCAGTAGAGGGATAGCTTGAGTAGGAGGGTTCAGAATCTTTGGAGAATGGGGTCTGGATGGAGTAATAGTCCCTAACTCTAGTGATTTCTTGCTAGTCTTTATTGTGATATGGGGGTTTGAAAATTGATAAACTAATTCATCCCATGTCTTCCCCTGTTTTTCCAACTCGGCTATGAAAAGAAATTTGATGAGGTTGTGGTGGAATAGGTTGTTATGAGGATTTGACACATTCTTTTGTACTTGGAAAGACATCTTCTCAAGACTTTTCAATAAGTAAAAAGGAAAATCCAATGGCTTGTTAAATTGTAAATGAGTGAACAGACGAAAATGGCAATCTTTAAAAATAGAGTATCTACCTTCACAAGTGATAATTATGGTGATGAAAATCAGGGGGTTAATCATCTCATATTTAATCCACTCTTTGGAGTACCCCTTTTCTCTAGAAACATTCTGAAACTCAGTCTTAAAAACTTTGTTGTAGCTTGGACGTGGCAATTGGTGGTGCTTAAACCAGTGATATCCAACCCTTGGAAGTTTCGTGGCTGAGGCAATTGAATCATCAAAGACCAAGAAGGCTAGAGAAACCATGTGCGCCATCCTCCCATCGAATCCAAGGGAGAATTGTAGTGAAATGCCATCATCATGGCCCTGTAGATAGGCCAAGAATGGTCCCCACCATACGTGAAGGAAGACCTCCCTACACTGTGCAAATTCGGGGATAGAAAAGAGGTCAGCATAAGAGAAAGGCTCATATCGTTTGGGCATGGTTACAGTGTGAAGGATGAGAAGAGGAGAGGAATTGGACAGAGGAGCGAATTTGGGGAGAGGACGAGCACAATTGGGTAGGGGACGAGCACAACACAACAACCATGCATGAATGAAATAACAAATTGGAGCTAACCCTCTAATTTTTAATGCGCTCAAGGTGGAAACGGTTGAATTCGTTGATGAATTCATCACACACGAGTTTCCATGTGTGAGTATGATTGTGCCAATTTTGAATTCAAAGAGTGTCCTTTGGAGGCAATCGTAATGATGAGAGAATTAGATCAATGTCCAAGTCTTCGACTTGGACATTTGATCATAAAAATGTATTTAGAGATTGTATCATTTAACTATCAAATGTCATTTAATCTATCTCATCATACAACTGAACAGTCAAATTAATTCAAACGATTCATGGTTACCTGAAATCGTGATCATTTACTATGTCTGTGCACCTCATCTGATCCTTCATATAGTGCATCGTCCAGTCGTCCACATGGCACCCCATATGGTATTCCAAATGGCACTCCATATGGTACTCTTGTGCAAAATGGAATTTGTTCATCCTGTAATGGATGTTTTATCCATAGCACTCAGTCTTAAACACTTTTGACAGTCATAGTGAATAGAAGCAAAGATAGGATAAGAGTGTTCCACTATTACTTGTTTTTCCATCGTGCTTGCACATCATAACAATCTGTTCCTTTGTCTCAAGGCATGTAATCACAAGTCTGTAATGAATAGTCTGTAAATAAAAACCAGTTAAGTGGTATGTCAAAGAAATGTACAATAGTTTATAACACACAGGGAATATTTAGCATTTCAAATAAAATAACTGATGATATAATAACCTGTATCATGAAAACAATATACAGAAATTTTTACAAAGATTCTACTTCTTCTTCTCATGGATTATAGATAGGTAGTGTTGTCATTTTTCATCTCATGAAACCCCTCCCCCACTCCTAAGTATTGTGACACCTCACAATCAAAAATATAGGAAACCAGTCAATTCTCCCAATAGCCGAAGATTTATAGCTTGTTAAGTATAGAGATAAATTTCACATATCGGTTTGACGAGACGGTTAGAATATGGCCCCACCTATAGGATACAACATCCTACATATAGTTAACAAGAGGTAGGCGAGAGAGTTTTAAGATAGTCTCAAAGTTAGTTCCCAATGGCAGATTTATGGAGTTCATTAACCTTAGCTTAACCATACATACTTCTTGTCAACTTTGTCTACAAGTAATGTTGTACATCAGGAAAAGTTTAAGATTTAGTAATTTCTTATTTTTTTGTTAGATTATCATCCTCGCTAGGTAGAATGCCCCGTTGCCAGCAAGCTTGTTCAGTACTCCGGCGGGTTTACCTAGTCATACCACAAGTCGGTACCCACTACCAGCAAACCTGTTCAGTATCTCAGTGGGTTAGACTCTTACGCCCTCAAAGACTTTCCCTCCATATTTTAAGATTTGTAATATAAGATTTTTTTGTGAAAGAAGATGGAGGGACAGCTCTGAAAAAAACTTTTCTTTTTTCTTCTCTTTTTTAGATTGGGATGGTTATTATGTTAGAGGATGACTCTCCTTTATATATTCCTTAGAGATTGTCATGATGTAAGGGGTACTTAAGAGGACGTATCCTATCTAAAGATATGATATAATCAAGCATTTTTAGTGTGTAGTGGATGGTACCATTGTGAAAGAACAGAAAGGTATATTTAGGCTCAACTCACTTTCTTCTTTTCTTTTTCTTTTTTAAGTTATTGTGATGTTTCCATGGTTAACCACTAATCAGACCTAATTGTTACTCTTTAATGAATATACTTTACTCACTTACTCAGGGTTCTTGGGGAAAATGTACGAGTAACCTCTAAGTTTGATAGTCAAGGTATCACTTCCTTATATCTTCTAGTGGTGAAGGTTTTAAGAGCAACTGCTATTAAATATGCCTTGAGAAAAAGAAGATAGAAATATTTGAAAAAATGTGGCTAATTATCACAAGTCATTATTCAATTGATGCTTAGCATACAACAAGGTTTAAATATAGAAATATTTTGAAGGAAAATACTTCCCTTTATGTCTCCTTGAAATTGTCTACTCTTGGTGAAATAAATACCTACAGAAATCTCTAGATTTATCTATAAACATACTTCAAAATTATCTACATATGTACAGTCGAACAATTCAGAAAAAAAATTCAAGAACAAGGGGGAACTTCCCCATCTACTAAGTCCAATGCCTTGTCAGTTGACATGACCTATAGAAAATCTTCTTTGGAAATGGGTATGTGATAAAGTTTGAGTCGGTGTCCATTTACTACGAAGGAGACTTGTCCATCGTCAATTGTTTTAATTTTCACAGCCCCATTTTCATACACGGTGACTACCTCGTAAGGACCCAACCACTGAGTGGTAAGTTTTCCTTTGAAGGTTTTAAATCAGGAGTCAAACAACAAATCCTAATCACCAGGTTGGAAGTGTTTCTTCTTAATAAACTTGTCATGCCACTTGCTCCTCTGGTTTTGGACTAATATTGTTTGTTGGATAGGATCTTGCCTGATCTCATCCAAATCATTTAATTGTAGGGCTCGTTGTTTATGAGCCTCATATAAGTTTAATCCCAATTATGCGGCAATACGAAAGGTCCTTACTTGGAATTCTATTGGTAGAAGTACTTGTTTCCCATACACTAGCTCATAAGGGGTATGCCCAGTGGTGTTTCTCTAGGTGGTATGATATTCCCACAAAGCCTATGGAAGCCTATCAACCCAATATCGATGATGCAATTGAACAGTATTGGTTAAGATAGCTTCCAGAGATTTTTTTGTGGACTCTACCTGACCATTAGCTTGTGGGTGGTATGGATAAGACTTGCAGTGTTTGGTCCCATATTTCTCCGTTAATTATCTCATCAGCTTGGAAGTGAATTGAGTGCCTTAGTTTGTAACAATTTCACTAGAAACACCAAAAGATAAATGAATTCGACAACAGATTTTTCAGTAGCCCTAAACAGGGCTTTTTCCTCTACCCACTTGGTGACATAATCTGTACAAACCAAAATATAATTTTTCTTACGAGACATGGGTGAAATTGGTCCTACAAAGTCAAGGGCCCATTTCTCGAAAGGTTTTATCATAACTTGGGCATGCAAGGGAATTTCTTCAGCTGACGTGGGTCTTCCTATCCTTTGACAGCTATCACAACTCCTCACATACTTGGCAACATAATTAAAAATGCTAGGCCAATAGTAACCTGAATGTAACACCTTATATGTTGTACGTTTGTCAGAAAAATGCCCACCACATGGTCCATCATGACAACTTCATAGGATTTCTGGTATCTCATCTTCTTGGACACATATATGAATAATCAAGTTTGGACCAGTATGAAAAAGTTCATGGCCAACCTAAGACAAGTTAGAAATTTGCGTAATAATTCTGCACTTTTCATGAGGTGACAAATGAGATGGTAACTTCCTAGTAGCCAAATAGTTTTCCATATCTGCAAACCATGGGGCATTTATAGAGAGGGAAAAAAGGCGCTCATCTAGGAAACTATCATCAACGGGAATATCATCATCCTCATTTTTTATGCGTGAAATAAAACCAGCTACCAAATTCTCCTTTCCAGGTCGGTCAAGAATGGTGATATTGAACTCTTGCAATAGCAGGAGCCACCTAGTCACTCGACCATTAGTAATGGATTTATTCATGAGAAATCTAATGGAAGAGTGATATTTATGTACAAATACTTTGTAAACTGTGATGTAGTGGCAAAAGTCATTGATAGCATGAACTACTTCCAAGAATTCCTTTTTAGTAATTGTATAGTTTAACTCAGCGGGGGACAAGTTCTTGCTCACAAAATAAATGGCATAGGATTGTTGGTATTCTTTCTACCCTATTACTCCTCCTATTGCAATGTCAGAGGCATCAGTGGATATGTGAAATGGGAGAGCCCAATTGGGCTCCCTAAGAACTAGTGCCACTGACTACTTAGATTTCAGAGTTTCAAAGGAGGCTTGACACTACTCAATCCAAACAAAATCAACATCTTTCCAAACATGGGTGCAGCAATCTTTGTGAAATTTTCAATAAATCGTCGATAATATCCGGCATGTCCAAGAAATATTCTCACCTCTTTTTGAGTCTTGGGGGTGGAAGTCTGACAATGACCTCAATCTTAGCAGGATCGATTTTGATCCCTTCAGATGAAACGTGATGTCCTAGAACCACTCCTTCAGTCAACAACATTTTACATTTTCCATGACTTAAGGATAGGTTCATTTCTTGCCATCTCATAAGGACTTTTTCTAAATTATCTAAGGCTTCCTGGTAATTATTTCCATATACTGTGAAGTCATCCATGTATACCTCCACATAATCATGAATAAGATCAACAAATATCCCTAGTATTGCTCGTTGAAATGTGGCAGGAGCATTACACAATCCAAATGGTAAAACCCTATAGGCATAGGTGCCCCAAGGACAAGTGAAGGTAGTCATGTCCTGGTCCTTGAGTGCTATGAGAATTTGATTGTACCCTCTATATCCATCTAAAAGGGAGAAGTGTTTATTTCTTGACAAGGTATCCAAGACTTGGTCAATAAAAGGAAGAGGAAAATAATCCTTCAGAGTGGCCTTGTTAAGCTCCCGGAAATCGACACAAATTCTCCATTTCTAGGTTACTTTATTTGGAACCACTACAAGAGGGGATACCCATTTACTGTCGGAGATGCGATAAATAAATCCAACATTTAATAACTTTTGGATCTCCTCTTTTACTATATCCTTGAGTGTCGGGTTCATCCTTCTCTGGGGTTGCCTAACAGGTGTTACTTCTCTCTAGGTATATATGTGATGAATGCATGTGTTAGGGTGTATACCCTTCATGTTAGTGTATTCCCAGGCGAATGCCCCTGATTTTTCTTTAAGGACATTTGCTAACTTCTTTTGTTGGTCTGCATCTAGTCTAGAATTTATATGTAGAAATTTCCCTGGACTAATCTCGTAGGGCATGGTATAATATGTGGCATACTCGTCTATATCGAAGATAAAAGATGCCGAAGAAAAAATCGATGGGTCCAATTGTTCCTGAAATTCTTCCCCAAACATGTACTCAAATTGGGGAAACGATTGTGGAAAATCAACACATGTGATAGCAGAAATAAACTGGTTTAGCACATTTTTCGTTGTGTGCTCCTGAAGTGCCCAGGAATGATCACTTAGAAACATGGGACCTTCCTAGTCCTCATTCTCGTATGCACATTCAAGCCACCATATCTTCTCTAGGATAGGTTGATCTGGTGGATATATGGTGAGCTTCTGGATAGAGAGTCCATTTGAGATGGTCATTTCTCCCTCTCTACAGCTAATAAATGCATTGGTTGTAGCTAACCAAGGTATTCCCAAAATAACGGGATGCGCTTTGGTAGGATCCTTTGAGTGGATGACCATAAAGTCTACTGGTTAATACCATGAGGCTAAAGTAACTATGATATCATCCAAGATTCCTTCAGGCATAACCCTTGTCTTATCTGCTAATTCAAAAATAGTTGGGGTATGTCTAAGAAGAGGTTTTAACTCTAATTCCTCCAAGGTAATAATGGTCATAACATTGATGATTTCCCCTAGGTATATGAGAGTGTTTCCGATGGAAACATCATTAATGGTTATGGTCACCACGAGATTCCCTGGGTTCCCATATTTTGTGACCTTAGGCTACTCTGGTATGTACTCATAAAGTTATCCTATCAAATTTACTGTTGGAGGATCCTTCTTCTTCCTTCCTGGCTTCTTAATACACAATTATTTGACCACCTTATTGTAGATTGGAATATCCTTAATGGCTTGAATCAAGGGACTTTTGACACAAATATTCTTCAATTCATTCAATATGTCAAATTCTGGTTGGGTGGTAGGTTTCTCGATTACTAATCTTTTTGGATAAGGAGGGGCCTTCGTAATTTGTGAAGGTTCATTTTGGGGAAGCTTGGGTTCTTGGTCCTTAGGAATGATAACATCTTCCCACCTAGTGTCATCCAGGGGTTGTTTGGGGGTTTCCTCTTCTTCTTCTTCCTGGATGACTACTGAAGGATTTTGTCTGTCCATAACTTTTCTCGACCTTAACTGAATCTCTTGCAATGGAACAGGAGAAATAATATATGTCAGGAAGGCCTGCATCTCAACATTGTGAAGAGGTTGAGTGGGATTATTATTAGGATTGGGCACTGGTTGTGCTGGTAATAATTTCGGTTTTGGGGAGCTTGCATTTTGGTATTGTTGCAATTGTTGTGGAATAAGAGGTAAAGGTGGTGGACCAAAACCTAGAAAAAGCTACGGGATGTTCGGTGGAAACTGAGGGTAAGGATGGTTGGGCATAGGGACAGGTGGAGCTTGAGGGTTTTCTTGGTTATGCCCTCCTCTCCATCCTTGAAGCCAAGGATGGTGATACTATGTAGACCCATTTTTCCAACTCGGTGAGTTCCACTGTTGTGGTTGTTGATAATAGGGTGGAATTTGAGGTTGTATATCCGGGTATGTAGGTTGACTCCTAGGTTGCCATGGCCTCTCAGGTGCATAAGAGGACTCCCCAGGATCCCCACTTCTATAGATGGCTAACAAACTAGGCAATGATGGACATTTTTCAGTTGAGTGGTCCTCAGTGCAAAAGCCACAAACTGAAATTTTATCTAATGGGAATTCCCTTGAGGAATGCTTCCTCCTGCATCTTGGGAAAAATATGCTCATTGTTGCATTTTCCTCCTCCTATTTCTTTTTAATCTTTAGGGTGTCCAACTGGGAACCTATCGTGCTTAAGATATTCATTTTGAAGATCTCTAAGAGGTTCCCTATCTCTACCCGTGTGATACCACCTAAACTAACTGGTTTTAAGTTTCTACTATAAGGATTCCGAACATTATTCCATGTTTTAGCTCTACTCCTCGAGTAATTCTTACACATTTCACAAATTTCAGAAAATGGTTTATGGGAAATGTCACCTGATGCCATCAGGTTAAGTATCTCTAGGTATTCTTCTGAAATCCCTTTAAGGAAAAGATCCTTGACTGCATCATTTGGAAGGTCATGGTACTTTGATTTCTATGAGATATAAGCAAACCATTCCATATAATCCTTGAGATTCTCGTCTTCTAACTATTGGATTTTGAAAATATCATTACGAGAATCCTTGGACTTGCAGTATTCTTGGTATTTCTTAAGAAATATATCTTTCATGGCTTCCCAAGACCTAATACTTGACTGTCCCAACCCCATGAACCATCTTAGTGCAGAGTCCTTGAGGGTGGCAGGAAAAAGTTTCAGTTTATGGGAATCTTGTAAGTAATTGTAGCTCCTACACAAGATTTTGAACTCAAATAGGAAGGTATCCAGGTCTTCACTGCTTTTACCATAAAGGTGGGTAGTGTCGAGAGTGGGATGCTTTTCATATTAACATTCTGTGTGGTGTCAAAAATCGGAAACCCAAAGGTAGTTTCGGTTTGGTTTCCAACTTCTGCTCCCTCCTCATGTCTTACATTGTTGTGATCCTCTTGATCATCCATAATGGTTTGGTCTCCAAAAAGACAGTACCTAAATGGTTTTATCCTTGAAGATAAATAAGTACCCCAAGGTTCTTTTCTAAGAAAGGCATCCCTTTGATGGGAAGGTCTTCCTACTGCTTGGATGTCTAGGACTCTACTCGATCCGGTTGAGACTATTGGTTCCAAAGTTTATGTTTCAACTTGAGAAACAATTATATTGGCCCAACTACCGAACAAAGTATTCACCTGTTCAGGGTATATGATGTCTACAAAGTTAGGGTCTCCTAATGGTGGTAAAAAAACAAAGGTTGTGTTGGTTGGGTCTACAGAAGGCTCGAGCGGTCTTGCCTCATGTCCCACTATTATTGATGCTTCAATTTTTTGTTTTATAGTGCTCCCTATTTTGGTCTCTTCAGACACTAATTTATCTCTTTGGGTTGAGCTAGCCCCTACTTTTTGGTATCAATCTGCGGATTTTATGAGGGGAGTGTTCCTTCCCCCAAAAAGGTTGGAAGGAACCTTGGTCGAAAGGTTTGATTTGGTTTTAATGTATCTACCCTTTGGGTCCCTAGGTTTGTTCATGAAAGCAAACAAAAAGAAAAACTACCATTTGGTTTGGGGAAACCTGCTATAACAGATGCGTGGGTTCTTACCTCTCATCTTAAAGTTCCCCCACCACCAAACTAATGCTAAGGTTCAAAAATGATTTATTTCCTAACTATTTCCTACCTTGAGACAACTCCCCGGCAACGGTGCCAAAAATGATGGGTGTTCTATATGCACTAAATCCCTCAATTAAATTGTCAACCCGGGGTAAGTAAACTTAGAGTGGTAGCACTGTAGGTGCCAAGGAAGAAAAGCGAGAGGATGTATTGTCTATCTAAGAAGATCGTCTATCTAAGGATTATTCTACTTAAGCAAAGATTATTAATTAGCAAACCCTATGAAAGAACTTTGAACTATTCACCCTAAGCAGCTTTAAACAATGGATTAATGGATTATCCCTAAAGAAGCATATAAAAACCTACTTTGAAAAATTTAACCTATTTAATCTAATGAGCAACAACAAGTAAAGATCTTTTATCTTTAATCAAATAAGCAATCAAACAACTAACCTATCAAAACTTATGTAGCAAGTAAACTCATCAAAACTATTCAGCAAGTAAACTTATCAAAACTATTCAGCAAGTAAACTCTATTCTTAAGATAAAACTGATAATCATCTCTAATCTGCAAAGAGAAAATCTTAACCTACTTAATCAAAAGCATCATGACTGTATTCAGAAATTAATCAAACTATTCTTAATTTGCAAAAATAAGAAACTCAAAGATGATGATTATGTCTTCGGTGCCTAATAACATCACGATGGCATCTAACGATTAGTGATAATTCAAGAGGAATTAATTCAATATTGACTTATATGGAGAAATGAAAATTATGAATCAAACAATCTAACGAAAGCTTAGCCATCATAGAAGAAACATTAAATATCCTGAAAATCCATGTGATCTCTCAATTTCACATATCAATCATCGATGATAAGAAAACCCTATTATACTTAATTCAAATGCACTCTTATGCTAACTCAAGTAAATTCACAAGGCTATAAACTCATAACTAAAAAATTAATTCAAATTCAAACTTCTAATTAAAATTGCAATTCAAATCTAGAACTAGAACTTCATAAATTAAACTAAGCTAATCCTATTATTAAAAACTTAGATTTCAAACCAAAATGCTTATAAAAACATAATCCAAATTCTACTTCTACCCTATCACACTAAAACAAGTTGATAAACAAAATGGATTCATGAAAGCATAACTAAAACTGAGAATTAAATCAATTAACAGAACTTGCATTTATTAATCCATCGAAACTTGCAAAAGGAACTTTGTCTTAAACTAATACTCTGTTCTAAATAATACTTTGTTTCAACCTGCAAAAATCAATTTAACCTTTAACATGCCAACTAAGTTAGTAGCTTGCAAGCCATTCACTAAGAAATAAACGACACAACATAATAAACAACTATCTCCTACAAGCAACCTGCAAAAGGGAATTTAAATAATTAAATGATGAACAACAAACACAACATTTAAAATGACAAAACACATACAAAAGGAAAATGAAGTAAACTATAACTACACAACCAAAATATGCAATCTATCTATCTAAGTATTCACCCATATCACTGGTGGGCCCCCCAGCAGGTCGTGGCTACTCCTCAATAGCAAATCGCAAGCTTAATCAACACGGTTCTGTCATTAAATTAAAAAAAGCAGTCTTAACACGAGTTTGCAGAGATGTCTCAATTACACAGTGAAATGTATTATAACAATTCTTTTCATCTGGTCTGGAAACTACTGGTGGTATTTATAATGATTACAATTCAAGAGGTCGACCACTGGAAGGGTCGACCTCCTCTAAAAATGGTAAATCCCATTAAATGCGCTCTAACAGCCTTTGGTTTCAAGAAACTGAACAAGCCACTGAACGATTAGCATAATTGTTTAATACGAGATGTCAAGAGATCAGTAGCTAGAGGCCACGAGGGGGCACAAAACCCAAGTCATTGATTCGCCCAGAACAGGCTGCTAATACGCCAACCACCAACTCGCCTACGCTCCAAGTGTTGGATCGCATGTTGGATGTTGTGTTGGATGAAGTACCAGATCAGGTGTTGGATGAAGTGTCAAACGTGCTACTAGATGGAAAATCGCATTGTGAATTCGCCCTATTACACACAAATCACATATTAGATCCTCATAAACATCAAATCGAACTGAATCTTACTCAAAACCATTGCAAAACATCAATTGCGCATACCTGTTATAAAGACATGATGATTTGATACAAAATCCTTCGAAAACATCTTCAAAATGGTTATTTACACATATAATACTGGTGCAAAAAGTATTCAATCATCACCACAAAACAATCAAAACACGATCCCAACAGGTGCTAAGCCATGGATCAATGTAGCCATTAAGATTGAGAAGAGTATGAGTCATTGAATCACGCTATGTCAGGAACATATCGTGATAATAATGCGACGATATGTCGGGAACATATCGTCGCATTATTAATGCATACTAAAGAAACACACTTTAATATAACGACACATTAGACTAAGTTGATCTTAAATAACTCCTAAGTGTCTAAATATTCTAACAAGAAGGGGCTTCAAGTACTACATGGTAAAGGTATGGTTGAAGGTATGTTGATTTTCTCTCTGGATCTTCATTTATGTTAACATTGTTAGTATGGGATACAAAATCGGGTAAGATTATCCTCTAATGCTACGAGGGCAGGGGGATTTTACAGTTGGTGCATAGTGATGTGTTTGGATCTGTGAAGGTTCCATTTCTAGGTAAATCTATGAACTATGTCTCATTTATAGATGAGTTCTCAAGGAATACATGGATTTATTTCCTCGGGAAAAGATATAAAGTCTTTGGAAAATTTAAAGATCTTAATACCCTTGTGAAAAATCGGATAGAGAAAAAAATTAAGGTGTTGAGGTCAAATAATGGTGGATAATTCTGCAAGAATGAATTCGAGGAATTCTGTAAGAAATGCGATATAGAAAGGAAGAATACTACTCCATACACACCTCAGCAAAATGGAGTTGCAGAAAGGATGAACAAGATGTTGATGGAAATAAAAAGGAGCATGCTCAATGGTGACAGCTTGGGACAGGAATTATGGGCATAGCCAATAGACACCGCATGTTACCTGGTAAATCGATCACCCTCATCATCATTGGATGACATGACTCCATACAAGGTATGGACTGGTAAGAAACCCTCTCTGACACATCTCAAGGTTTTTGGTTGTTATGCTTATGTACATGTTCCAAAGGAAAATAAGAGTAAGATGGATAAAAAGTTTGAAAAGTGTATCTGTATTGGCTATAAATGTGGTATTTATAGAAATCAAAGATGATGTAAATAGGAAGTTCTACCAATGGAGGAAGAACCAAAGAAAATAGAGTTTGAATTGAAGGATAATGAATCAAACCCTACAAAATAACATCAATTAGAAGAAGAAGAGCCTCATACTCCAATATTGAGGAGATCAGTTTGGGAAAGAAAGAAACCGGAAAGGTATACTCCACCTTATTTTCGTCCAATTTTTTCTTTCTTTATTACCGATGATGATCTTAGAAATGTTAGGGAGGCAATGGATTCAGAGGATGGCAATCTCTAGAAAAAGGCCATGGTTGAAGAAATGACAGCCTTGAACAAGAATGAGGCTTGGGATCTAGTGGAGATGTCGACTGGAAGAAAACTTGTTGGAAACACATGGGTGTTTAAGAAGAATTTGAATGTAGAAGGCACAGTGGAGAATTACAAAGCTCGGTTAGTAGAAAAGGTTATTCCCGGGTAGAGGGAATTGACTTTACTGAAATTTTTTCTTTTGTTGCAAAGTTAACTTTTATTATATTTCTTTTAAATGTTGTTGTTGCTTTTGATTTTGAAGTAAAACAGATGGATGTGAAGAAAAAATTCCTACATGGGTATCTCGAAAATTAAATCTACATGAAACAACCAGAAGAATTTGTAGTGAAGGGAAAGAAAGAGTTGGTATGCAAGCTGAAAAAGTACATCTATGGGTTAAATCAATCACCAAGGATGTGGTATCAAAAATTTGATACTTATGTATTGAGACTTGGTTTCACAATAAGCAAATATGATCACTATGTGTATTTCAAATTAGTATGTGATCATTTTATTTATTTGGTCTTGTATGTGGATGATATGTTGCTAATAGGAAACAACAAGAAAATTATCCAAGATGTGAAAAATCAGTTGTCCTCTAAATTTGACATGAAATATCTTGGTGTTGCAAATTTTAATTTGGGCATTGAAATTAAAAGAAATCGGGAAAACATGAAACTTTGGTTGAACCAGAGAAAATATGTTTAGTCAATATTGTGGAGGTTTAATATGCAGGAATGTAAACCTGTCAAGGTCCCTATTCATGTGGGTGTAAATTTATCCACAGATCGGTGTCTGAAGACACAGGAAGAGGAAGAGGACATGTCTCATGTTCTATATGCTAGTGTTGTTTGCATTTTGATGTATGCAATAGTTTGTACTAGACCAGGCATTACACATGCAGTGGGATTTTTGAGCAGGTGTATGTCAAAACCAAGGAAGGAGCATTGGGTAGTAGTAAAGAGGGTTTTCCAGGTATTTGTGTGGCACTACTACTTATGGATTTTGTTACCAAGAAAAACCAGGATTGGACAAAGTGTTGGACATACATGGCTTTGTTGATGCAAATTGAGTTGGAGATCTGATCACAAAAGATCAACAAGTAGGTATGTGTTTAACCTATTTGGAAGAGAAATCAATTGGATGAGAAAAATACAGTCTATAGTGGCACTCTCAACTGCAAAACCTGAATACATGGAATCCACTCATAAAATCAAGGAAGTCGTATGGTTACAAATATTGTGTTCAAGTATTGGGTTGGTACAACAAGTTGTAAGGATAGATTGTGACAGTTAGAGTGTAATCTTCCTAGCGAGGAACCCAACTTATCATTCTAAGAAAAAGCGTATCGATGTTTAGTATAATTTTGTCACAAACATGGTTGAAGAGTATAAGGTGTTTTTAGTGAAGGTGGAAATTTTGGAGAATGTTGAAAATTCATTAACAACGTATGTGAGTACTAAGAAGATCCCTTGGTGTAGAGAACCAATAGGCATCTCTACCCTGGATTGTTGATCATGAAAGCATGTGACCCTTGTATGCAAAGAAAACAACAAGTGGGAGAATGTTGGGTATATTTTATATTCTTTGCACGATTGTATGTCCCCCTATTAGGGGTTTCAGGCGAAGCCTCTGAATAAAAAAATAAAATTGGGGGTTTATTCGCCAAATTTTTGGGCAGTCTTTCACCTTTGGCAGGGGCGATTTTTTTCCTTTGGAAGTTTAGTGGTGCATGGTATTTCATCCCATGGTTTTCTAATTTTGATGAAGGAATTAAGGTTTTAATCTAATCTGGATCAATGGATTAGGGGTTTTTTGGATGTCGTGGGATCCTATATATTGTATTATAAACAATGAAGTTAAATGATGAATAGAATTAGAGGTGCGGCTCTAAAATAGGTTGTTGGTTTTCTCAGTTTGGTTTCTAGGGTAAATCTCTATGTATATGTGTGTTTGCAATTGTTTTCTTTTCATTGTTAAGATTTTTTTTTGCATTGCATTAATGTAAAAAAGTTTAAAACTTTCAAAGTTAACCCTATAACAACCTGTTACAAGGTCACCCAAGTAATAAAATGCATATTTACCTATTAACACAAGGTTCAACACCCTCATAACAAAAAATACAAATTGGGGATGTCCCTGTCACAGAAAATACGCCCCATATTTTTCAACATGCAAGGTGTCCCCCTCAAGAGGTTAGGGTGTTCCATCATAGAGTTAGATAAAGGGCATACATCCCCGGGGCAGGGTGCATGCACCTATACTACTTAGTTATTTTAATGTAATGATGGGTAAACATGTATCCCTTTAAGGGATGACAATTCATTGGTTCTAGCACATATTATGTTCTTCAGAAGATAGGGGTAGAATTTGTATTAGCATGGAGTGAATGCCAAAAAGGAATATATTGATGTGATTTTAATAGTATTACTATGGTTTTAATAGTCTTGCATATAAAAAAGTATCACAAACAACAATCACAAAGCATAATCAACTTCAAAGTGATGTTAGTTTCTTAGTGAAAGAGAATGTTATCATATCAACCTGGAAAACTGAACCCAAAGTTACAAAATCCAATCACAAATATAAAAACAATAAAATAGATAAAAATTGTTTATATATTGACAACATATTACACATAAATGGTTAGTCCAATATGTCTAAATGAAGTAGAACCGGTATAAAGATAAAATATTGTAATATGACAATATGCATCCTCTTCAACAATCTAAAAACAGTTCTAGTCATTAGATTGAAGCATTATGTGGGTCAAAAACTTTTCCCACTTTGACTAGAGAATTGTAGGAACAAATTCATACATTGAAATGAATATTTTTGTATGAAGGATTGTGCATTAAGAACTAGAGTTAATAGATTCTATAAGGAGGATAGAGGTTGTGGGTTTGGAAATTAAATGTTAGGTGTTCTATGGGTAAGGAGGATATGAGTTATGGGTTAGGAAACTCCAAGTTAGTAGGTTAATGATTTAACCATTCTATGCATGAAATTTTGATCCATTATCTTCCCTTCAAATTAGAAGTTAACAAAGTTGTTTGATGCAAGGTAATGTCATATGCATCGCAATCATTAAAATTTATTTTTTTTCCATTGGGTAAGTAAAATGTGACTATGTTTACAAAAATTCCCAAGACTAATTGGGTGACATTCTCACGGAAAAACTGTACGATTTGATTAGACCTCAAAACCTCCAAAACCCTTTGAGATTTACCTCCTTGGTATTAATCATAAGATCTCGCCAAGCATGAAAAGCATTACAATTGTTATATATGTAGTACCAGTGATCAAAATTGAAAACTTTTCGGCCCTTCCAAGGGGTTCAAACCCATCCTATAGGTGCAATTCAAAAATTATTAGTCAAAAGAAATTTGAATTTTTTAATTCGCTTGTCGTTTACAAAGGGAAACGAATTTTATAAAAATACAAAAGGAGTACAACCAATAGGAAGTAGATATCGCATTATCCTGAGGCATTCATTGGTCAAATATTAATATCCCTCGAGAGTCAACCCAACATCTACCCTAGTAGTACTATCTGTATTTGTATATTTGTTGGTTAATGTTTATACTCATAATCATTTAATTCTGCCACAATCAATGAATCCAAATAGTTACAAGTACAAATTACCCTCTTACCTCCATCATTCTCCATTACATATCCCAATCCACCTGATGTATTTATATTCTTTAGATTCAACCAAAATGAAGACGTATTTGTCCATCTTGTTTCCTTCCTCTACTTCCTCTGTATTTCTAATAAGAAAAATCTATGTATTTCGTTGACTTTTAAGTTCACATATTTTAGTTGTATTAGGCTAATTAGCATTTGCATGTTGTTTTGTGACTTCATATTGTTGTTTATGAAGGATAAATTGGTTTTTCTACCACAATGATTATGTTGTTGGACAAATGTAACCACTCGGTGTAGCCTTGTATCCAATCGAGTGTCAACAAGTCATTGCTTGCCAATGAAAAATTCTATATAATGCATAGGGAGGCCTTGTCAATCGTTGCTCCCTAAATGTGGTCTAGTCGAATATGGGGTCACCATGGTTGCACATTTTCAATCATTGCTCCATACGAATAGTTAGGTTTATTCTGGTGTCACCAAGAGTGGGGTCTTTAGGCCATAGGGCACTGTAGAGATCAACTCTCCTATAACAATCCCAAATGTATGCCACCCACCATGCGCTTTGATCTCACCCTCTATGCCCAATATTTATACACCCTTATCGTCATGAATGGCTACAATCTTCCCATCACCATATCTCCTTGTAGAGGCTCAAAAAAATGCACATTCACAACTAGCATCAGAGATTTGACCATAAGTTAACCACCTTCTCTTCATGTGAAGAGTGAACAAGGTTATGTCATGGCTTGTCATAGTGTGTGGTTTTCCTTTATCACATCTAAATATTGTTACACAAACTACTATGGTAATCGCTAGACATTCAAACACACTACTTTCTCTTTCCTCTATAAGAATGCATGTCCCAAAGCTTATAATCGTGCTTATGACAGTCCTACCAACCTCATTACATACTCTAGAGCTTACTATCTCATCAACTTCTACCCTCAATGACAATAATAGGAACTTATTTTATTGCACATATTCAAGGTTTAAATACCTTTAGGCACTACACTGCTCTAGAATTTAAGATCATAGCAAATGATGAAAGTTTAGTTGTAACTTGTAGACCATAGTTTTTGTGCAAAATATGCATTAGCTCGAGGCATATTATTAGATACACTAAAAATTTGGTATGTATTCCACTACATTGCAATAAAACTATTCTTAAGTCTAATACCTTGGTGGATTAGCTCGATTGATTGAGTGCTTGAGATTCATACAAAACAAAGTTACCAAATTAACAAGAACTATGAACTCAAAACAAGAATTCTAGCCCTTAAAACTCATATTTTTGCATAAAAGAAATGAAAATTGATCGTCGAATCAAAAAGTGGTGCTACCGGTAGCACCCTTTTTTTTCGAGGTTAAAATTATAACAATTTTCCACCATAGCTTTAAATTCTTGTAAAATTGCAAAGAAAAACCTTAAAATCAACCCTCGAATCAAAATGTGGTGTTCACAGCATCACCTTCTTTTTTTCTATGTTAAAATTGCAACTTTTTTGAAATTGTCGTATTGACAGCCAGTATTGTTAGGAACAAAAACCTTAAAATCGACCTTCTAAACAAACCTTAGTGCTAGCGATTACACACTTTTTTTCCCAAGGCTAATATTACTACTTGTTTGAAATTGTGGCCTTGACCACTACTAACATTACAAACCAAAACCTCAAAATCATACACTAAATCGAAATGTAGTGAGACAAATAACACATTCATTTTGTGTTCGAGCTTAAAATTGCAATGTTTCTAAAACCAAAGTGTAAAAAACGAACATTGTTACAAACAAAATCATAAAATAATTGAATTAATTAATTAAAAAAAAACATATTAAAAAAATATGTTTTTGAAAATTTATATATATGAAAATTTTAAACAAAATATATAATAAAAAAAAAATTAATTATAAAAATAGCACCAAAAACACACCCAAAACAAATTAAAAAAATAAAAAACTAAACCTAAACAGTTAAATTTAAAAGCAATTTTATAAAAAAACACAATTTTATATAATATATGAAATAAATTGATGATGATGATGATGACGATGATGATTAACATCCACTAAGACGCAATTGGTCTATCAAACCTTAAGACGGTAAGTGATTACTTGTGATTCTTTAGAATTTTGTTTATGTGCTCGAAAAGCATTAATAGAAGCTTTCCAATATCACCATAGTTTTGTTGAGTTAAGAGGTTAGGAAGGTTGGTAGTGTGACAAATATTTTGAAAATGAGATCTAATCTGGGTATAGGGTGGACAATCTTAGAGATAGTGGTTTTCATCTTCAACCTTCTTAGTGTCACAAAGGTGACACACTCTTTCATCCCATGGCATTTTAGGAATTGACCAACGCTCAGTTTCACTATGGAGCTCATGAGAATTTGTTCTTATCTTAGCAATTCTTTTTTTTTTCTTTACACTTGTCAAAACAGATAGATAATTTTGATCTTCTAGATTAGGGTTGATTACATCTTTATAATACCTTAATTTTCCTCTTTCCTCTAACTCTTTATCACACCAGATTTTCTCCTTAAATTTTGATTTGATGATATTTTTAATAGTATCTTTATTCTGCAACATGGTGTATTCCATGATTCCCCAATAGTTTAGCCAAGACCAAGCATCTTAATGCCATCATTGCTTGAGTCGATGGTGGTTACAACTCGAATTTGAAGCAATTTTAGGAAGCCTCTTGTCTTCCATGTTGTTTAACTTGTTCATATACATTAGGTATCTAGTCATAGTCATGCTCTCAATGGGGGAGAGGCTTGCTTCTAAGAGGAGGATGGGATAGGGTGTATTTCCTTTAATATTGAGATTATAGGTTATAAAATTATTTTGTATTTGGTCTATCTTTCTCTAGGATTCACAAGAGATACTACAGCCCCAGAATTCATATCCATAAAGAATAACAGGTGTAACAAGAGTCTCAAAGAGGAGTTTTTTCTTATCCCAACTCCAAAGATCAACTGGTTTACAATTGTTTTCAAGCCCATAATAAGCTTTCCATCCCCCAATAATCCTTTTCTCAATGTTATAATTCCAGTTGAGCTTGTGGTCAATATCTATTCGAAGATATTTGTATGAAGTCACTTCCTCCAAGTTGTTGTTGTCGTATACAAAGGAATCATAAGTGATCTTATTAGATTTAATAATCGTGACCTTAGTCTTATCAGTATTAACAGTCATACCCATATTGGAGAAAAAATACTTGAGGATTCTTAGTTGGTTTTCAAGATCATGGGGACTCCTTGCCATAAGAAAAATATCATCGGCATAAAGTTTAATATTGATGACTATATCAGTGAGAGTAGGGCCGACACAACCTGTTGTTTCCAAGCAATCTTCTAACTTGTCAATGTATATGCCAAAAAGGTAGGGGACAAGGGACAAACTTGTTTGACTCCAATATTGTAGTTAATCTCTTTCGACTAGCCCTTAGTGTTTTTAAACTTAGCAATAACGTTCGCATGCATCCTTATTGTAGCATCCCTCAACTCGAGAAGCACTTTTATCTCTTCCAACCTATTCCAAAGGTTTTTCCTAGGAACCATGTCAAAAGCTTTTCTAAAGTCAACAAAACAACAAAAAAGATTGGTTTTAGTA
This sequence comes from Picea glauca, assembly GCA_000966675.3. NCBI lineage: Eukaryota > Viridiplantae > Streptophyta > Pinopsida > Pinales > Pinaceae > Picea > Picea glauca. The sequence goes on from JZKD02S1674771.1 coordinate 461,786, forward strand.
TTGTGAAACTCCTCTACAATGATCCTAATGGTAACAAGATGGTCCATAGTTGAATGATACCTCCTAAATTTGACCTGGCCTTTAGCTCTTTTGCCGTGACTTTCTAGCCAAAGGCCAATCTTCTTTTCCAAAATAATTACATAAAGCTTGGCTAAAATCGAGCTGATCATAATGGTCCTATAATTAGAGGGAATGTTTCTATCCCCATTTTTAAAAATAGGAACAATGAGGCTTTGCGTCCAAGGTTTAGGGAAGCCCTGCTTGACTACTAAATTGAAGAGCTTATGTATGTGAGGGATAAAGATAGGCCCTCCGATTTTAAAAATTTCAGCTTGGTAGCCTTCAATGTCCTTAGCTTTCCCATTTGCAAGCCACCTAACCTCGAACCTATATTTCATCTAAAGAAAAAAATCCATCCTCTTTAGGGACAATAGGAATGGTGTCCATGGCATTAGTGAACTCGTAAAGACTTTTAAGGCGGGAATTCTAGTCTCTTAAGGGAATCATATTATTTTCTTTAGTATTGCAGTTTAGAATTTGGCTCCAAAACTTCTTAGGATCCAGCTTAGATAGTTGTGACAGTTGCTCTTGCCTTTTATTGATATAGTACATTTTTTTCCTTTTAATTAGGGATTTGTATGAATTGATGTTATCAAGTTTTAAGGACTCATTAGAAGCATCCCTAATGGCTTTCCTAGCAATTTTACATTATTTATCATACCAAGGGTTGGTCATTCTATTATTCTTTTTACAGGACACCTCTAAAGAGAACTTGTCAATAGAAGTGGAAAGGGTAGTTGTAAAATTATGATAGAGTTCTTCAATGGTGTCCTTATAAGTTAGGAGATTTAATTTACTATTTTAATCCTTTAAGAAAAGGCCAACTTTATTTTTGTCAAAGCACAATTTCCTTTGATTATTAGAGTTCTCTTCAATGGTGCTCCTGTGCATGGAAAAGTTTAGATTTAGGGTTAAAGGTTTATAATCATAGTCGGATTCATTATCATTTTCATTATCATTTAAAAGGTCAAAAGTTGTTATTTGGTTGGAAACGGGGATATCAGATATCACATAATCTATGACACTACTACCTAGCCCATGAATACAAGTCATCTAATTGCAGTTTGGCCACTTCATTACTCCAAAATTATAAAAAAAAAATTACACTAATTTATATATTAATGAGTAAAGTTTGAAAATTAAAAATTAAAACTATCCTAAATTTTAAATAAAAATTATATACATAAATTTTATATATTATTATGTTTAAATTTTAAAAATTAAATAAAATAAAATTTTAAATTTTTTAAAACATTTAAATTTTAAAAAATTTAAAGACATTTAAATTTTGTTTTTAAATTTAAAAAATTAAACTTACAAAAAAATACTAAAATTTTTAAACTTAAAAAAAATTAATTTAAAAAAAAACTATTATATTACATGGTTTAGGGGGCGATGCCATGGGGACTAGGTCGTGCCCTGCAGGGGTTGGGGTGATTCCATGGGAACCAGGTTGCGTCTTGTCGGGATGGGGCAATGTCGAGCATCCCCTCGGTAACCCCGGGGACCAAATAGTCTATGCGGGTCAAGTCACGACTTGCGCGGGTTGGGGCGATGTCGGGCATTCCCCCTCATAACCATGTAATATAATATTTTTTTTAAATTAAATTTTTTTGTAAAGTTTAAAATTTTTGAATTTTTAAAATTTAAATGTTTTTAAATTTAATTTAATTTTAGTTTAATTTATTTTTTTTTGTAATTTTAAAAGTTATTTTTTTTTTTTAATTATATTTTTTTCCTTGGAAAAGAGCACGGGAAACCCTCTAGTACTTCCCCACATTACGTGCCTAACTCGGTGGGGACATCAAGTGAGACCCTATACATCCTCATAGTCGGGGATTCAACCCCAGAACCTCATTAGAGCAAACAAGAACACTCATCCACTTCAGCTAACCCACTATGCTTTTTTTTTTAATTATATATATATATTATAAAAAAAATTAATTATATATAGTTTAATTTTTTTTCTATGTATTTTGAATTTGTTTTTAAAAAAAATATATTATTTTAAAAACAATATATATTATAAAGAAATTTAATGGTATTTTTTTTGAAGTGTTTAGATTTATTTGTTTATAATTTATATTTTTTAAACTATATATGTATCTAAATTTAAAAAAAAAATGTTTAATTTTTTTTAAATCTATTTTTTTTTAGTTAAACTTAATCATTTTTAAATGGTTATATTTACATTTTTTTAATTTTTATGTTTTCAATGAAAATAACTTAAAAAAAAAGGTACTTTTATTTGTTTTAGGTTTTTTTTTAATAAATTTTTTTTCATTTTTGTTAATTAGTTTTTTATGTTCTTTTTTATAATTTTATTTGCAATAGTGTCAGTTTTTTAGGTATCGGTATGAAAAAAGTTGCAATTTTAAGTTTGAAAAAATGAAGTAAATGTGTTATTGATAGCATCATGTTTCAATTTGGATGTTGATTTTGTGATTTCAATTTACAGTGATATCAGTGGTGAAAACCATAGTTTGAAACATGTCATAACATTGACCTTATAGAAAAGGAGTTGCCACTATTAGCACAACTTTTAGTTTCGAAGGTCGATTTTGAGGTTTTTGTCGTAATGGTTGTTTCTCGGGATCATGATTTCAACCAAGTTATAACTTTATCCCCCCCCCCCCCTCCCCCACGCCGAAAAAAAGGGGGGGTGATGTGAGCACCACCTCTTGACCAAACTGTACTTTTAACCCCCCAAAAAAGGGGTGATGTTGTGAGCACCATCTCTTGACCAAATTGTAATTTTTAACGGGAGGTGATGTTGTGAGCACCACCTCTTGACCAAACTGTAATTTTAACCCCGGAAAAAAAGGGGTGATGCTGCGAGCACCACCTTTGACCAAATAGTAATTTTAACCCTGAAAAAAAAAGGCAGTGATGTTGTGAGCACCACCTCTTGACCAAATTGTAATTTTAATCTCCTAAAAAAAGGGGGTGATGTTGTGAGCACCACTTCTTGACAAAATTGTAATTTTAACCCCGAAAAAAAAAAGGGGGTGATGTTGTAAGCACCACCTCTTGTTTCGGGGGTCAATTTTAAGGTTTTTAATTGTAACTTTATAGATGACAATTGCAAAATTTTGTAATTTTAACTTCGAAGAAAAAATGAGTGTGATCAGTAGCACAACTTTTCAAAATGGGGTAAAAAATGTGACCCTTGAAAAAACGAGAACTCTGGAGAGTTCTTGTTAAGTTGGTAACTTTGTTACAAGAGGTCTCGTAATCAACCCCAATGAGTTTAAACCTAGTAGCAACCACTAGTATGCATTCAAGAGTTAAATGTTATCTTTTAACTGGTGGGAAAGGAGGATTCTACACCTCCAAATACATGTAGAGCATCATTTCAAACTCATCCTAGAAGTTGAAGTCTATAAAAATTGAAAGAACAATATCTTATTTAAGTATATTTTAATGAAGTGTGTACTTAGTTTATTCTTGTCCATTAAAGTACAATTATCGCTTACAACTTTTCATCATGGAAGGGTTGGATAAATATATACCTTTCAAGTTACTTGAAATTAAGACCGACGCTTCAAATTTGATCATAGTGTATCATTCACAAACAAAAACATAAATAACTCTCCCAATAAATCATATCAATAGGCCACTTGTTGTAGATTTTAACCATGTACAATGAATTATTGCAAATAGATTCTTAACCAAAACAGAAAAGATACAATGGCACACACACACATTACACAAATATTTTACCCTTGAAACCCAAACCAAGAAAATTAGCAACATGTTTAGAGTCGCACCTCTAATTCTTTATTCATCACATCATCTTTATTATTTACAATACAATATATATATGATCTCGTGACATCCAAAACCCCTAATCCATTTACTTAGATTAGTCAACAACCCTAATTCCTTAGCCAGAAATAGAAAACCATCTGCCGAATAAACACAAAAAACGAACACAAAAACTGCCAAAATAATTTTGGGGGGATCTGCCCTCTGCAACCCTCCAAACAGGGGGGGGTTGAGTCCATATGTTTTGGTAGCCTTGGTGACCGAATCACGGTGATTCATGAGACGATCAAGATGGTGTACTAGTGTGTAACCTCGAAGGACCAAGAATTTATTGTCGAGTAGCACTGGCAACCAATGAGGTGTTGTATAGTGGGCTTTGACGAAGGATGGCAGGACTTGGCAACGTGATAGATTGTGTGCATTGTTTGTGGCAAGGAAAACAATGTTGAAAAGTGCATCGAAGATATGTGAACACTTGGCGAAGGAGGGACATGATCTTCATTGAATATCATGTGTTGGTTTGGATGGATGATAACATGGTATCACATTGGACAATTGGTTGTTCAAGTATGCTCGTCTCAATGGAGGAAATAGTAGGTTGTCTATCATTAGGTGACAATGATGCAACATCGCCTATGCTGAAATGAGCACTCTAACATTATGCACAGTTGAAGGTGAATGGCTTGGGTTCAGTAAGAACATGTTTGTTAGACATATTATGGGTGATACAGGCAATCGATGGTCGTGCCCAACTAGCAAGGTCGCACTAGTGTTGTGTGACAACTAGAGTTCTTAAGTGGTATGGAACACTCAAGTGAAAAAAAAAGTCTAGCCCTATGAAAAATGATGTCAGAGCCAGGTCCAGTGTGGAAATTGTGAAAGTGTCTCTTCACCACCAACACCCCTTTCATCAAAGGAGTTGATGAGGCCCATGTTAACAAGGATGTCAACAATTCAAATGGGAGAGAATGTAAGGACATGTTGAGCATACTTGGAAATAGCATGATGAAGGACATGTTGAGCATACTTGGCAAGTTGCATGCCAAGTCCATATGCTTTGCTAGCCTTGGTCACCAACTCATGATGATTTGTGAGACATTTAGGATAGTGTACTAGTGTGTAATCTAGGATTACCAACGATGGACTTTGGCAACTAACGAGATGCTACATAGGGGGCTTCGACGATAAAACTTAGTAATGTGATAAATTGTGTGTCTGGTCAGTGGCAAGGAAACAGTGTTGATAAGTGCATCAAAGATATGTAAACGTTTGATGGAGGGATGATGATATTCATTTACTATAACACGTTGACTTGGATGATATTATGGTCTAATGTTGGTAATCAGCCATTCAAGTATTCTTGTCTCAAGGGAGGCGACAATAGGTTGCATATGGATGGATGATGATGATGCAACATTGCCTACAGTGAAATGAGCACTCTGGCATTCCACATGGTTGAAGGTCCCTGGCTTGGACTCGTTCAGGGCATGACGATCAAGCGTATTTGATATGTAAATGAAATGGGTTTGTTTCCAACATATCTGAAAATGAAGAAGACTTGTCTCTTTTAAATTGAAAGTGTAAAATGGTATGTGTTTGGATAATTGGATCAAGTTACTAACACATAAATTAAAAAGTTTTCACACTTAATATGCACATAACAACCAGAAACTAACAGCCAACAGTAAACACATAACACAACAAATGATAAGGGAGTTCATCTCTCTCTTGGGCTACATCTCCTGGTCCAGCTTTCAATGGATCTCTTATATTATTTTCTCAAAGTGATAAAAATAGTGTTTTACAGTGCTCAAAATGCCAAACATATGGCTCCAATGGCTCCAAAACATCCAAAAACCCCTAGCTGGGCTCTTTCTACACCTGGTTTGGCCAAAAAATGAAGAAGTTACACCTCCTGGAAGTTTTTCCCTTCAAGCTTGTTGTCTGGTTCGCCAATTCGCACCTATGTGTGACTAACTCGGCTCCTGCAGCGTTACTGGGCCTAAAACCCATCACACCACACATCTCGCAATTCAGGGAAATCTGTTGAATCGTTAGCGAGTTTAGCGCCCCTTTGGGCAGAGGTGTAGGTTGCATGGGGGGCATGTGGCCACGTCCCAGCGCCTAATCTGGTCCCTGTTGCAAAGAATGGACATAGTGTTGACAAGTGGCGGGCACGTGGCAAGTTGTCCGTCGAATAGTGTTAACCCCCACTCCAATTGTTGGTCGCATGTGGTGGTAAGGACCCGTTGCTACGCAATGGAAGGTTCTCGCACCAAAGTTTAAAGGATATGGTAGTAGACATATGGTGTGGTTGTATGCGCTGCAAAAAGGACCGGGGGTTGGGGCTAAGCCCCAACCCTTTTCTCTGCCAATGTAACATTTTATTTAATTCAAATAAAAATTGCAACGTATATGGTTAAGAATCACCGAGAGGGTAGGCTGGTAGCCTGGCCCTACCAAATCATTACCCCCGCCCGGAGGTCGCGGGTTCGACTCCTGTGGAGTCACTAAAAAAATTTCACATGCCAACCAAACTGGAGGAGTGCCACGTGGAAGCCCACGACTGGGCCACGTGGCACCATAACACTTGCCCAATATGTGACACGTGTCAGCACCTAATTCTCCCACATGTTTGCCACATAGCCTGTATGACCATGCCACGTCACCTGTATGACCATGCCACGTCACCTGTCACGTGTGGGTCCCTACCCTGCTAGGTTAGCACTGTACGGACTATACAGTCAACAAAATTTTACATGTTTGGCAAAATGAATAGAACATGATATCTTTCTCATACGACGTCTGTTTGATCCTGTTCAAGTTGTGTTGGGATTGTGAGGATGAGGCCTACGCACGTGTCTATTTTGAACAATTTCGAGCACTTTGATTTTTGAGCAAAATTTGATCCCCTAGATCACACCTCCCCATTGGGAAGCTTTTGGACCTTCAAAAAACTATTTTTAGTCAATCTGAAGATGAGGGTACTCACCTTTCCAACCTCAATCCATCCAACCTTGTTTGGATTCGTGCCTTTAAGACCAACGGGAAACTTCTCATGTCTTGTCTGGTACATGGCTTGGCTCTTTTTCAACTGTTCTTGAACGGTTTGATGCACAAACTGAACTTGTTCAACGAACTTCTTGCCTACACCAAAATGGCCAACAACAAGAGAAGAATGTGCTTCCCTTATCATGTTGACTCTTCCACCCTGTGAAAAACATAGCTTGTCAAGATACAAAAGTTTACCATGCACATAGGAATCCCATTCCTCAACTTGGTTAGTACAGCACAAAGTTGAATAAACATTTTTGAAATCAACATCTAAAGCATATTGTTCCAAATAGCTCTCATGCATGATAAGATTATGCTTAAAAATAATTGAAGCACTAACAATAGGCCTAGTAAGCATATCATCAACTTTGTCATAAAAGTCTTTTTTATACCTTATCACCAAGTGGAATACATAGCTTGTCAAGGGATGCAATGGAGCTTTCTTTTCTTTCAAAGATTTATTCCATGTGTCTCCTTCAACAATCATATTCGTAGTCTTATTCAAGGCTCTGCAATCTACCCACATACACCATATACAATCTTTCTCTAGTACCAAACCAATTGGTGACCTGCATTGCGATGTGCTTGGTTTGATGACCCCTTTGTCAAACAACTCTTGGGCTTGATTTATGATTTCAACATTCTCCATTACTGGCATCCTGCACATGTCAATGTTTGGAATAGGAACATCTTGTTGCAATAGAATCTCATATTGGATACCCCTTTTAGGAGGCAATCCCCTTGGTTCCTGAAACATTTGAACATTTTCGTTAACAACCTCATACAAATCAGATTGTAACTTTCCATCACATCCTTTGAAAACTTGTTCTTCATCATTGTCTTTGGGTTTAATCATCAAAAGTACAAGGTTCTTACTAGAATTGACTAGTCTTTTCATTTGTCCATCATTTGTAAGTGAAAAATTCATCTTCTTTGTATGTGCTCTAACAATGTACTCAACTCCATTTTTAAACAAATGATATTTGTTCTCATGACGATGAAAGATGGCTCTCATATCATATAAGTATGGGATTCCCAACGCAATACCACAAATATCCAATGGAATAACATCAAGCTCTACCTCATCTATATAGTTTGCAATGATGGAAAATCTAAGTTTACACCTTCTTGTCACATGCAATTTGGTGTTACATATCAATCCTAGAGGGTAAGGTTTAGGATGTGGAGTAGTTTCCAAATTCAATTTCTTGACAATGTCTTCAGAAATGAAGTTTGTTTGTGATCATGTATCAAAAATAGTATCTATCTTGGTATGTTTTGAAATTACCCTTATGTGGAAAATCTCTATCCTTTCTTTTTCATGTTGAGTTTCATTAAGGCTACTACTACTTGAAGAACCAGTACTTGCAATAGTATTCTTACCTTGAATACCCATGGCTGTGATTTTTGTTTCATCTTCCGAATCAGATCCTAAATCTTGTTGTACAGTTGCAGCAATGTTTGGCTTCTCTTTGTTGTTGAACTTTTTGGGTCTCTTTTCAGGATGAAGTTTCCAACAATGGTCTTCATCATGGCCATCCTTTGAACAATGTTTACATGAGAGTTTATCTCTCTCTTTCTTAACTAAAGCATTTTTCTTTCCATTTCCTTCAAACTTCCTCTTTCCCTTATCTCCATTATAAAAAGAATTCCTGCTACCCTCTTGAGGTTCATTCATTCCTCTTGCTTCTAAATGAGTTTCCTATACACAAACTTCATCTAGATTTGAAGGGTTAAACATAAGTATTGTATGCCTCAAGTAGCTATGCAAACCTCCAATGTATTTGAGTAAAGTTTCTTGAGAAGAAAAATCTATACCCAAAACCAAAGCTCTTCTCCTAAATTCTTGAGTGAAGCTTTGCACATCTTGCCCTTTAGCTTGCATAAAGTTTTGTCAATCCATAATAGCTTTATGCATGTATACTAATGGATAAAATTGTCTTTTAATTACAACAATAAAAGCATTCCAAGAGGATAAAACTTTACCATGTTTCTTCATGTCCTCTTGAGTTTTGGCTTCCCACCAAATGAGTGTTGCACTGTCCAATCTTAAATAAGCAAGATGAATCTTAGTTTCATCATCTGTGATTCTTTGTATCCTGCACTACACTTCAATCTGACGAATCCAATTATCCAATTTCTCAGTGTTTACCTCTCCATTGTACATAGGCAATTCAAACTTAATATCAAGTTTAAGCAAAGGAGTTTGTGGAAGAATTTTACCATGTTCTTTTGGAGAATTTGGAGGTGGTTGTGAAATGGTGGAAGATGTGGAAGATGGAGGTGAAGGAGGTGGAGAATCACCATTCCCTCCATTTCCCTTTGGAGTTTTAGCATCATTGTCTCCATTTCCCTTTGGAGGGTTGGAGCTTTCACCTTGCAATCTTGCATTTATTTCTTCAAACAAAAATTTCACCATCTCAGCCATATCATAGAAAGCCTTTCTGAAATTTTCCTCCTCTGAAGGAAAAGTTCCATGACTCTCCTCATGAGCCATACTTGGTGAATATCTCCTTGAAGCTTAAGGTGATTTGATAGTTCTCCTTCTTGACAGTTGAGAACTTGGCTATACAAGTTGACCTTCTCCTCTTGTGAGCTTCAACTTTGTAAGCATCAGAAAACAAAAACACTTGCAAACAAGCAAGCCTTCAAAAACCTATGCTCTGATACCAACTGATTTGTAAATAAAATGGGTTTGTTTCCAACAGATCTAAAAATGAAGAAGACTTGTCTCTTTTAAATTGCAAGTGTAAAAATGGTATGTGTTTGGATAATTGGATCAAGTTACTAACACAAATTAAAAAGTTTTCACACTTAAAATGCACATAACAATCAGCAATTAACAACCAACAGTAAACACATAACACAACAAATGATAAAGGAGTTCACCCCTCTCTTGGGCTACATCTCCTAGTCCATCTTCCAATGGATCTCTTATATTATTTTCTCAAAGTGCTAAAAACAGTGCTTTAGAGTACTCAAAATTTCAAATAGATGGCTCCAATGGCTCCAGAACATCCAAAAACCCCTAATTGGGCTTTTTCCGCACATGGTTTGGTCAAAAAATGAAGAAGTTACACCTCCTGGAAGTTTTCCCCTTCAAGCTTGTTGTCTCTGGTTCACCAATTCGCACTTGTGTGTGTTTAACTCAGCTCCCGCAACGTTACTGGGCTTAAAACCCAGCACACCATGCGTCATGCAATTCGGGGAAATCTTTCGAATTGTTAGCGAGTTTAGTGCCCCTTTGGGCAGAGGTGTAGGTCGCATGGGGGGCATGTGGCCACGTCCCAGCATCTATTCTGGCCCCCGTTGCAAAGAATGGACGTGGTGTTGATAAGTGGCAGGCACGTGGCAAGCCATTGAATAGTGTTAACCCCCGCGCCAACTATTGGTCGCATGTGGTGGTAAGGACCGGGGGCTACGCAATGGAAGGTTTCGGTGCCAAAGTTTAAAGGATAGGGTAGTAGACATATGGTGTGGTTGTATGCGCTGCAAAAAGGACCGGGGGCTGGGGTAAGCCCCAGCGTTTTTCTCCACCAATGTAACATTTGATTTAATTCAAATAAAAATTGCAACGTATATGGTTAAGAATCATCGAGAGGGCAGGCTGGTAGCCCGACCCTGCCAAATCATTACCCTCGCCCAGAGGTCACGGGTTCGACTCATGTAGAGTCACTAAAATTTTGTCACATGCCAACCAAACTGGAGGGGTGCCACGTGACAGCCCATGATTGGGCCACGTGGCACCATAACACACTTGCTCAATATGTTACACATGTCAGCACCTAATTCGTCCACATGTCTTCCACATAGCCTGTACGACCATGCCACGTCACATGTATGACCATGCCACGTCACATGTCACGTGTAGATCCATACCCTGCCACGTCAGCATTGTACGGACTGTACAGTCAGCAAAATTTTATATGTTTGGCAAAATAAACAAACACAATATCTTGATCATACGACATCCGTTCAAGTTGGTTTGGGATCACCACCCTTCCACAACACATCTAGATCAATAAGCAACCACGAGAGAGTAATCAATGTTATATGTTGTATACTTCAAATCCGCAGTTATATATTGCACCATATACAACATTTATTATTGAGCCGGATGCAAAATGCTTGCCTACATCCACATGGAGATCAATAAGCACCTAGCGGTGAAGTAATCAATGTTATACACTTCAGAGCATATCCACCGTTATATATCTCACCATGTAGAGCATTAGTCTGTTGATGGATGCAGAATGTTTCTCTGCATTCACAGGGATGTATGCACAGCGGAATCAGCTCGGGAGTGGCCAATTCGATACGTGCCAAAAAAATTCCCACCACAAACAGCTATCCGTAGCTCAATATTTACTGTAGCAATCAACAAACACAGCATTTTCAGACCCGCAAAAAATAAATTATTCGCAACTGGAGCTGCTTTATTGAAGAGAGGATCTGTTTGATGGGAGGAGGGAGGAACCAGACAGCGCAGTGGTGTGGACTCTCGAACGAGCTTGGCCTTCAACGCATGGCAGATAAAGAATATGTTTGTGATTGGCTGTGTAAATCTGTCATCTGAAAGGAGCGAAGCCAGAAATGCAGCAACCAGAAAACAAACTCATGGCTTGGGAAGATTTCTTCACAACGCCTCCACGGTATCAAACCATGATTTCATGACATTACAAGGAAAATCATGATTTTCGAAATATCCAAAATCCATTGTTGAGATTTCCAAATCTTGTGAGCATGCCATCAAAACCATGATTGGGTGGAACCATTCTGAGGGAGATCCAAAATCCATCCATGAAAATTAGTGCATTAATCATGATCCATGGCATCAATGAAACCATGATTAAGTGGAACCATGATTTCATGAAGTTCCAAAATTCATATTAAAAATTCATATTTTGTTTAAAGTTTATTTACGGAAATAGAGTGTTATATAATGTGAATTGATAAGCTAAGTTGGAAAAAACTTTGACATCTCAAGTGTAATGTTCAAAAGAAAAATTATGAAGAAAAGTAGTGAGGATGTTTTGTGGGTTATATTTTTGTTTGTGGTTGTTATTTATGTGATGTTAGAGGTTATAGTGTTGCTATCTATTTTTATATAGAGAAATTATTTTATATTATTTAAATTTTGTATATCTTGAAGGATGTGTGTGGGTGAATAATCCCATGTGCATAACAAATATGAGATAGAGATAGATTACAAGGCAATTCCTTATCAAAAGTGTTTTCAATTTCAAAAATTGGCTTTAGGGTGCAAATCTTCAAGTTGTTGTGATTTTTGTCTCATGTCTATGTTGTCTTTGGCTTGTGTGGTTGTTACATATGTGATGCTACATGTTATCTTGTTGCCATGACATATCCTTATGTTGGGATTTGGAGTGTTCTGCTTTGTGTGTTCTCTTTGGTTTGTTGTTGTTCCCTATCTAGCTTGTTATCTATGTCATGTTACATCACATATATCCATTGATGTTGTTATATACTTCATGTTACATCGCAAATATCTATGTGACTTATCTAGCTTGTGTTGTTATATATATATGTGGTTGTGCCATCTATGTCATTCCTTTTGTGTTGTCTTTGGCATGTGTGATTGTTATCTATGTCATGTTACATGTTATTTTGTCACATTGACATATCCTTATGTTGGGATTTGGAGTGTCATGCAATGTTCATTGTTTTTTACTTGTGGTTGTTATCTATGTGATATTAAATGCTATCTTATTTCGGTGGCATATCTCTATGTTGAGATTTTGTTCCACATTAATATTCTCCCTCTTCCTCTCCTTCCTCTTAACCTCAAATATTTTGAGCGATGTGAAGTTTACACCCATGCCTTTTTCAATCCCTTAAATCATCCCATTGCAAACTACTATTGATTCGGTAAGATTTTATTTTCTGTAAAAAAGGATTTCACTACATACACTCACCATATACATGTGTTTGATCCCTTAAATCATCTCATTGCAAACTACTATTGATTCGGTAAGATTTTATTTTCTGTAAAAAAGGATTTCGCTACATACACCACCATATACACGTGTTTGATATGTATCTTGTTATACTGGCATATCCCTATGTTAGGATTTTATTTTATATTAATATTCATCATTTTCTTCTTCTTAACCTTCGATCTTTTAAGTGATGTGAGATTTTTCTCTCTCTCTCTCTCTCTCTCTCTCTCTCTCTCTCTCTCTCTCAATGCTTAATAAATGTGGGATTAAATTGGATTTATGCTAGTAGAATCAATCCCTTAAATTCAAAACATACCAAAGCATCCTCATGCAAACTACAATTGATAAGCAAGTTTTATTCTCTACATAAAGAAAAGGTTTCACTACATACACTCACCATAAACTTGCACTTGATATGTATCCTACCGTGTTGAAACTATAACATTTTTTTGGCAATCTTCATTTACACCACAAAGTTACAAGCATTACTAAAGCACGTGTACCATGTTAAAAATATGGGTCAGTGACATGAATAACATCTAGTAATTATAACCGTGCTAAGGACCACATTTTATAGGGGCTAAGGCTACATTACATACCCCTAACCACTATTGTAGGGTAATTAATGGCCCACCAATCACCAATGGTGTACAAATGAATTAATAAGGTCAAGACTAATGACTCACTAACTACTATTATCCTCTATAACCACTCACTAAGTGTGAATCATAAAATACATTACTAACAAATAAGGGAGCATTACGTCTAGCATTACTACCATTACATCAATAGTTGGATGAAGCATGCATTTAAGTTTATAATGTCATCAAACATTACATTGTACAAGAATGTCATGGTTTTATGTAATGTTACATTTTGTAAGGTAGTAAAGGCGTCACATAGTGTTTAAAAACTTGGATCAAATATACACAGTTTATTGTCCAAAATAAAACCGCATTTAAGTAACTATACATTCCTAGCCAAATGTAGGACCTAAATCTCATACATTTGGCCTATTTGCGTAGGTTAATAGGAAAAATACTATTTTTCAAGGTAACCTGTCATCGAACCCTACATTGTGCAAAAATATCATGCTTTCATGGAATGTTACAATGTGTAAGATAGCTAAGGCATCTCATGGTTTTTAAAAACTTGGATCAGATACATACAATTTAGTGTCCAAGGTAAAATCTTATGAGGAGAAAAGTGTTGGTTGAGGAACCTGGTTATCTTCCTGATTCAAAGGTCTTTTACTTTCAGCCGTGTTTATACCCCATGAAGTATTTACACCCCATAAGTATGTACACTCTTTCACGCGGGGGAGTGCAGAAGGGGGGTACCCCCTCTACGGGGTCCAGGGGGGCTATCCCCCTGGCTGGGGGGTCTGGGGGCAAGCGGGCCTTCAGAGGAAAAATTGCCTTGTAAATGTATATTGTAATTTCATTGTAAATCTGGATCGTTCATTATAAGGTCGCAGATCTAACGATAGAGATTGTGTTAGGGTTTTTTTCCCTAGAAGGC
>JZKD02S1674771.1:476158-491579 GCA_000966675.3 Picea glauca
TAGTAAAAAGATGATTTGGTTACAAAGGTTTATGGAGGAATTGGGAAAGAAGCAGGAGAATAGCAGGTTGTACTGTGACAGTGAGAGTGCAATTCATCTTGCAAAGAACTCAACTTTCAATTCGAAGACTAAGCATATACAGTTGAGGTACCACTTCATATGATCTGCCTTGGAAGATGGACATTTGAAGTTGGAAAAGATACACACTAGCGAGAAACCTGCAGACATGTTAACAATGGGAGTAACTAGGGAGAAACTGAGTTCCTGCTCAGTTTCAGTTGGTAGAATGAAGATGAAGATGAAGAATTTGCCAAGTCCAAGAAGGTTCAAAGTCCAGCGTATACAGCAGCGGTGGAGTTGTTGAGATCAGTCTCCAAGTGGGAGATTGTTGGTTGTGGAGCCTGATTATCTTCTTGATTCAAAGGTCTTTTACTTTCAGTCGTGTTTATACCCCATGAAGTATTTACACCCCAGAAGTATGTAAGAAGCTCCACATATAACATCATTGGCAAATTGCTCCTATTTCTTGGAAGGGCCTCCCTTGTATCTTGGGTCTTTATGAGCAAAAAGATGAAGGATGCAATGAATGTAAACCAAGTTTTATTTATTTTTAGGTCTCAACCATTGTCTTCACTCAATAAATAAAACCATGTGTATTTGATTTCATATCACAAAGTGAGACAGTGGTTACTTGTGAGACTAACCATATAGCTAATGTTTGTCGCTCTTGAACATGTGCATCAGGATCTTCGCCACAATATCATCACAAAAATCCTCAATTGTGCCAAACTCATTATGCTAATGTGAAGATTGGGAAAATTGACTTCACACAGAATGTTTCCTCTAATTCTAGACCATGAATCTTTTTTATTGATGCCAATGAATCATTACCTATGTAGCACTTGTAGGAGGCCTCGTCTTTGTTTGTTTGATATCATAACATTATGGATTCAAGGTATAAGATGCCATATGAAGAGGTTGATCCAATTTGTTCCATCACCTGTGTACAAAGTTTCATCCAAGTGTGGACATAGGATGAGATTTCTTTTATATTTTGTGGTTGTAATCTCCTTATAAATAGAGTCAATTTTTTCATATATTTCACTTAAACATGGACTATCTTTATTTGCATAGTGAATTATATCATATTGGTTCAATGATCTATGAAACTACAAAGGCTAACCTTGTAACAACTTGTTATAAATTCATCCAATTAATAAAAATGCATATTTGCAAGGGTCAACACCTACATAACAAATTGTTACAAAATGGCCCAAATAATAAAATGTATATTTTCCTATTAACACAAGGATCAACACCCACATAACAAATTGGAAATATCCGTGTCATAAAAAAAAATGCACCCCATATTTTTTAATGTGCAAGGTGTCCCCTTCGAAAATGTGCCATCCTAAAATCTGATAAGAAGCATATGCCCCTAGGACAGGGTGCATACACCTATACTACTTATCTATTTCGATGTAATGATGGCTTAGCATGTACCCCTTTAAAGAATGACAATGAATGGGTTCTAACACATATTAGGTTCTGCAAAAGAGTTACAGAAGCCATTATATTAACATGGAACAAAATTACAAAAAGGATATACTACTGTGACTTTAACAGTATTGAATATAAAAATGTATCACATACAACAATCACAAAGAACCTATAAAGCACAAGCTACTTCAAAGTGATGTCAGTTCGTTAGTGAAAAAGAATGCCATCATATCAACTTGGAAAATTGAACCCTATGTCCCCAATCACAAATATAAAAACTATAAAATAGATTAAAAAAAATTGTTTATATATTTACAACATATTACACATCAATGGTTAGTCCAGTATGTCTAGCTGAAGTAGAACCAGTATAACGATAAAAGGTTGTACTCTGATATCAAATGAATAAATAGAGATAAAGATAGGATAGATATTTCAAAGCACATTTTAGGACCTTTCAATATACAAATACGTGATTTCTTCCTACAACTGGTTCTTGTAAGATGGATGATGTTGCAACCATGTCGCATCTGCCAGACCTGTACGTGGCTTTGAGGTGGCACATGCATCAACTGGCTACAATCCAACTACAAAATTTTGAGCTGGACGCCAGAGTGCTAGATAGAGTGGTCGTAGTGGTTAGAAGACTTTGGATTTGATTTCTATTCTTCTTCCCAAGGTCTAGTTTATTATCCTCTCTCTTTAGTTTTATGTATGGCAGTCTATACTCTTTTCTGACAATGCCTTTAAAGCAGTTTTCTAACTGCTATTCTGTAACATTGCTTTACGTTATTTTTGTTTGAACTTCACAGGCTTCCAAAGCCCAGGGGAAACCTAGTTTATTATCCTTTCTGTTTAGTTTTATGTATGGCACTCTACAATCACTTCTGATAATGCCTTTCAAGCAGTTTTCTAACTGCTATTTTGTAACATTGCTTTAATGTTATTTTTGTTTGAACTTCACAGGCTTCCAAAGCCCAGGGGAAAACACACTTTTGATTTCATCAAACACTACAACTATTGATTTTCTTTTTTTTATATAATTTTCCTTAAGTGATACTTTTATTAGTTGGAAAGATCACTGACATACATCTTCATGCCTTCCCCCTGAAGCTCAAATAGAGCCCAGGGATCGAACCCTGGTTGGACCTATGGTATAGCCTCGTACTTAAAACTCTATACCACCAATCAGCATGGTCCACAAAAGGAAAACAAAATTGACCCACCTTGAGGTAAAAACCACCGTTGGAATTTGGATATCTAAACTAACACAAATGATGTTCTATCTTGTAGACCCATGCCATAAATTTAGATCTAATGACTTCTAAGATGTTCTTAATATGGAGGTTTTTTTTGGATATTTCAGCCATTGCTTCAAACTGCAATTGTTGGCCAAACTACTGACGGAAAACTCACTTCAAACTAGAATTATAACCTAGGTGAACACTTTTTGGAGATGTCTCCACAAATGTAGGCCTGTACAATAGAGTCTGCAGCCCTAGTAGCCTCCGTGACATTTCTAAATCTTACAAATGTAGTATATGCGCTTTGTTTTTACCATGAACACAAAGAAAAACATACAGGCACTTGTTAACAGATAGAATGGACCTCCCAAGCTACAAGGAAAACATGGGTGTTTAATAACAGCATAGGTTATGTTTAAGCCCCAAGCTTTGCCAGCTCAAAATCAAATCTTACTTGCATTTCAGATGACTCTACAATCCCAATTTTATGATATCATATCAATAACAAGAAACGCGCTCAATGGAGATGATTACAAGGCAATTTCATAATAACACATTATCTTCCATGTTGTATGTCCACACAATATGGCAAGCATGGAGACTCACAAGTGTTTCAAATAATTCCGGCACTAAGCTGGCACAGTAGATACTAGAAATCCAAATCCAATATATGATATAACAGAGGCAAAAAAATTTCATCCATTTTGAAGTATCATCTGAAAGTAGGCTAGTCAATCAGCAAAATGTATCCTCAGGAATATCCGGGGCCCATTTTCTCCTACTTAATTGGGTCATTCTGTTTGTCTTTGATTTGAGCCTCGATATACAGAGTGAGATGGACCATGGACTAAACATTAAAATAAAGTGTAAGATCCCTAAGACAATTCTACGATTTCCAATAGCAGAGAAATGATTTCATTAAATGAATTCCACTAAATTGAAATATGAATGAACAATACAAATTCGTATTTCATCTCAAGATTATTGAAGAGAATAATTTCTTCCAACACATGACTGTCAATAATAGTAATTCGACACTTCAAACTCTCAGGACAGATGGGATTGATGCCAAGCCTACCAGGCCAGAAATGATACCAGCACAGAATTTTGCAACTCTGGCTTTATGATAATAATGTTGAAGAAAATAATGACAAGAAAGAGCAACCTAAAAGGAGGACTACCAAAGGTATTAGTTAATAACCATAATGTCACACCCTAGATTCAAATAAAGAATGTTGCATGAATTTGCTATGGATGCCATGCCACCTGACAAAGCCAAATTGCTGGAATTCCATAGTTGGACTGGGACAGACTATATCACCTTCTAAGAAACCACAACTGCGTTAGACAACCATTACTTAGTGAAGAAGAGCTCCTTAACATCCTATCTGTCGACGCATTTGTCTTCCACTCTATTCAATTGCTATGAGAAAGCTGCAATACCAGACTTCTTTATGGCAAATAAAACTTTAAGCCGTGGAATTGTAGAGAAATCTGTTTAATCTTGATGCACCTCTACACTTGAGACATCCCCAAGTGTCACACAAATTTCACTTAATGTGTGAATACTATTACTCCTGAGTCCTCAGATCTTAATGTAAATCAACAAAGGTTATTAGAACTTCCCTTGTTGCAATGGAATAGCAACAGAAGCTTAATAGCATCACATATCAGCTAACTTGCTCCCCGATCAGGTCAAGACCAACAAGCAGAAACGACACGCCCTGAAATAGTAGGAAATAGAAATGAACGCCTTGGGCTGATAGCAAACTTCTAGCTGATGCAGTGAGGAGGAGGAAAGCCAAAGCCAGCTCCTTTCTGTACAATCGATTAATCTTTTTGATTCGAGGTGTAGAGGGCTGCTTGCTCAATTTACTCAACACATCGAGGCCAGTTTCAGAAGCCCCACGATGAAGTGGTTGGCTTAGAGTCTTTGATTCTCTTTCAGCCACAGCTAGCAAATCTGGTTCAGAAGCTCTGCCTGTCTTCTTTGTCACAATCCATTCGTAAGCACTGCCAAGTTGAAACAGTCCAGATACCATAGCATTGAACTTGGTAACAGACATAGTATTTTCAAAAAGAAGATAAGGGATAATGAAAGGGAATGATCTCGGTGCTGGCAGCACATTCAAAAATGACATCACTGCAGGGATATAGCATATCACCCAGATAGGTAGCTCTGCCTCTGGTACAAACATGGTCATTGGAAGAATAATACAGAACAATGTAAAGGAATAAAATGGAAGAATCAACTTTCTCAAAAGGAAGAATAACAAAATGAGGTTCGCTTTCTTGCCAATAGATAACTGCATCCAGAGACAGAAAAAGTCCATCAGACAAATAGAAAATTGTGACAAATGAGGCTTCTCTGACAAGCTTTAGTAAAACTCCTATTAGCTCCACCCTTAGAGGGTACAAATTTTCTGTAGAGCATTGCTTGCTATTGCAGCTTCTGGATATGTTGCGGAATAACATCATGCTAAACACAGAAAAAGAAGCTGAACAATACAGACCTTGGAAGTAATTATATCTGGAAGGCAGAGTCGAAAAAGATGCATAGGACCAGAATGCCACCGGTGTTGTTGCTTCCTGTAGGCTTCATAACTCTCTGGAACCTCACAAGGGACCTAAAGTCATACCGTGTTTCAAATTAGAATCAGAACTAAAAGTCACATTGATGGTCCCCAATCTTAAGCCAAAAGAAGAGTAACAATAATTCAAAAAGAAAAACACAAGAAAGATCATAACACCATCAGAAAATTGCCTCCACCTGCTCCAAATGCTCCTAAAAGTAATCACAAATTTAAGATACTACCAGAACCACATATACTTTGAAGTTTGAAGTCCCAACTTGAACATAAATTTTAGAATTCAAAGATAAAAGCACCATGAGAATCAGAGCATGGTCGATGGTTCTTGAGCACTACCATGACATCATTGAGAAAAATAAATTTCCACCCTTTCAGATGGGCACGCACAGCAATGTCCATATCTTCAACAGTTGTTCTTTCAAGCCAACCTCCAGATTCCTCAAGAGATTTTATTCGCCAGACACCAGCTGTCCCGTTGAACCCAAAGAAATTGAGAAAGACCCCATTCACCTGCTGCTCGACCTCAAAGTGGAAAGAAAGATTGATGTTCTGCAGACGTGTTAACAAATTTTCATCTCTATTTACAAAAGACCATCGAGCCTGGACCAAGCCGATTTCAGGATTATCCTGTAGCATCATGATTCACCAATGTAATGTATTATTATTAGCATGTAATCGAGGGAAACATGCAGTAATATAATACAACACCTTAAGGAAAAGTGGCTTGCGTGCTACCTTGAAATGTGGAACAGTCTGTTTCAGGAAATCAGGGTTTGGCTGGAAGTCTGCATCAAAAATTGCAACGAACTCATAGTCTTTGACATAATCACAACTCATTGCAGCCTTCAGATTGCCAGCTTTATAACCAGTCCTAATCAATCGATGTCGGTAATGAATGTTGATGCCTTTCTGGCTCCACTTAAGGACTTCTGTTCTGATAAGTTCTTGAACATCATCTTCATATGAATCATCTAATACTTGAATTAACAGCCGATCCTTTGGCCAATCAAGCTGACAAACAGCAGAAATGGATTGCTCGTACACCTAAATTTGGACACAATTGAAGATTGGTTATTGGTTATCATGAATACCAGAACAATCTCAAGAATGTGAGAAGTGAGAACATTTCACAAGACAGCCAACACTGATATGCTACCAAAGGCAGATTTTCAGGCATAATTATACAAAATACCAAATAGCTTTCAGAAAATTTTGATGCAAATGAATTCAACTCCTTCCAACCCAATTTATAACATATGGCAAATCATTTCCCGGTATTTCAGGATAGTGTTGAGATTAACAGCAAAAGCCAAAATCAATTATCCTAATTAAAGACACTCAGAAAACCTCTGAAATGACTTTTTTCCATAGTTCAAATTCCATTGACATGGTCAAAGACCACTATTCCCTGAAACAAACACAGAGATCTTGTCCAATATACCAATCCAGGTTGAGAATCCAGGAGCAGATTTGATCAGATCTGGAATTTCATGGAATGCATCTTAAAACCCAACTCTGAATAAGGTATCTCAAAGCTCGGTTTAACAAAATTTGTCAAAATAAGATGAAAACCTAAATCCTAAACTTATCAAGAAAACCCAGGCGAAGCAAATTTAATGTCAACGCAAAAATGCTAACATTGAGAAAACAGATTCCAAAACAATTCAAGAAAAATAGTAATGAGCTTCACACCTCTTTCTCATTGCACATGGGAATTTGTACCAGGACCATAGGATAAGCAGACCCTTGCTGTTCAACATCCTTCAGTTCAAAAGATTCATCTTTTGGCTTCGGCTTGATCTTCTTATACTTGATCCAAAAGCATCCGATGCAGAGGATGATCCGGTCCACAGACTGAATCAAAAAGAGAATGATGCAAATGTTTGCCAGAGCTTGAATTGGGGGAGCAATGTAATTTGATCTGAATGAAACCCAAGAGAGATATATCCATTGTAGGAAATCTTGAATCCCAAATGAAGTTGGCATGTACAAATGGGGTGTGGAGAAATGCCAACCATTGAAGTACGCAAATACTTCAAACACCAGTGCTGCCAGTGCAAATACCAAAAATACCTTAAGAAACATAAACAATTTCTCCTTTTTGGATTTCTCAGACTCCATTGCCACCCCTTGTCTGAAAATTAGCCTCTTCTTTACCATGCTGAGAAGAGTCCACAGTCCTGTAGCAAGCCAGGCAAGGCACCCAGCAGCGCGGTGAGCCTTAAGGAGCAACACCCATGTCAGCTGCCTAGCATTCTTGCCCCTGCCCTTGTCTACCTGCTGCAATGCAGCATCTGGGTTCTCGAGTTCCAGCATTGACCAGTTGGGATTCTCCATTGTCACCACAACAGGCGTGCCCTTGTCAGTTTCCTTAGACCACCACTCAGAAATATCAAGGCTGGGTGCCATCCTCTCTGCTACAAATTCCAGGAAAACAAGGATGCCCCCAACGAGGAAAACAAGGATGGCGTATGCAGGCTCTTATTGACCAGATCTCAGGAGGGAAAACATGCTGCAATCATAGAACTTGAAACCTCTTACACAAGGGTATGGATCCCTGACCAAAAGACCAAACCGAGGTCTTCTGGTCAATAATTGCTAAGGATAGAGATTTTTGTTATCTCTACAGTGCATTCTTCAGCAAACGCACTAAAATAACATAAAAAAGTGAGAACCTGATACTCCCGTCATGTCAATGATGCAGTTCCCCAAAACCCCCTCTTTAACTAAGATCCATAATTCTACTTACACAGAGTCCTCTCCTGTTGCTGCTGCTGCCCATAGCTTTGAAAACCTTCAACTATTCTGCACCAGCAATATATCAATTTCAGATTGGAAACACAATGTGCACAGAATACAATTACCCAATGTAGTGAAATGCAATTAGCAAAGGATGTGATAGCTAGCAATACTAGGCATTGGTATATCTACAACTTGCACCAGAAATTGTAGAAGCATGTTAACACTGGCAATAATAAGTTGCTACAGCAAATGCTCAGAAAAAAGAAGAGTACGAAGAAGGATGTCTCTAACTAAGTTTAATTGATCGCTATAAATGCACACGGAGCTAGATTGGTCTCTCTGACCCAAGAAGAAATGAGCATAATCCACTCTATATATCAATAGCATTCTCACCAACAACAGAGTCACTATCAAAGGCAGAGGGTACCCGTTATTCACCAACACCATCATTATGAGTAAAAGCTATCAGTGAATCTCCCATGGGCAGTTGGATATGGAGCTGCAGAACAAAAAAAATGAAGAAATGAAAGATGATCGTTATGGCGATGATTGAGCAATTGAATCTGATTCGAAGCTGTACAGTGAGAAAAGTAAAATATATTGTTCATATAAGCAAATCATTGATGTGGTGTGATCTAACACGGAAATGGGAACTTTACACCAGACAAATGCCAGCAAGATACAGCCAAACTGCAGATCCCAAGACTGCTATGACATCATAACACTCTTCTTGATCTTCCTCACCAACTGCCCAATCTAGTTTGCTCTGTGTCACATTATAAACTGGAAGAGAACAACTTATTTTATTTTAATCAGAATTTTTACATTCTGGTATTTATAGGGTATTTAAAGGTAAACTCATATGCATTAGCATTCAGGATTCGTTCCATTTGCCATGGCTTGGTAGGGTAAGGTGATTTGGAGGGCTTTTAGTGAAATAAACGTCAGTGTGAACGTGAGTTCCGAAGTTTACATTTATGTTTTGAGTCACGAGTCTCGTCAATGGAGAACATGGGTGTTAATATGTAGATATGGTTTTCACGAGTTTTCTCCATGCACAGCATGGATTTTCAATAAATCCATAATAAAAATAACAATCTCATACGTTAAAATAATAATTTTATATATAAAAAAAAATAAAATTATTACGATTTAGATTTCTAAAAACTGTAATTACAATAAAAAATGGTAATTAAAATTTATTTAAAATAATAATAATAATTAAGTTTATTTATCTATCGATATTTTATATATATATATAACGATTTGATAAGTTACAATAATTCTTTTATATAAACATTTATTAAAATTTAGATTTCTAATAACTGTAATATATTTTAAAAAATAATAATATTTTAATTTATTTATTTATCAATATTTTATATATTTTTAAAATGATATAAATGGTAAAAGTTAATTCCTTGGTAAAATTTTATTAATTTATCTTAAACAAATAAAAGAATCATCTTGCTAATTTTCCTTTTTAGTGTTTTATATTGAACAAATCATCTTTTATATCCTTTTGAATCACCTCAACTTGCATTAAGAGTTATGTTGATTTTAAGTTTCAATTACTTATTAATGTGTCACAAAGATATTTTATATATTTTTAAAATTATATTAATAGTAAAAGTTAATCTCTTTAACCAATGTAAATGGTAAAATTTTATTAATTTATCTTAAGCAAATAAAAAAATCACCTTGCTCATTTTGCTTGTTAGTGTTTTATATTGAATACATCATCTTTTGGATCCTTTTGAATCGCCTCAACTTGCATTAAGAGTTATGCTGGTTTTAAGTTTCAATTACTTATTAATGTGTCACAAAGATATTTAATTTCAAAAAAGATTAAGATCTAGTATGAAGCATCATAAAAATATATTATGTTAAAATATAGTTGGATCTACAAAATGTTCTCTCTATTTTAAGTATTATTAATGTGTCATAAGAATATTTAATTTTGAAAAAGATTAAGATCTAGTTTGAAGCATCATAAAAATATATTGTGTTAAAATATAATTGGATCTACAAAATGTTTTCTCTATTTTAAGTGTTGAGTGTTCATCATTTAGTAAGAGGTGGGATGTTGTGTTGTATTGCATGGTTAAGGACATGTGTAATTTGATTTAACTATATATATATATATATATATGGCAATGTCATTTTCGTTAACTATTTAGCCAACAATGTCTAATGTTTAAGGGATTGCTTTAAGTGACTAATTGGAAAAACATATTTCTTTGCATGAGAGGTGTTAAGTTCAAATCTCTTTCTGCATGTAAAAGTAGATATATACATTGTGACAATAAAGAGTTGGGGTTCATAGTTCCCCATATATCAATCAAAAGTATTTACACATTTGAAGAAAAAAACATCTAATACTCAACTTCATGATACGATATTAATGATCTATGTTCCATTGATAATTAGCCCTAATTAAGAGGTATAATAACATTTTTTACATAAAAAAGCAATTACAAAACAAGAATCACTACTATGCACTCCCCATCATGGGTCTTTATGCACGGGGCCATCCAAGCATAAGTGTTTTAAACATAGGCTCTTTAGGTGTAATCTTCTAAGCACAATGTTTACAAGTATATAGTCTTTAAGCACAAGTGCTCCAAGTGCACAATTCTTGTCTAAGCATTGGTGTTAAAGTGTAGATAACTTGAGTGTGGCACTTACCCTTTAACAAAACCCAACTAAGGTTCATGTGCTTGAAAAGGTTCAAAAAAAAACATCAACAGGTTAACACACCATGCTTTAAATTTTGAAGAATTACATGGATATTGCCTTTGATCACTTATTTGTGCATGGGTGACAAGATCGTTTAATATATTCTCTCTAGGTCCAACCACATGACTCCAGGGAAAACCCTCATGGGAATTGAACATTGTTCACTAGTGAAAAAACTCAATGCTTCTCACCAATGGATCCAACCCCTCTGGGCTATATGTTGTGTGTGTGTGTGTGTGTGTGTGTGTGTGTGTGTGAATTTGATCTAGCTCAGGTGGTTGAAAGGAGAAATTGTTATCCTCCCCACTCAGGTTCAAATCTCGATTGTGACTTGTTCACTCTTTGTAAGCTAATTGTTGATTAAGCTTCTTTGTAATCCATGAAGAATATCTCACTCCCACTTACATGTATGAAGGTGGAATAAAAAGTTACATCTAAAATGCGAAATTGCTCATCTATAATATTTTGTAGACAAAAATTGAAAGGTAATGAAAATATTCAAATGTTATGAATTTCGTGTTTGACAAATAAGAGTGAAAGTCAAATTTCAACATTGTGTTTAAGCTTTGTCTTTATTTTTGAAATTAAGGTCTTATATGTCACAATTAGTAATGTAAAAAGTATGCCTCTAATGTTGAATGGAGATCACATATTCTAAACTAGTTTTATTTGTTTTTGTGTTAAGAGAAGTGATGTGTTATTGCTCTACAATGCAAGGGGAGAGAGCTCTTCAACACTTTGTTCATAAGAATGTGGTTACGTGCATGGAGATCTTCAACACTTTGTTCATGCATGTGTGCTTACATGCATATACACTGAAGAAACTGAAAAATGAAAGGTTTTATTTATCTTAATAATTACTATAATGTAGAAAAGAAGAAATAAAAAAAGAAACAAAATATCAACATTGTTAAACAACCACTACTTTAAAATAAACTAGCATAAATACATCTTAACCTATGAAGTCTCAAAGAGATCTATTAATCCTCGATGTATTTTTATACATATAGATGCATTGCAAAGCCATGGTTAAAATGACTCTATACTGGTTATTGATATTGTCAAATAATATCTATGGATATGGGTGATTGTAGACCATTGTTTTGTAATGTTCATTTTGTCTAATAAAATGTATTCCATAAAACCACCACTCTAAAAAGGAAGGGATTATCCAACATGTGTGTTTTGGTATGGCTTATCAGAGTGGCAATCCACATGGTCTTAAGCAACGATTGAATTGAGGTGTTGTGAGGTCCATTAAGAGAATCTCTACCAAATTGAGGGATTCTTGTGACAATTGAAGTGGTCTCAATTCAAGAGGGAGCTAGGGATAGATACACAATACGTATATGGATATATCGCATATACATAGTGTATATAACCACATCATTGAATTTGTCTTTTTTGTAAGGCATGACAATGGTCACATATGTAATGTTTTTGAAAACACATGTGCAAGCCAAACAATAGATCAAATGGCTTGTAGTAGGGGCAATCAAGGGGCCTAGTCAAAGTGGGCATGAGACGATGCAATGCATGTTGTCCTTTTTGACTTGCTTTGACTACACTAAGTAAGGCCACTAACCCAACATGCCTCAAAGAACCATAGCCAAACATACATGATAATCACAATCGACCATGTAGGAAATAACATTCTTTGTCAAAACCACCACAAACATATCAATTTCTCTACCAAAATAACCACTAAAAAACATAGTGTCACCACTAAGGGCTAGTGGTCAAATCGAAATGATTTTATCCCCCCACTAAGGTTCAATTCCATAAACATGTAGCATGCTACACTCCCTCAAGTGTGTGGCTCTCATGGTCAATACAAGTAAGTTAGGCATGGTGATAGGCAAACTTCTTAGCTCCTAGCTACTATCAACATTCTCTCAAAGTGTATGGTATAATATAGCTCCTCAAGTACGCAGTCTTCATGACCAACACAATCAAGCCAGATGTGATGATGTTCTAGGTTCTTAACCCCTAGCGACTATCAACATTCCCTCATACTCTCACACATGTATATCTTCACCCTAAATGGCAGGGGACATGCATCTACTCTTGTACCAAATTTGTTTTTAGCTATCAAAATCTAACGATATAGAAAATCAGAGTTCTCATTGATTCAAAACTTTGAATGATTTTTTGACAAGTTCGATCAATTTAGAATTAGGCAAAACCATCAAAACTATTGTTCCAAAACCATACACAAATCTTGGATCATAGTAAAACTAGGTTCATGTTTAACCTTTTTTTTTTTTTTTTTTTTGGGTCAAATTCATATTAAATTTGTAAAAAAAAAAAAAATCACCATAAAATTAATTTACTCCAAAAAATAATAATTAAAATACACATATTATGTGTACTATCAAAGTATTTCACTAAAAATAAACATTCCCTCTTCCATGAAGTCCTCGTTTCACACAACTCCTTTTTTAAAACAAAACACTTAGCATGACTTTCCTTAATTATTACCCACATGGAATCTCTAAAGTCAAACCCCAAGTTTCCACCGAAAATAGCAAACTCCAAAAAGAAAAGCCAAGACTCTAGCCACGGTCTCGTTAACCCAGGGTTTAAACCCCACTGTCGGCCAGTTTTATCGCCCTACAAACCCGTACCACGTGGCCAGTGCAAGCGACTTCCCAACCGACATAAATGGCAACATGCATGGCAATCGTAACATGTGGATCATATTTACCGCACATGCATTAATTTACACCTCACGTGTCCCCCGCGCAGTTAAATTCAGCGGCACCGCCAAATATCTCGAAGAACATCTAAAATAACCGATTATTAAACAATCTAAGTTAGTATTTTTATCGGTTACTACAGCGAAGCACATTAATTCCACAATTACCTATTTCACTAAAGGTGGTGGGAACTTTTGCCCCCCAATCACCGCACAAATTCGGAACAGAATTTGAGGAGCTTTATGGACCATGATTTAATTTGGTCTCGGTTCCGAGGGCCACGGTCACATGGGCCGGGCAGAGGCCGAACATGACTACAGGCTTGTCCCAGGGGCAGTAGATAGAGATCACGTGGTTGATGTGCACCGTTAGGATTACCGAACTAACGACCACCACCTTGGGAAACTTTATGTGCGTGTGGTAAGATTTTAAGTTTAATTTTTTTTTTCTTGGGGGAGGGGGGGGTGTTTTTATCAAGGTTTGCAAGTACATTTAGCACGATGTGCCAAAGTCTAATGTGTCTAATGTGCCAAAGTGAGGGTGAACAGAAATCAATGGGAAAAAGTTAGGGGTTACATATAGGTCCACCTCCACATGTTGGGTTCTTCTTGTCTCTTTTTGCCTTTGTCAGCCTCCCTAAGAAAGGGACACAAAGGGGATTGCAAGATGCCATGACCCCTTGGGCATTCTGTTGTTTTGTGGGGAAGGTCAGGACATGGAAGTTGGTTGGTTTTAGTGAATGGAAGATTGGGAATTAGAAAGTTATATTAAAGAAAAAAAAAAAGAAAAAAAAAAAAAGTGTGAGTTTTGAAGTTTTGTTTTTATTTTAAAATAAAAATGAGAATTATTTGAATAATTTAAATAATAAAAAAAATTAATTAACAAAATTTTGACTTTTAATTTTAAAATATTTGAAATAGTAAAATTTGTTAAAACATCAATTTTAATAATATAAAATTCAAATAAAAAAATCAAATCAAATCAAATTATAGATATCTAGTCTAGTCAACTTCTAATACTATGAAACTTATCAAGTATTCAACTTCAACAATATAAAATTGTAAAAAAAATAATCAAAAAACTTAGTTTAAGAATCTCATTAATTCTAATTAACTTCTAATATTAAAAAAAAATAATAATAATATAAAATTGTAAAAAAAAATAAAATTAAAATCTCATAAAATATTCAACTTCAACACTATAAAATTGTAAAAAATATAATTAAAAAACTCAGTTTAAGAATCTCATTAGTTCTAATTAACTTTTATTACTATTAAAATTATTAAAAAATATAAAATTGTAAAAAAAATAATATAAAAACTCAATTTTAAGAATCTCATGAGTTCTAATTAACTTCCAATACTATATAACTTAACAAATAATCATAATAATTTAAAACAAAATCTT
Source organism: Picea glauca (assembly GCA_000966675.3). NCBI lineage: Eukaryota > Viridiplantae > Streptophyta > Pinopsida > Pinales > Pinaceae > Picea > Picea glauca. The sequence goes on from JZKD02S1674771.1 coordinate 491,081, forward strand.
CCTTAAAAAAAATACGCCTAAAATTTAGCAAGCTTTCATTTAACAAAGAAGAAAAAATGTTAAAATGGAGACATCAATATTTTTTTTCAACATTTAAAAAAAAACAAAAGAAAACATGAAGTGGACACAATAGTCTCGAGTTTAAGGTGTGAGGAAATATATTATTATAATATTTTTTTTTTTAAATATTATTTTTGGTTGGAGTAAGGTCAATTTTTTGAAATATGTTATTTGAATTTTTTTTAAATAGAGTTGTATGAGATGCAAATTAGTTTTAAGAATATTAATTTATAATTAAATCACAATCTAATCAACTTTTTTGAAATTTTGTTTTCCATCATTTAAGTTATTTAATTTTATAATATGAAATAAAAATTATTTAAGTTTTTTAATTTTATAATATGAAATAAAAAGTTATGAATTTTATATATAGTAATGAAAAAATGATATTTTAAAATAATAATAATTAATTAATATATTTTTAAAAATTATATTTATT
>JZKD02S1674772.1:41886-52944 GCA_000966675.3 Picea glauca
AACCTAGGTTTATCACAGACCCAAGATAAACTTGATCTATCAAGACCGAGCCAAACCCTCAACAACAAAGGCGTCCCCCTGAAGCCAAAAATGGATCGGATACCACATGTAAGTTTTAAACCTGTGAAGTAAAGCAATGCATACAGATTTTTAAGAAAAACAGAAATTAGTCAATGGCTCATACACACAGTACACAAAGATTTATGCTGGAAACCCTTAACTGAGAGAAAACCAACCTTCCTTGGTGCCACACCTTTCAAGTCTTCATTGTATTAATTTCACCATTTACTATACAATATATACAATATTTTAGGTATTCCATAGCTACCAAAACCCTAATCCCTTAATCTGAGATTAATTTAGAAAACTGCTAAAAATAGCAAAATCCGCTAAAATAGAAAAAAAAACCGTAGTTGTCGAATCTGACGCACCCACACACACACATGCAAAGAATATAACACATACCCAACATACCCATCCTCAAATTTTCGAGATAAAGCATCAACCACAACATTCTCTCTACCCTTCTTATATATGATCTCATAATCATACCTTGACATCTTGGTGAACCTTTTATGTTGCTTTGGTAAAGACAATCGTTGTTCGGGGAAGCAATTCAAACTATGATGGTTGATATTTATCTGAAAATGAATTCCTATGAGATATGTCCTCCAAGTGTCCATTGCATGAAGGATAGCCATCATTTCCTTCTCATATGTGGAATTTCCCAAATTGTGGTCACCTAATTTCTTATTGTTGAATTCTAAGGGGCTTCCTTCTTGCATCAATACTACTCCAAGACTTCTTCCTGAGGCATCACATTTCAAGTCATAATTCTTATTAAATTCAGGCATTGCTAATACTAAATTAGTGCACATGGTTAAAGCAATGAAGGCCTTTGTTGCTAAATCATTCCATCCAAAGGCATTATTTTCAAGGAGTGAAATTAAGGGAGTTGCAATTTCTCCATAATTTTTCACAAATTTCCTATAGTAGCCTGTAAGTCCTAAGAATCCCCTCAATCTCTTCAGTGTTTTGGGATAGATCCAATCTTGCACAACCACCACTTTCTTGGGATCAACTTATACTCCCTCCTCACTTACAATGTAACCCAAACATTCAACCTTTGGAGCCCCAAAAGCACATTCGGAGTTCTTCACGAATAGTTGGTTGTCTCTCAATAGTGCCAAGGACTTATCAAAATTCCCTATGTGTCATTACCATGATTTACTATAGATCAAGATATCATCGAAGAAGACTAGCACAAACTATGTAGGAAGGGTTTCAAAATATTGTTTACAAGGCTCTGGAAAGTGGATGGAGCAATACAAAGACCAAAAGGCATCACTAGAAACTCATAATGGATTTTTTGTGTTATGAAGGTTGTCTTTAGGATATTTTCCTCTTTCATCCTAATTTGGTGGTAAATAGAATTCAAATCAAGATTAGTGAAATTTTTTTCTCCATGAAGTTCATTCAGAATATCATTGGTAATTGGGATGGAAAATTTCTCCTTGATCATCAATTTATTGAGAGCCCTAAAATTATGGCACATGCTCTAAGTTCCCTCCTTCTTTAACACCATGAATATTGGCGATGAGTAAGGTCTTGTACTAGGACATATGACCCCCACTTCCAACAGTTCCTAAATGATATTTTATATTTCATTCTTTTCTGCAAAAAGGTGTCTATAAAGATGTACATTTGGTGGTTGTCTTCTTGTAATCAAGGGAATTCCATGCTCATGCTCTCCTCAAGAAGGGGGTAAATCCTTTGGTGTCTCAAAGTCCTAATGATGTTTGTTGGGGACCAACTGAAATTATAGGTGGATTTATTATGTCATATTATCCACAAACCCTATGTCATTAAATTGGGAAATAATTCCAAAGTCACCTTTATTTAATAACTTTTTCAGATGATGAGAGCTGACTATCTCATAAGAGATTTCCTGAATCCCTTGAAGATTGTGTACATGACTCTCTTTAGTGAAACTAATATAGATTTCTTTGAAATCCATGGTGACTAGTCCCAATGTTCATAACCATTCTACCTCAAGTACTATATCACAACCACCCATATTGATGGAAAATAGATGGGTTTTGGTTGGTAGTGTCCCATATAGAGTTTGACATTTTCACATCTTCCCCCGCATTTCATCATACCTCCATTGGAAATCATGATTGAAATTTGTGCACTTGGTGTTAAAACAATGGGATCCTTATAACACTCTCTTGTGAATGAAGTTGTGTGTACTACCATTGTAAACTAGGACTGTGACTTTCTAGTGCTTGATGTAGCCCATGAGTTTCAAGGTTTGTGGAGTCAAAATGCCCAACAATGCATGTAGGGAGATTAGGGGTTCTTCATTAAGGAATGGAGGTTGGATATCAACAAGAATCTGAGTGTTGGTATCTTCAACCTATCTCTATGGTGTATCTTTAGTAGTTGTGTCTTTGGTCAAGCCCCGAGTGGTCATATTAATTTGGAATAATTTCTATTATTTACATCGATGACATAAAGAATATTTTTCATCACAATTATAACAGAGTCTACGTATTTGTTGGTCTTCCATTTTTTTTTTGAGACAACATTTGAAAATGGATGAGTAGGAGTTGTTCTTGGGGAATTACCCTAGGGAGGATGATGCACACCCCCTTCCCTCCTAAGGGCTGCGCGACCTCCTGGTTAAGGATCGTTCTTCAATCTTTCAAGATGAAGCAGCTCTTCGATTCCCTGCTGGAATACCACGAACAAATCCACATGTCATTATGAGACTCAGCTTGTGTGACTAAGCACCAAGCGCGAGCCTCACCTCCCCGCGACCACGGGCTATGACCACACACCTACAAAAAAGGCGCGTCACGATTTTGCATGTCAGGACTTTGCGAATGAGCCAACCCTGACTCCCCGACTCTCGAAATGCCGAAAAGAGATTAATGTTCCTTAGCCCTTCCCTTGGCCTCCATCCATGTGACCATTCACCATGACCCAGGAGCCAACTCTCAAGCACGTCGGGATTTTGCGTATCGGGAATTCCTGATGCGATTCACCTCCATTCTCCCAAATCCCGAAATGTCGATATTTCAGAGCTCCCAATCCGATGGTCCTGATTCCCCTAGGTTCTGACGACTCAGATCTCATTGGGGTTTCACGTATTGCGAGGTCGAAATACTTTTCACCTCTGTTCTCCCGATCCCTGAAATGTTGATATACTTCCTGGACAATCAACGGTCCAGATTTCTCCTTGATCAATGGCTGTGATCTTTTCGTGAGTTCTCACGACTCGACCTTTGAATCCTTCGAGTCACGAGTCAGTGAAATTCTAATCTACTGCCACCTGTCCTCTGACGATGGACGGTCTTGGTGATTTCGGGACGATGGACGATCTTGATGATTTTGGGACTTGGCGTTTCACGATGTCCACCCTCCTGTGCAACTTCAAAGGGTTAAACCTTGTGCACGTTCCTCTAGATCCAACGGTTGTTGGTCCACGCGCTTAGATCCTACGGCTGAGATCTGTTTCCTCTTGCATGCTCTCCTGTGTGTCTGGATGTGAGATTCGATGGTCTAGATCCCTTCCTCTACAACCAATCTCACAGCTGCTATGCTCCTCCTCCTGAGCTTTGGCTTTCTTCCGGACTTGGAAGATTTCCAACATTTCAAAGGCCTCGACCTTTGATTTCTCTGTGAGCTCGATGAATTTGGGTCTCGTCTACGTTCCGAAAACACTATCTCTCCTAAGATTTGGGGCTTGGAATAATTCCACTCTTGCACACTCCTCGTGCTATCTTTTATGATCTTTCAACTAACTCAATATCTAAGGGACTCAACGCTTCTGCGTCTTCCCAAAATAATTCTAGTGCTTCTCTTGGTACCCTCTGTGCTCAACCTTCTGAGCCTTGGCTCTTAAAACAAGTTCTCTCTGTGCGGACCCCTTGTGCTTCAACTGGCCTTCAGCTAATGGTCTTTCAACACTTCGTCCAAGTGTTAGCCTAGTGCACTCCTTGCACAGGTCTTCTTCCAGAGTATTTCAAAAAATTTGTAAGTGTATTCCTCTGACACTTCTCTTATCTATGAACTCAAAATGGAGTTTTTCTCGTGCACTCCTTGCACTTGCTCTATGCCCACCTGACAGAGCTCTACAAAACCTTCAGTAGTTTTATCTCCCTGTGCCTTCTCTACACAGTCTTACCTCCAAGGTGTTCAACAACCTTGAAGCTCCCTTTGAGTCTGCAAACTATCCTAGTGTGCGCTCCTAGCACGTTCTCCTCTGAACTCAACAGAGAGATTTAGATGTGCACTCCTTGTGTTGGCTACAGAACTTCCAACGGTCTGTTGTGCACTCCTTCCACAGCGTAAAGAACCCATAACGATATAAAAGAACTCAATGAATATAAAAGAAATATATCTTTCAAATGTAAATGAAACTTATCATACATCTACAACATTCATTCATGAAAATACATCAACACAAATACATAAACACACTATATGTAGGTAAAACTGCTTTTCTATTATCTTTGTGTGTATATACAGATGATTACAAAAAATAGACTGTAACAAAGTCCCATTTCCCTCAAGCTCTCTTTCTTAGAACTTCTAAGACCTGCTAAGGCCTCTCTCTCCCTACTTGAGATCTCTCTCCCATCTCCTAAGTCTCCTAATTACAAAACGAGGGCTTTACGAGCTTATCCTCTTCATCGCCTTCGTTCCATCGCTATTTCAGTTAAGACACCATACCTCTACGACTACATTCCCTAAATGTCTACCCAGACCTGACTACAACCTGGGCCTACTATAGGCAACCATTTAAGGAAACCATATCCACTACTTGTACAAAGGCATGGTCTGGCATTTATCAACCTTACAATGTGAATAACACTTATGGGATTATTTCAAATTTAAAAATATGGGATGATCGACACCTCTCCCTTTCTCCATTGCACGTCTGTGTGTTGGCATGTTGGCACATTTTCCGAGGTGGAGTGATGCTCGTGCATCATACTCCCCTGCTAGGAAAAATATGGGCTCCTACTCATGAGCTCCTCTTCTCCAGTGTTGAAATCCTCCTGGATCCCAAACTCTCTTCTAGAGCTGTCCTCTTGCTCCTCTGCTTGGCTGCTACTGCTTCTTCCTCTCCTTCTTCCCTGCTGTTACAAAAGGTTCTCCTTTGTTCATCTCCCCTTTGCTGTCTGCTTCTTCTGACCTCAACATCATCCTCCCGATCTCCTCTATCACTCTATCCAGCTGCTTTAGTGGCTGGCTCTTTTTATGCAGTCTTCTCGATTGCAAATCATCCTTATCAGTGGGTAGATCATCTTGATCCCACATATCATTTTATTCTTATGTGGCATTAGCTTTCCACCCTGCTACAGACTCTAGTTCTGCAATCGCTTCTTTACTGACCTGTTGCTCAGTCACCTCTAAAAGATTAGCTTCTACCATTTCTCCTACTGGCATATTTCCATCTTCTTCCAGCTGCTCCTGGGGCTGGTATGCTCCTCCATATGCCTCCAACTTATCCTGTTGGATGTGAAATCTTTGCATCATTTCCCTTCTCTCTAAGGCTTCCAATTCCTCATACAGATCAACAAAATACATGTTGTTTGCTTCCTCCTCTGCTGTAGGCTCCAGTGCTGTAGTCATATCTGTTTCAACTTCTAGGCTGAAATTTTTGAGCAATTCTGTTGAATGCTCCTCTCCCACAATCTACATGACTGTCTATTGGCATCTATTTTTTGGTTCTCCCATTGAGCGAGCAATTCATCTGAATTCTCTTTTTTTTTTGCTGGGGAAGACATCAATATCTACTCCTTCTCCTCCTCTTTGAAAGTATTTGATGGTTGTCCTTCCTCTATTGTTGCATCTGCAACACATGCTTTGGCCTCAACTGACCTATCTGGTAGGAATATCTGAATTCCTCCAGTGATAAGAATTCTCCTCTAATCCTCCTCCTTCGTGATGGAAGCATTCAAATTCTCATCATATTCATTCACATGGTCTACAAATACACATGAATCTATCAACACTCCTTCCTGACCTGAACTCACTTCTGAGCTCCTGAGACTTTTAGACAGTCTCATTTATTTCCCCCTGCCCACCTGGCAATTTGGGAAATTTCTTCTACCCACCTGGCAGTCTATGAGATCAAACGATCCCATCTCATTGACCACTTAGCAATCTGAACTTTCGACACTGCTCCTCTAGAAGTATACAAGACCTTCACCTGGTCTCTTTCCATTGCCCACCTGGAAACTCGAAATTCTATTTCTGCCCACCTGGAAGTATATGAGATCTTCATCCGATCACACCTCCTCCTCATCGTTGAGGTGTTTCTCAATCTCTGGTTCACATATGTAAACCATTTCCTCTTCTGTATCATTGAGGTTTTCAACATACCTTAGCCACCTATTTAACAGCTGTCGCTATCCTCTAGCCAACAATATCTTAACTGGCCACTTCACCTTCTTCTTCATGGGCCAATCATATACCCAATGAACTTTAACATTCTGCTGCATTTGGAATGCAAGCTTCTCCATTCTTGTTCTTATCTCGTTTAGCTCCAGATATATCTCTGGATTTCATTTCTGCTTGCGTCCTTCTCTTCGACCACGCTCATGGCCTTCAGTAGCCATTTTCACCTTCTACCGACCCTCTTGGAAAGCCGATGGATTACTCTACATCCGATAGCATATCCATCTTCTCCCACAACTCACCTGGCTGTTTAAAATTTTGTTGTTGTGTGTGCAACAACCTTCTTACAGAGCATCAATACTCTGCCTTCCTGCACCTGCTGTCTATAGGAAAACTCTAACTTCTAATACCACTTGATGTTATTATATTATCTCCTTTCACTGTCTCCCTCTTTCCTGTTGTCTGCAAACAAAATTCGGCCTCCTCCTCTTTCTCTTTTGCTTGAAATCTACAGAGGAAAATTTATGCTCTGATACCACTTGATGGTGTGTATCAAAGTATTTTCTTTATCTACTCTCTCCTACAAAAATTTAAAATATGTTCTCTGATACCACTTGATTGTATCAGACTATATCCTTTTACCGTCTTTCTTTTGTCTGGGGATTGAAAACAAAAACTAGGCTCTGATACCACTTGATGCAGACCCCCTTCCCTCCTAAGGGTTGCGCGACCTCCCGATCAAGGATCATTCTTCAATCTTTCGAGCTAAAGAAACTCTTCAATTCCTTGATAGAATCCCATGAACAAATCCACAGGTCCCTATGATACTCAGCTTGTATGACTAAGCACCTAGCGCGAGCCTCACCTCCCCGCAACCACGAGCTGTGACCGCACGCCTACGAAAAAGGTGTGTCACGATTTCCCATGTCAGGAATTTGCGAATGAGCCAAACCTGACTTCTTGACTCTCGAAATGATGAAAAGAGCTTAATGTTCCTTATCCCTTTCCTTGGCCTCTGTCCATGTGACCATTCACCATGACCCGAGACCCAACTCTCAAGCGCGTCGGGATTTCGCGTATCAAGAATTCTCGATGTGATTCACCTCCATTCTCTCAACTCCCGAAATGTCGATATTTCAGAGCTCCCAATCTGACAGTCCTAATTCCCCCACGATCTGACGACTCAGATCTCGTTGGGGTTTCACGTATCAGGATTTTGCGTATCGCGAGGTCGAAAGACTTTTCACCTTTTTTCTCCCGATCCCCGAAATATCAAAATTCTTCCTAGACAATCAACGGTCCAGATCTCTCCATGATCAATGACTGTGATATTTTCATGAGTTCTCATGAATCGACCTTTTAATCCTTTGTGTCATGAGTCAATGAAATGTTGATCTGCTGCCACCTGTCCTCTGACGATGGACAATCCTGGTGATTTCGGGACAATGGATGATTCTAATGATTTCGAGACTTGGCGTTTCACGATGTCCACCCTCCTTTGCAACTTCAAAGGGTTAAACCTCATGCACATTCCTTTGTATCCAACGGTTGTTGGTCCACGCGCTCAGATCCTATGACTTAGATTTTTTCCCTCTTGCATGCTCTCCTGTTTGTTTGGACGTGAGATTCAACGGTCCAGATCCCTTCCTCTACAACTGATCTCACAGCTACTGTGCTCCTCCTTCTGAGCTTTGGCTTCCTTCTAGACTTGGAAGATTTCCAATGTTTCAAAGGCCTCGACCTTTGATTTCTTTGTGTGCCCGATGACTTTGGGTCTCGTCTGTGTTATGAAAATGATATCTCTCCTGAGTTTTGGGACTTGGAATAAGTCCACTCTTGCACACTCCTCATGCTATATTTTCTGAGCTTTCAACTCACTCAATCTCTAAGAGACTTGACCCTTCTGTGTCTTCCCAAAAGACTTCTGGTGCTTCTCCTGGCACCCTCTGTGCTTGACCTCCCGATCCTTGTCTCTTGAAACAAGTTCTCTTTGCACGCACCCCTTGCGCTTCGAATGGCCTTCAACTGACAGTATTTCAACACTTCGTCCAAGTGTCGGCCTGGTGCAATCCTTGCATAGGTCTTCGTCCAGAGTATTTCAAAAACTCTGTAAGTGTCTTCCTCTGACACTTCTCTTATCTCTAAACTCGAAATGGAGTTCTTCTCGTGCTCTCCTTGCACTTGTTCGATGCCCACCTGGCAGAGCTCTACAAAACCTTCAGTAGTTCTGTCTCCCTGTGCCTTCTCTACATAGTCTTACCTCCAAGGTGTTCAACAACCTTGAAGCTCCCTTTGAGTCTGCAAACTATCCTAGTGTTCCCTCCTGGCATGTTCTCCTCTAAACTCAACAGAGAGATTCAGATGCACACTCCTTGTGCTGGCTACAGAACTTCCAATGTTCTATTGTGCACTCCTTGCACAGCCTAAATAAACCATAACGATATAATAAAAATCAATGAAGATAAAATAAATCTATCTTCCTACTGTAAATGAAACTTATCATACAACTACAACATTCATTCAGGAAAATAAATCAACACAAATACATAAACACACTATATGCAGGAAAAACTGCTTTTCTATTATCTCTGTGTGTCTATAGAGATGATTACAAAAACTAGACTGTAACAAAGTCCCAGTTCCCTCAATCTCTCTTTCTTAGAACTTATAAGACCTACTAAGGCCTCTCTCTCCCTACCCGAGATCTCTCACCTGTCTCCTAAGTCTCCTAAGTATCCTAAGTCTCCTAATTACAAAACGAGGGCTCTACGAGCTTATCCTTTTCACCGCCTTAGTGCCATCTCTATCTCAGTTACAACACCATACCTCTACGGCTACATTCCCCAAATGTCTACCCAGACCTGACTACAACCTGGGCCTGCTACAGGTAACCATTTAAGGAAACCCTATCCACTACCTGTACAAAGGCATGGTCTGGCATTTATCAGGCTTACAACATGAATAACTTGTATAGGATTATTTCAAATTTAAAAATATGGGAGGGTCGACGACTCTCCCTTTCTCCATTGCGCGTTTGCGTGTTGGCATGCTGGCACATTTACTTAGGTGGAGCGGTGCTCCTGCATCAGAGGATGAATGTGGGGAATGAAGGATAGTTTTTTTGTTTGTGCATTGATCACCATCTCTGCTTCTAGGGCCCTTTGAGTCACTTCCAACCATGTAGCAGGAATCATGTTGCATTGATACTTGTGCTTGAATCTCCTCCTTAAGGCCACTAATGAAACATTATTTATATAAATAATATGTTAAGTTCACTGTAAAGATGGATAATTTCTCAAAGTATAGCATAAATTTGGTGATGAAGCCTATTTGATGTAACATGGTAAGATACCCCAAATAGTGAGTATCTCTCTTGAAATGCATATGGATAGATTAAACACACTAACTCCAGGTGATGTGTCCTGCATATGATTTTTTATGTCATTCCCACCATTTCCATCATTTGGGATTTAGATACAGGACCCCCACCATATGTTTCATTATGCCATCAGTAATTCCCTAGAGGGAGAAGTAATCTTCCATCTAGGTGACTCATCTAGATGGGTCAGAACCATCAAACATGTTTAAGTCCACCTTAGGAGAACGGTTCCATCGATTATTATCCATTGGTCTATTACTATGCAAACCCAAAGAGGGTTGTGGGTGGCTAAACAATCTTGATTTATAAGTTTCTTCCTAATATGGATTAATGTGTTGTGCAGTCCAATGGTGTTCTACTAGTATGCCTCGAGCTAGAATACCTGACAACTTTGTAGTCAACATCTTTTCAAAGTTGAATAGGTTCTTTTGGTTTTTCATCCAAATTCTTATCCAATTCATTTTTGTTCTCCTAAATTTTATTATACATACCTTCCATGCCTCCCTGCAATAAAAAAGTAATAAGTCAACAATGATAGATTTGTAATGAGAAGAGAATAAAAGAAGAAAAAATTAGAAATGTAATAATAGAAAAAAGACTATGGTGATGATATTTGTATGATAGATTTAGATATTTGTGAAAGAAGTTTTCATTAATATTCTTATAATTTTTCCTTATACCCAAAGACAAAAAATTCAAAATGTAATATAAGAAAAGGATAATGGTGGTAGTGTTTGTGTGAAAGATATTGATTCTCTACTTCAAAGGTAAACAAGATATTATTAATATGTTTATAATTTTCCTTTGCACCCAAAGGTGAATCAATATGTAAAAGAAAAAACAATGAGTATAATTATTATAATAATTGCATCAATTTTATAAAAAATTGAAAGAAAATAATAATAACCAAACCAACCAAAAGAATATAGTTGGACCTACCAAGAGGAGGTGGGTGCTCTTATTAAAAAATAATTATGTGATTTTAAGGAAAATAAGTAGTGTATGCTATTATAAGGAAAGAAAAGTAAATAAGAATAAAGTATTCTTTCATTCTCAAATAATGGGATTTGAAATATTTTTAAATTATTTTTAAATAATGGAGTGGTAATAGAAACAAGAATACACAAAAGAAAGACTATTGGTAAGCTTTTCTTAAGCACATCAAAACTTTTACATATTGTAGTATCTTTATGAGTGGGAACTTTGGTCTTGTATAAGAGTATGGTTATATCAATAAAGAAAAATATTTGCTAAGTAGTGTCACT
>JZKD02S1674772.1:90726-116787 GCA_000966675.3 Picea glauca
TAGGGAAGGTCGACACAGAGAGAATGGACAACTGCAGATGGCTGACTCAATAAAGGTTTCAAATGAACTTCTCTTGAACATACGAATGACAGGACCAATGATTTGGCAGCATTGAAGCAGAGACAACGCAGGGTATAACATTGTAGCAAATCGAATGAGAGACAAATGGATTTCCCAAACTGACTTCAAATAATGAATAGGGGGGTGTCATGTTCAAGAGCGATACTTACCGCCAATTAATATGAATACGAGAACACATCCCTTTCCCAAATTTCCCCCCACCATTTATGGCGAGTACCTCTTTATTTTTACACAAGCTTGAGGAGGATAACATATGCTTGTTGATATAAGCTCATCCTTCCGAGTATGTTTAACGAACCCTAGGAAGGAGTGGTTTGGTCCCATTACGGGTCTGTCGATGTTTATTTAACGAGTCCAAAGATAGAAAACTCAAAGGTTTTTCATGGTTATAGAGTCTGGAAAAACACTTAAAAGAGAACTCTCTCAGTTACTTTTTCGTAAAATAGTCCGATGAGACCGAAAAAGAGATAAATTATTGCCCAACAGATGCTTTCTTCAAATACTTTAACGAGCGTGAAAATAACAAGGTCGCTCGACAATCTTTTCATGTTTAGAGAGTCCGAAAAGAGATTAAGGAGGACTCCAGGGGGGTTCCTTTTTCATATAACCTTATTGAGCCTGAAAAAGTGATAAAAGTGTGCTCGATTGCGTTCTCATGTATTTTTGAGCGTGAGAACAGACAAAGACCAAGCTCGAGGTTTTGTACAACAACCATAAAAACAATCAAAACATGCGATGAAGAAGAAAAAATATCCGCATCCCTGTGCATGAACATCGAGGTCGTTACGTCTACAAAAGTTGCACTCATAAGGGTATTAAGCATTAGGTTTTAATAAATAAACAATTATAAAATCCAATAACAAATGGTAAAAGTAAATATAAAGGGGTACATTTTTTTTTTTAAATAGTTATTTTAACTTTACCAATATTTTAGTCTAAAACCCCTCTTTTACCCTTGAATTTCGACGTTTGATTTCGGGAGTTACGAGCATCCATTCGATGAACCGTATCAGGCAGTGAGGTAAGCTCTTTGTCCTCCATCTTTTCATGGTTCAATTTTTCATTTTCATTGGCAAAAATCATAGTTTTGAGTTTGTTTTGGGGGCTAAAGTTGCGCTCAACCATTCTCGCAGGCTAGCCACACGGGACCTGCGAGAATGCCTCATTCTCGTAGGTGACCCCAAAGGCACCTGCGAGAACCTCGCACTGTGCCTAAAGGGAACCTGCGAGAACCACAAAGTGGAAATTTTTTTAAAGTTTTGGTCAATGAAAAAGATACCAAGTGTTGAATAGAGTTACTAACTTTCTTCTTAAGCTTCTTATGGAGGTATTTGGCTATCACCATGGTTCTGGAATGGCGTGAAAGAGAGCATGAAGAAGATGATTCAATTGCTGGGAATCATCTGGCCACCGTTGCTTCTTTACGAGACTGTGGTCTCCTGAAATTCTTTCGTATCCCGGGTATGAGGGCCCAAGTCAGGTTATTAGAGTACCTTGTGCATATGTGGGATCCCAACCAGCAAGTATTCCATGTAGGGGTCCACACATTGTCCCTGGATACTGAGGAAATTTACTTCTTGACAGGACTATCACAGCGTGGGTACCACGCGAGCCTGACTGGTAGCAGAGGTGGTAGGCTGCCCATGAGTGAGTATTGCTGTTTGCACTGTGTTCCACAGGCAGAGAGGAGAAAAGGAAAAGTATCCATTTGGGGAGTGCAGGATTTGACCCTTTGCACTATTTTTTTCACCATTGCTCGTATGGATGGGAGCGCTTCTCCTCACATGGCTCTCCAAAGCTAATTTCAGTATGCCATAGAGTGTACTGTGTCTAAGGTTTTTAACTGGGCAGACATAGTGCTTCGTAGCATGAAGAGGCGGTTGACCAAATGCAGGCGAGGTGACCTGAGGAAATTCGGGTACGAGTCTTTGTTGGTGTCCTTCTTTCTTGAGAGGGTTCCTTTGTTGAGGATGCAGGTTGAGTGGGGTTTACCAGCTCCAACAGATCTAAGAATGCTGAGGTGGTGTCTCATCATTGCCCGACACGTAGCTGGACCAATTATCAAATATAATGATGCCTTCTTCGACTAGTTGCGACCACAGATGCTGATGGTCGATGATTATGCTTATGTCGGGTTGGACTTCCGAGGAGATATGAACTTGGTCCTGCCTGAGGGCACTCAGTGGGGGGATCTTGGTAAGAAGTACACAATTTTTTTCTTTTTAAATATTTTTGTGAATTTTATCATATGCAAATGTTTTTTATGTTTGTCCAACGTCTAAATAAAAAATTCTTTTTAATGACACAGATGTGGGGCCTTACCAACCTCCTGGTACTTCTCCTATTCAGCGACGAGGAGAAGTGGCTCCAGTGCCATGATGGGATGCCAAATATTATGAAGCGGTGGAACAAAACCTAGAGGGTTTGACAACAAACATTCCAGACATGCCCCTTGGAGAGGTTCCACGACGTTATCAACGTCATACAGTAGGAGTGTCAGAGTCCATTGGCCGAATGCTTCATAGGGTTGCCCGGGCAGTCATGTGTTACCATGAACGTCATCCATGATGTCACTTTGTAGAAGCTATGAGCTTCAGATTTTGAAATTTTGGCCCTCGGACAAAACTTTTTGTAAAAACTTTTTTGATTGTTATATATACATACGGCTTCTACCGAATTATCTTGTGTTGTGTGAAAATTGATGTGATTGATTTATAAATGATCCAAATGTCTGTCTAATACATAGTTAGCTAATGCATCAGTTAAGGTATTTAGACATCTAGGAATATGTTGATATTCAATATAATCAAAATAACGTTCCAAGAGGAGAATTCGCAAATACACCCATAATAAAGTAGGACTTCGAATAGTATAGACATTACTTAACTGTAGTACTATGAGCTGCAAATTGAGTCGCACAACCAAAGGACAGATTCCGAGCAAGATAGCATCAATCAACAATTTGATAACAACGCTATATTCTGCAATATTGTTGGTCGCACGGCAGGGGCACACACCTCATAAAGAGACAAGTTTGTTTGTAGGGGCGTAGATTGTTCATGCAGTGGAAGCAAGGTTCTGAGTACTATGGATAGAGCCATCAACGAAGCCAATGTAGGGTAGCGAAGGCTCCAACATCTGCAAATCAAACACAACGTCACATAAGGGCAGAGACCAGATAACGACAAAATAAAGCTACAGTAACACACAAGAAGTATGATACAATAAAAATACAGGTACTCGTACACAGGTGATCTTATGCATAGTACTTCTTCAAGTACAACCCATTTCTGGGTTCACTCAAATGGATACCATCGTAATCTACTAACTCTTAATCCCCTTTTTCCAAAACTCATCTAACGATATAAGGACCTCGCCACATGGCTTCGAATTTTCCATCTCCTAGCATATCTCAATCTTGTTCATAGAGGAGAGCGAGATCTCCTTTGGAGAAAACGAGAGGCTTGACATCTTTGTCGTATTGGGCCTTGACACATTTTTTCTGAGCTTCTATGACTAGGGTAGCATCGTGTCAAGTTTTGTCTAATCGCATAAGATACAATAGACATTCTTCCTCAACATAGGTGTTTGGTAGGAGTTCAACAACTAGTTTTAAAGAGGGTATCTCGCATTCGATCGGGAGAATGGATTCCAATCCATAGACTAACCAGAAAGGTGTAAACCCAGTATCGGACTTGACGGATGTCCGGTAAGCTCACAATGCCGAAAACAACATTGTGTGCCAACTTGTTTTGTGAATTCCTATCATTCATCGGAGCATAGTTATGAGAACTTTGTTAATTGCTTAGACCCTGCCGTTGGCTTGTGGGTAATAGGGCGTTGAGTTTTCATGGTGAAGACCCAACTTTTCAGTGAGTTTGAACATCATGAAGTTTCTAAAGTGGCTACCGTGATCAGTGACAATAGCCTGAGAAACACTAAAACGAGCTATGATGTGATTAAAAATGAATAATGCTACGGTCTTTCCAGTGTTATCAAATGTCGGCATCGTCTCGGACCATTTCGTAAAGTAATCTACTGCTACAATAATGTATTCATGCCCCTCGACTGAGTGGGGGTGACATGTCATGAAATCGATGCCCCATTTCGCAAAGGGACCAACGGAGACGACAGGGTGAAGAGGAGCAAGATGTGACCGTATCTTATGATTATAGGTCTAGCAATCATGGCATTTTTGGACGACGATTATGTAGTCATTAAATAAAGAAGGCCAAAAATACCCTGCTCGTAAGATCTTCTGGGCAGTAGCATACCCGAACATATGACCACCATAGGCTCCATAATGGGCTTTTTCGAACGTGAGGCAACGTCAAAAAATTAAGTCAATTCCCCGACGATAAAGAGTATCCTTGAGGATAATATATTAACGGGCTTGGTAGCATATTCAACGTCAGTCAGTACTAGACAAATTTGGCCAGAAAGTCTGGGTTTGGACATATATGATGATATCGCCATACAAAAGATCATCGGAACTAATGAGGAAAAGGGATTCATCAGGTAATGAATTAGCTGCTACATTTTCCGTTTCAGAATAGGGAAAGTCGCATATCAACTCAACAAACACTAAGGACTTCTTGGACTTGGCTCGTTCAAATTCCAAGTCAAACTCCTAGAGTATCACGATCCATTTGGATTATTTTCCCACTAGCAATGGACGTGTGAGAATGTGTTGCATAGGGTTGCAGTTAGAAATCAATGTAGTCTTGCGAGAGAGGATATAGTGCCGGAAGCGTTGGACTGCTTGGACGGCTACCAAGGCTAGTTTTTCCACATGTAAATACTTGGTTTCGGTAGGCGTTAGACTTCAAATCAAGTAATAGATAACATGTTCATCGTTAGAATCATCCTCTTAGATGAGAACCATACCAATGGTGTAATCCGAGGCTGCAAGGTAGAGGAAATAATCGCGGCTGTAATCAAGGGGGAAGAGAAGCGGAGCACGTATTAAGGACAATTTCAAAGCTTTGAAGGCTTTGTTTGTGATGGTATCCCATATGAACTCAGACCCCTTTTTTAGGAGCCGCGTAAATCCATGAGTTATCTTGGCGTAATTTGGGATGAAGCAATGAAGAAAGTTTGCTTTCCCTTGCAAACTTTGTAACTGGCGAAGTGTAGAAGGAGGAGGGAGATTAAGGATCGACTTGACCTTTAAAGGATCTACCCTGATCCCTTGACGCAAAACAATAAATACTAGGAGTCAGCTAGAATCTACGCAGAAAACACACTTGTGAGGATTCAAGCATATACGGTAAAACCGACAATGAATGAAAATGGCTCGGAGGTGGATTGGATGATCGACTCAGTGCATAGAGTGAGTGGGTAAGTCATCCATATATGGTTGCATGATGTGCTTGATATCATGGAAGGCATAAGACATAGCGTGTTGAAAAGTTTCACTAGTGTTCTTGAGACCAAAGGGGAGTTTCCTATAGGCAAAAGTGCCCCAAGGACAAATAAAAGCAGTCTTATGTTGATCCTCAAGAACAATGTTGATTTGATTATATCCGGAGAAACCATCCATCAGAGAGAAGATTTCACTTTCGGCACAATCATTGACAATCTGATAGACGAAGGGGGTAGGAAAGTTGTCTTTGGGACAAGCTTTGTTGATATCCCTATAATCAACGCATACGTGGATTGTGCCTTGTTTCTTGTCGATCGGTACAAGATTGGAAACCCAGTTAGTGAGGGCCACCAGGTAAATAAATCCGGCTTTGATAGGTTTCTCGACTTCAAGCTTGATAGCAGCCGCTTTACGTGGGTGAACTGGACGAAGGCATTGCCGGACGGGTTTAGCATCGGGGTATGTCTTGATCTAATGTATCACAATGTCGGGGTCGATACCTGACGTTTCTTCGTAGCTCCAGATGAAGACATCATGAAACTCTTTGAAAAGGGACGTGTAGGTGACGATTTCATCAGGGGAACATGAAGCTCCGATATGCACATTTTAGAGAATTCCAGGTTTGATGGATATGTCGAGGGGAATAGTGGGTGAGATATTGCTTAAGTTCCCTTTAGAAAACACATCGTGTGTGGACTCGGGAATGGTTGAGATGACGACAATGGTCGACGGGGTCGAGATCCGTTGGTAGTTCTTGATAGTATGTTTCTCCAGGAAGAGGATGGAACGATGATGCCCATCATCCCAAGGGGTGTCTTCCATGATAGACATGATCATTTCATCTATGGGAAAAATGACACAGAAAGGATCTGGAGATAACTCACCAAGAGTGGGGGTAGAAGAGGTTGTTGATTGAATGGCCTGATAGGCAGATTCGATCGAACTTAACGACTTTTCGTCACCGTAACAAAGATGATCTCCAGGGTCAGGTACCATCCATGGGTCGTGAGACATAGGAGTTCCATGAATTGAGGTGGAGATCATGTTGATTGAAGCAACGGACGAGCATGGAACATCGGGCGGTGGAATGGGGAAAGTACCCATTAACGAAGAGTCTTTGAGAAGGCCTACACTGACGTTCTCATAAACCGGTGGGGTTTTAGTGATGAACGATACATTGCCAGTACGGGTATCTGAGTTGAAGAAGGCTAATTGGTTGACGATGACTACCTTCCTTTGACGTGGGAAATGTACAACAAGAAAAAGAGTCGACACAACTGCGAGCATGGAATCGATCCAACTACAACCAAGCAGAAGATTGTAATAGAGAGGAGCGTCAAAGACTTCCACTTCGACTTGGACCGTTTTGCCTTCTAACGTAATTGGAAATGAAGGAAGGACACCGTATGGCTTAAACCCGAAGCCATTGAAGGTTTTAAGAGTGTTCTGGGATTCAGTCAAAGAGGGAGAGCTAATGGATTTCCAGCAGGTAAGAGACATGACACACGTCGAGGGACCTTCGTCGATAACGGTTCAAAATATGTTTTTGTCAGAGACAATCACTTGGATTTGGAATGAGAGTTGAGGGGGTAGCATTGGAATGGGATCTTCCAAGTCAAAAATTATTAAATTTGTGTCCGTCAGGTCGAGTCCACCGATAGCTTTCAACAATGCCTTCTGTTGTGTGGGATAACTTTGAAGGACTTCGAGGGATGACATCGCAGAAGGTGCTTGGGCCAAATCTTCAACAATATTGTAGTTTTGGGCAACACAAGCATGAGAATTGAAAGCCGATTTCCAAACGACTTCCTTTGAGGGGGGGTCGAAGAACTGTGTCAAGGATTGTCATTCGAGATGAAGAGGACAGTTGGTAGGTGGAGTCACGGGAGAGGGTGGTGCCAATGAAGGAGGTGGGTCATCAACCTTCTCTTTAGAGGGAGAATAATCTTTTGGCTCGAGTGGTGAGTGCAATGTCATTCTTCTTTGAATTGCCAGTACACATCAATACATAGGAGGTAGTAGACGGGGAGGGTTTGTCATGAATGACCAATTAGGCCTGTTGCTGAGAGGGGAAGGGTTGGGACAAAAAAGCCGAAGCAAGTGGTTTCAGGGCTCCTTGAAGGAACTTAGTGACCTTGGTGCGTCGTGGACAATCTTTTGTGTAGTGATCATCACCATAGATAAGACAAGTGTACCGAGGTTTGTGCTTATCCCTATCGTCAACAGGCGGAGTTTTGGTTTTCTCTGCTTGTAAATTATTTTTGTCCTCCTTATTCTTACCCTTTTCTTTTCTGGATTTATTTTTACCGGCTGGGGTAGATTGAACTGCATTTACCTCAGAAGTCTTGCCGGTGGAATGGGTAGGAGACGAAGCATTTTGAACATTAGAAGAAGCAGGTTTGGGGTTGGTGCTTGGGGCAGAATGTGGTTGGTCATGGAAAGTTCCAATCACATTGTTGGCTGCATGAGAGGCAGCTAGAGTAGTCGAAGTGGTGGAAGTGGAAGGGTGAGGTGCGTCAGGGAGCAACTCATAAAGAGTGCCCGTTTGTGAGTAAACGAGATCAAGATATTGAGCACGACTTATGGCCTATTCTTCTGTGACAACTCCACCCATGGTGATGTCACGTGCTATGTCATTCACAAAAGATTTCGTGAACCACTCTGCCAACAACTGATCGGGAAGTTCGAGTTTGATGAGACGCTGTATCCTTCGCTATTCATGAATGTGATCGGATATATGAGTGGCCTTGGTTTGTTTGAAAGAACTCGAAATCTCGGTCCCTATTTCATAACGGATCGGTAACTGGTAGTGGGTGAGTAAGGCCATATCTAGGGTGTTGAAGTCGACGAATAAACCCCATGGTAATTCTATATACCACTTCGCAGGAGAACCCGTGAGGGTCATTTGAAAAAGATGTAAACAAATAGAGTCATCCATCAACGAGTTGGATGAGCACCAGAGGTGAAAAGTCATGACGTGATTGTTTGGGTCCTCTCCCACTTTTTTGTTGAATTTAGGGATGTCCAATGGTAGCTTGGATGGTATAGAAGGCCATTGGGGAGAGTGAGTAATTGGATCATTTAAAATCCTTGACAAGTCCGGGAGATCCAAAGTGGCCAAGAAGGGTAACTGTCGATTCACATGTGGGTACTGGTGGATTTGGGGAGGAAGCCCCAACGACAAATCAGTAGGACCATAAGAAGTCTGCATATAATGTGAAGACCTAGGAAGATTCGGTGGTGGTTGTAGAGGAAAGTAGCTCATGGGATTGTATCCTTGAACATGGACGTGAGTTTGAGCATTCGAGCCCCAAATAGGATTGGACGTACCTGGATATGGTTGGCCTATACTAGGGGGTATAACGGATGCAGCTGGAATCTGTTGCCCCAAATCGATTGAGGAGTATGTTGTATCAGATGATTCCAATACTGGGACAAGGATGGAGGTATGTTTTGTCCATAAGGTGGGGTCGGTGGGGGTTGTCCTGCAATCGGGGGTTGTGTTCCAATCGGTGGTAGTGTTCCAATTGGGGGTTGTGTTCCAATAGGAATTTTCCTGCCAAGGGGGGGTTGAGTCAAACCTCCTTGGTGAAATTTTCCACCAACAAGAATTTGGTAATTTGGTGTGAATGATGGAATAGTGCCACTAGGATTAATGCTGCCAGTAGAGGACGAGAAAGCTCCTCCAAAAGTGGGTTGAGGAAGTGTCAGAATGAAATCGGGAAGAGAGTTCCCATAAGAAGAGGGACCACTAGGAGTGCCAGATGGGGTTTGCGTAGGAGTGGGAATGGAAGAATTCAACGCACGGTATCCGGGTGGAAGTGTTGGGGTGACACTAGGTGAAAGCGGTGTGTCGATGGGGGCTTGACTAGCTGCTGTAATCCCAGTGTGAATACTCATAGTTTTTGTGTAATGGACCATTTCTATTGGGATGGTCAAGATGTGGTCAGATCGCTGAGCATCCGTACCAGGAAAATAATAGGCAGTAGTAAACAGTACTGTGTCTGGATTAGAGGTTTCAGGGAACACAGGTGAGACGGTTATTTCAAAGCCTGATCCTGCACCAAAAAGGTCCCATCTAAAAACAACCGTAGAAAAAAAAGGATATTGGCCCTGAATTCCTGGAAAGGGTCCAATCGGTCATCCAGAAGACACAACAACTAAGTCTCCAGAAGAATTCACTCACATAATCCGTCTTTCAGAATCAGAGTGAAGTCAAAAGTCCTCTCGAGTATTGGTAATTCAGAAATGTTCTAGAGAGTCGGTTCTTTCCACTTCCAGTTGTGGAGTGGTAACGTCTTGGACTTCACTCTATTGAGGAGAGCCGTCAAGTGAGCTTGTAGGCAAGGGTTGAGAACCTTCCAGATGCTCTGTAGATAAACCCTGCATTCTACGTGAATGACGTGGAGGATCTATTGTGAACGAGTTAAAAACTTACGAAGAAAGTCTTATGGTATACTTGCGTGAATAAACAGTACATGCTAGTAAATAAAATCTAGGAAACAATACCAAGCAAACAAATCCTTCTAATTTCAAAGTCACTAGTTGGTGATGAAATCCAACATCGCAATAATGAGACGAGAAGGGGCTAGGCTAGGGTGGAAAAGTTACGCTGACAACCTGCTTAACGGAAATACACCTTGGTAAAAGCCCCCACACATAATCGTGGGTATACCCTCTAAGGAGCCCGAGTGAGTTTGACCAACGTCGATTCCAGGTACTGTGAAGACTTGCCCCGTCACAGTCACCTTGTGTAAGACCCTAAAAAGATAGGCCACTAAGGTTACCACCGACAACAAAAAATCCTAGGGGGACAATCGATAGTCCGATCCACACGCAAGGGCATGATATCTAGCCCGACATCAACTCAAGAGGCTTCCACTCATCATTGTGGGTATACCTCCAAGTGACCACCGTAATACATGCAATCTCTACACCGATATCAACAAAGCAGGGTGAGTAACTTTGTCAATATCAATGCGACCTCGCGTTTGACTCTTGTGTGAGAAGGGATTCCTAGGACAAAATGTTGTAAATGGAATTTGACACTCCTTAACACAAGATGCTATTGTGTGTTTTGTGCTTTGGAGAGTGTATCTCTCTGCCTATTCCAAAGCGCTAGCCTAGCTAAATGTTTGTGTAATAGAGCCCTAGAAAATAGTTACTAGTTAAATTTTACAATTGTGCAATGTTATTAAGGGTTGTTGTTACTCAAAGGAAATAGAGATGAAACTGATGTTGTATGAGATTCTGACCTGACAATGCAATGATAGGAATGAAATATATCAATTTTTGTTCAATGAATCCTATGTATGGGAGGGAAAGAGAAGTTTTCCAGAACAATCTTGAACTACGATACACAATTTCCTTTAAAATGCAATTTCAACGAATCACACAATAATGACAATTCTCTATTGTTCTTTTTCAATAATTTCGAGAATTGATTTTCAATATTTTCAAAAACAAAAATGCTTTTGAAAGAAAAAATGTTTTTCACTTTTCAAAAAGGACCTACACCATGATGGTGAAAGTGAGGAAAACCAATAACTAATGAACAAGCAATAAACAAAACCCAAACCAATCTTACAATGTAAACAAAAATGACAAGTAGACAAAACTAGTCTTTTCAATTGCATGAGAACAATAATCTTCCAAACAATGAGCAAATGAGAAAGAAAAAGAATCCCAACTTTCAAACTGATCATCGGCTCTTAACCAAACAAGAACTCAGATTTCAATATTAGAGAGTATATCTTTGCCAAGAAAATTCAAGAGATGAGAGTTGAGAAAAAGATGGACAGGAAGAGCCTTTGATTTCCGAAGACTGATCGTGCACAAAATTCGAAGACAAGAAAACATCAACCAATGGTCAAAGAATTTCTTTTCAGACACCTGTACTGATCTGGGTAGCTGAACATGCAAAAATCTCAAATCCAAAATTTTGAAAAGAGGGTTCGCAGGCTATCAGTGTTACACAGTGCGAGAATGGGTCATTCTCAGAGGCTAGCTTTGAGCAGAGTGGGAGAACCTCGCACTGGACTTAAAAGCAGAGTGCGAACTCAAAGTATTCTCACAGGCCACTGTGGTGTTCAGTGAGAGAATGCCTGCAACTAGGCAAATTTTTGGAAAAAGACAAAAAATTTGAAGGGACTTCTGGATCGAGAGGGTCTATGAGGGTGTCCTGAAGACTTGGAAATTGATAGAAATGGAGAAAGATAAGGCAAGAGAAAATGGCCAAGGAAAAAATACCAAAAACCACAAAGAAATCAGGTTGAATCCCCAGTGGAGTCGCCAAATTTGTTATCGGACTAATCGGTAGGTGCAGACACTAACAGATATCTCTAGATCCACCTGGATCTAGAACAAAACAGGAAAGGACATGACTCTTTCCCTAAGTTATGACCATTGAATTAGCTAGTAAGGAGGAACAAGTGACATATCTTTGTATCGCTTCCTAGGGTCTCTGTTTCTCCTGCTTCGCTCCAGTGCTCTCATGAGGTCAAGACCAGGACAACACAACCCAACCAAAGTGAAGATAGTAAAATATATTCAATCCTCAACTTATGTGTATGAACAAGGAATTACACAATAAAGTAAGAATGACTTTATGGGAAAAAGACATGCCTCTGTATCATATTAATCAAAAGTAGAAGATACAACCTGATCGCCTTGATGTCACAAGCTTCCTTTTGATGTCTCTTGGTTCCAACACACACACTTTCTCTATCCTTGCATGAAGAAGATCTAATTCCTCTTGATAGACTTGCTGGAGTCTCCAAGCTCCTGTTCAAGCTAAGTTCTTCACATGATTCCTTCACCAATTCTCCAATTAATCTTGCTTAACCTTTTCCATGAGAATCCCATCAATATATAGGAGAGGATGAGATGGTTACTTGGATGAGAATGATCCTCTCAAATCAGGGAAACCAATAACATGATAATCATTCGAATACCAACCCATTCTCTAGAAGATTCCCTTCTAGAACCATTGATACTTCATCTTTTTCCAAGTTTGAGAACAAGTTCACACCCTAGATATATAGCACAGTGTGAGAAGTTCGCACCCTAGCTGAAGGCAGCCTGTGAGAATGGGCCATTCTCGCACCCTAGGCTATAAGCAACCTGCGAACTCTCTTCAAAAATATGTTTTCTGGGAAGAGATGAATGCCACTTTTCTCAGGAGAAAGTTCTTATTAGGAGCTTGAGTACACCATCATCAATACACCATCAAGATGACTAAAATCATGGGTAACAGAATGCCCCCCCAAAGTGTGAGGCAGGAACAGTGACAACCAAAATACTTTGTAAATTGCATGTGTGTCAGAAACCAAGAATGCACCTAATCGGAAACCTGCGAACAACCAAGCATCTGCATAATATCATACTAGTTCTGAGGTAGGCATTCCCATAATTAGATCACAGACGGATGACATTATAAGCATAGGTCATGTTCACCAATCATACATCGTGGATCCATGCTGTCAAAATATCGCATAGCCACCAGGGATACACTGTGGATCTATGCAAGAAAATTCAAATTGAGACGACATAGCCACGAGACATAGAAAGTGAATCTATGTGTCGCAAATTATGCATATTCCATCGCAAGCTAGACAAAAGAGATGAGATCCAGGGTCTTCAATCCCGTCGCACGAAAGTACGAATCTAACCATGTGATTACATGTGTTGAAGTCGAACATGGTAGAAACCACTTGATTACCGGTCATTGATGAAACCATTAACAAGTGCGAGGGAAATCACCATTAATGTCAATGAATCTCAAGGTACACTAGTACAATCCACCGAATGTGAATGAATGAGTTCAGGTCGAACATTCAAAGGAATCTTTCGATCAAGGGTCAATGATGTAAACCCACTGTTGAAAGAGAGGAAACTTTCCATTGAGGCATGCAAGTTCCAAGGTACCGAAGAATTTCTAAGTCTTGTTTTCGGATAATGAGCTGGAGTCGACAGAACAAAACTCGTCATAGGAGGGCTTTGATGTATCCCCCATCAATGACACGAAATGAGTAACAAATTTTGAAGGTGAAACAGAGTATGATGTAAGTTGGACTGGACACAGGGAAGGCCGACACAGAGAGAATGGACAACTGCAGATGGCCGACTCAATAGAGGTTTCGGATGAACTTCTCTTGAACATACAAATGACACGACCAATGATTTTTCAACATTGACTCAGAGACGATGCAAGGAATGACCTTGTATCAAATCGAATGAGAGACAAATGGATTTCCCAAACCGGCTTCAAATAATGAATATGGGGGTGTCATGTTCAAGAGCGACACTTACCGCCAATTAATATGAATATGAGAACACATCCCTTTCCCAAATTTCCCCCCACCATTTCTGGCGAGTACCTCTTTATTTTTACGCAAGCTTGAGGAGGATAACATATGCTTGTTGATATAAGATCATCCTTTGGAGTATGTTTAATGAACCCTAGGAAGGATTGGTTTGGTCCCATTACAGGTCTGTTGATGTTTATTTAACGAGTCCAAAGATAGAAAACTTGAAGGTTTTTCATGATTATAGAGTCTGGAAAAACACTTAAAAGAGAACTCTCTCAGTTCCTTTTTCCTAAAATAGTCTGATGAGATCGAAAAAGAGATAAATTATCGCCCAACAAACGCTTTCTTCAAATACTTTAACGAGCGTGAAAATAGCAAGGTCGCTTGACAATCTTTTCATGTTTAGAGAGTCTGAAAACAACTTAAAGAGGACTCTAGGGGGGTTCCTTTTTCATATAACCTTGTTGAGGTTGAAAAAGTGATAAAAGTGTGCTCGATCGCGTTCTCATGTATTTTCGAGCATGAGAACGGACAAAGACCAAGCTCGAGGTTTTGTACAAAAACCATTAAAAACAATCAAAACATGCGAAGAAGAAGAAAAAATATCCGCATCCCTGTGCATGAACATTGAGGTCGTTACGTCTGCAAAAGTTTCACTCATAAGGGTATTAAGCATTAGGTTTTAATAAATAAAAAATTATAAAATCCAATAACAAATGGTAAAAATAAATATAAAGGGGTAAAAGTTCTTTTTACCATAGTTATTTTAACTTTACCAATATTTTAGTCCAAAACCCCTCTTTTGCCCTTGAATTTTGGCGTTTGATTGCGGGAGTTACGAGCATCCATTCGACGAACCGTCTCTGGCAGTGAGGTAAGCTCTTTGTCCTCCATCTTTTCATGGTTCAATTTTTCATTTTCATTGGCAAAAATCATAGTTTTGAGTTTGTTTTGGGGGCTAAAGTTGCGCTTAGCCATTCTCGTAGGCCAGCCACACGAGACCTGTGAGAATGCCTCATTCTCGCAGGTGACCCCAAAGGCACCTGCGATAACCTTGCATTGTGCCTAAAGGGCACCTACAAGAATCGCAAAGTGGAAATTTTTTAAGAGTTTTTATCAATGAAAAAGATACCAAGTGTTGAATAGAGTTACTAACTTTCTTCTTATGCTTCTTATGCAGGTATTTGGCTATCACCATGGTTCTGGAATGGCATGAAAGAGAGCATGAAGAAGATGATGCCATTGATAGGAATCATCCAGCCACTGTTTCCTCTTTACGAGATTATGGTCTTCTGAAATTATTTCGTATCCTGGGTATGAGGGCCCAAGTCAGGTTATTAGAGTACCTTGTGCATATGTGGGATCCCGACTAGCAAGTATTCCATGTAGGGGTCCACACATTGTCCTTGGATATTGATGACATTTACTTCTTGATAGGACTGTCACGACATGGGTACCACTCAAACCTGACTGGTAGCAGAGGTGGTGGGTTGCCCATGAGTGAGTATTGTTGTTTGCATTGTGTTCCACAGGCAGAGAGGAGCAAAGGGAAAGTAACCATTTGGGGAGTGCGGGATTTGACCCTTCGCACTATTTTGTTCACCATTGTTCATATGGCTGGGAGTGTTTCTCCTCACATGGCTCTCCAGAGCTAGTTTTAGTATGCCATAGAGTGTACTGAGCCTTAGGTTTCTAACTAGGTAGACGTAGTTCTTCGTAGCATGAAGAGGCAGTTGACCAAATGCAGGAGAGGCGACCTGAAGCAATTCGGGTATGGGTCTTTGTTGGTGTCCTTCTTTCTTGAGAGGGGTCCTTTGCTGAGGCTACAGGTTGAGTGGGGTTTAACAGCTCCAACATATCCAAGAATGCTGAGGTGGTGTAAGCTCATGGCCCGACACGTAGCTGGACCAATTATCAAATATAATGATGCCTTCTTTGACTAGTTGCGACCACAGATGCCGATGGTCGATGATTATGCTTATGTCGGGTTGGAATTTCGAGGAGATCCGGACTTGGTACTGCCCGAGGGCACTTAGTGGGGGGATCTTGGTAAGAAGTACACAATTTGTTTCTTTTTAAATGTTTTTGTGAATTTTATCTTATGAAAATGTTTTTTAAGTTTGTCCAAGGTCTAAATACAAAATTATTTTTGATGACACAAACGTGGGGCCTTACCGACCTCCTAGTACTTCTCCTATTCAATGACGAGGAGAGGTGGCTCCAGTGCCATGATGGGACGCCAAAGATTATGAAGCGTTGGAAAAAAACCTAGAGGGTTTGACAACAGACATTACGGACATGCCCCTTGGAGAGGTTCCACGACGTTATCAGTGTCATACAGTAGAAGTGTCAGAGTCCATTAGCCGACTGCTTCATAGGGTTGCCCAGGCAGTCATGTGTTACCGTGAACGTCATCCATGATGTCGCTTTGTAGAAGCTATGTGCTTCAGATTTTGAAAATTTGGCCCTCGGACAAAACTTTTTGTAAAAGCTTTTTTGATCGTTATATATACATACGACTTCTACCGGTTTATCTTGTGTTGTGTGAAAATTGACGTGATTGATTTATAAATGATCCAAATGTCTGTCTAATACATAGTTAGCTAATGCATCAGTTAAGGTATTTAGACGTCTAGGAATACGTTGATATTCAATATAATCAAAATAACGTTCCAAGAGGCGAATTCATAAATACACCCGTAACAAAGTAGGACTTTGAATAGTATAGACATTACTTAATTGTAGTACTATGAGCTGCGAATTGAGTCGCACAACCAGATGACGAATTTCGAGCAAGATAGCATCAATCAACAATTCGATAACGACGCTATATTCTGCAATATTATTGTCCACAAGGCCGAGGCACACACCTCGTAAAGAGACGAGTTCGTTTGTAGGGGCGTAAATTGCCCATGCAACGGAAGCAAGGTTCTGAGTATTACGGCTAGTGCTATCAACGAAGCCAATGTAGGTTAGTGAAGGCTCCGACATCTGGAAATTAAACACAACATCACATAAGGGTAGAGACCAGATAACGATAAAAGCAAGCTACAGTAACACACAAGAAGTATGATACAATAAAAATACAGGTACTCATGCACAAATGATCTTATGCATAGTACTTCTTCAAGTACAATCCATTTCTGGGTTCACTCAAATGGATACCATCATAATCTACTAACTCATAAGCCCCTTTTTCCAAAACTCATGTAACGATATAGGGACCTCACCTCATGGCTTCGAATTTTCGAGCTCCTAGCATATCTCAATCTTGTTCATAGAGGAGAACGAGATCTCCTTCGGAGAAAATGCGAGGCTTGACATGTTTGTCGTATTGGGCCTTGACACATTTTTTCTGAGCTTCTATGACTAGGGTAGCATCGCGTCGAGTTTCGTCTAATTGCATAAGATACAATAGACGTTCTTCCTCAGCAGAAGTGTTTGGTAGGAGTTCAATAGTTAGTTTTAAAGAGGGTATCTCACATTCGATCGGGAGAATGGCTTCCAAACCATAGACTAACCAGAAAGGTGTAAACCCAGTATCGGACTTGACGGATGTCCGGTAAGCCTACAATGCGAAAACAACATTGTGTGCCAACTTGTTTTGTGAATCCCTATCATTCATCGGAGCATAGTTATGAGAACTTTGTTAATTGCTTCGACTTGGCCGTTGGCTTGTGGGTAATAGGGCATTGAGTTTTCATGGCGAAGAACCAAATTTTCAGTGAGTTCGAACATCATGAAGTTTCTAAAGTGGCTACGGTGATCAGTGACGATAGCCCGAGGAACACCAAAATAGGATATGATGTGATTAAAAATGAATAATGCTACGGTCTTTCCAATGTTATCAAATGTCAACATCGCCTTGTCCCATTTCGTAAAGTAATCTACGACTACAATAATGTATCTATGCCCCCCGACCGAGTGGGGGTGACATGTCATGAAATCGATGCCCCATTTTGCAAAGGGACCAATGGAGACCACAGGGTGAAGAGGAGCAGGATGTGACCATATCTTATGATTATAGGTCTGACAAGCATGGCATTTTTGGACGGCGATTATGTAGTCATTAAATAAAGAAGGCCAAAAATACCCTACTCGTAAGATCTTCTGGGCAGTAGCATACCTGGACATATGACCACCACAGGCTCTAGAATGGCATTCATTTAAGGCTTTCTCGGCTTTCTCGAATGTGAGGAAGTGTCAAAAAACTGAGTTAATCCCCTGACGATAAAGAGTATCCCCGAGGATAATATATTGACGAGCTTGGTAGCATATTCGACGTCAGTCAGTACTAGACAAATTTGGCAAGAAATTATGAGTTTGGAGATATATGATGATATCGCCATACCAAAGATCATCATAACTAATGAGGAAAAGGGATTCATCAGGTAATAAATCAGCTGCTACATTTTCCGTTTCAGAATAGGGAAAGTCACATATCAACTCAACAAACACTAAGGACTTCTTGGACTTGGCTCATTCGAATTCCAAGTCAAACTCCTAGAGTATCATGATCCATTTGGAGTATTTCCCCCCTAGAAATTGACGTGTGAGAATGTGTTGCATAGGGTTGCAGTTAGAAATCACTGTAGTCTTGCGAGAGAAGATATAATGTCAGAAGTGTTGGACTGCTTGGACAGTTGCCAAGGCTAGTTTTTCAACATGTAAATACTTGGTTTCGGTAGGAGTTAGAATTCAACTCAAGTAATAGATAACATGCTCATCATTAGAATCATCCTCTTGGATGAGAACCATACTAATGGTGTAATCCGAGGTTGCAAGGTAGAGGAAATAATCGTGACTGTAATCAGGGGAGAAGAGAAGCGGAGCACATGTTAGGGAAAATTTCAAAGCTTCGAAGGCTTTGTTTGCGATGGTATCCCATACGAACTTAGAACCCTTTTTTAGGAGCTGCATAAATCCACGAGTTATCTCGGAGTAATTTGGGATGAAACGATGAAGAAAGTTTGCTTTCCCCTGCAAAATTTGTAACTGGTGAAGTGTAGAAGGAGGAGGGATAATAAGGATCGCCTCGACCTTTAAAGGATCTACCTTGATCCCTTGACGTGAAACAATAAAGCCTAGGAGTCGGTCGGATTCCATGCAGAAAACAAAATTGTGAGGATTCAAGCGTATACGGTAAAATCGACAGTGGACGAAAATGGCTCGAATGTGGATTGGATGATTGACTTGGCGCATAGAGTGAGCGGGTAAATCGTCTAGATATGGTTGCACAATGTGCTTGATATCATGGAAGGCATAAGACATAGCGCATTGAAAAGTTGCACCAGTGTTCTTGAGACCAAAGGGGAGTTTCTGATAGGCAAAAGTGCCCCAAAGACAAATAAAAGCAGTCTTATGTTGATCCTCGAGAACAATGTTGATTTGATTATATCCAGAGAAACCATCCATCAGAGAGAAGATTTCACTTCTGACGCAATCGTTGACAATCTGATCGACGAAGGGGGTAGGAAAGTTGTCTTTGGGACAAGCTTTGTTGATATCCCTATAATCAACGCATACGCAGATTGTGCCTTGTTTCTTGTCGATCAGGACAAGATTGGAAACCCAGTCAGTGAGGGCCACCGGGTAAATAAAGCCGGCTTTGAGAGGTTTCTCGACTTCAAGCTTGATAGCTGCCGCTTTATGTGGGTGAATTGGATGAAGGCGTTTCCAGACGGGTTTAGTATCGGGGTATGTCTTGATCTCATGTATCACTATGTCGAGGTTGATACCCGACATTTCTTCGTAGTTCCAAGCAAAGACGTCACAAAACTCTTTGAAAAGGGATGTGTAGGTGACAATTTCGTCAGGGGAACATGAAGCTACGATATGCACATTTTCGACAATTCCAGGTTTGATGGATATGTTGAGGGGAATAGTGGGTAAGATATTGCTTAAGTTCCCTTCAGAAAACACATCGTGTGTGGACTCGGGAATGGTTGAGATGACGACAACAGTTGACGGGGTCGAGATCCGTTGGTAGTTCTCGATGGTATGTTGCTCTAGGAAGATGATGGAATGATGATGTCCATCGTCCCAAGGGGTGTCTTCCATGAAAGACATGATCATCTCATCTGTGGGAAAAATTACACGGAAAGGATATGGAGATAACTCACCAATAGCAGGGGTAGAAGAGGTTTCCGATTGAATGGCCTGATAGGGGGATTCGACCGGACTTAACTGCATTTTGTCACTACAACGAAGATGATCTCCAGGGTTAGGTACCATCCATGGGTCATGAGATGCAAGAGTTCCATGAATTGAGGTGGATATCATGTTGTTTGAAGCAACGAACGAGCGTGGAACATCGGGCAGTAGAATGGGGAAATTACACATTAACGAAGAGTCTTTGAGAAGGCCTACATCGACATTCTTATAGCTCAGTGGGGTTTTAGCGATGAACGATACATTTCCAGTACGGGTATCTAAATTGAAGAAGGCTAATTGGTCGACGGTGACTACCTTCCCTTGACGCGGGAAACATACAACACGAAAAAGAGTCGACACAACTGCGCACATGGAATCGATCCATCTATGGCCAAGCAGAAGATTGTAATCGAGAGGAGCGTCAAAGACTTCCACTTTGACTTGGACCGTTTCTCCTTCTAACATAATTGGCAATGAAGGAAGGACACTATAGGGATTAAAACTTGAGCCATTGAAGGCTTTAAGGCTGTTCTAAGATTCAGTCAAAGAGGGAGAGCCATTGGCTTTCCAACAGGTAAGAGACATGACACAGGTCGAGGCACCTTCGTCGATAACGGTTCGACAAATGTTTTTGTCAGAGACAATCACTTGTATTTGGAACGAGAGTTGAGGGGGTAACCTTGGAATGTAATATTCCAAGTCAAAAATTATTAAATTTGTGTCCGTCGGGTCGATTCCACCGATAGCTTTCAACAGTGCCTTCTGTTGTGTGGGACAACTTTGAAGGACTTCGAGGGCTGACATCGTAGAAGGTTCTTGGGCCAGATCTTCAATGATACTATAGTTCTGGGCAGTATGAGCATGAGGATTGAAAGTTGATTTTCGAATGATGCCCTTTGAGGGGGGTCGAAGAACTATGTCAAGGCACGGTCATTCGAGATTAAGAAGACCATTGGTAGGTGGAGTCACGGGAGAGGGTGGTACCAATGAAGGAGGTGGGTCATCTCCTTCGCCATTCATCGGGAAGTTCGAGTTTGATGAGACGCTGTCTCCTTCGCCATTCATGAATGTGATCATTCATATGAGTGGCTTTGGTTTGTTTGAAAGAACTCAAAATCTTGGTCCCCATTTCATAACTGATCGGTAACTGGTAGTGGGTGAGGAAGGCCATAGATAGGTTGTTGAAGTCGGCGAAGAAACCTCGTGGTAATTCTATATACCACTTCGCAGCAGAACCCGTGAGGGTCATTTGAAAAAGACGTAAACGAATAGAGTCATCCATCAACGAGTTGGATGAGCATCAGAGGTGAAAAGTCATGACGTGATTGTTTAGGTCCTCTCTCGCTTTGCCATCGAATTTAGGGATGTCTGATGGTACCTTGGATGGTATAGCGGGCCATTGGGGAGAGTGACGAATTGGATCATTTAAAATCCTTGACAAGTTCGGGAGATCGAAAGTGGCCAAGAAGGGTAACTGTCGATTCACATGCGGGTACTGGTGGATTTGGGGAGGAAGCCCCATCAACAAACCAGTAGGACCATAAGCAGTTTGCATATAATGTGAAGACCCAGGTAGATTTGGTGGTGGTTGTAGAGGAAAGTAGCTCATGGGATTGTATCCTTGAACATGGACGTGAGTTTGAGCATTCGAGCCCCAAATAGGATTGGACATACCTGGTTATGGTTGGCCTATACTAGGGGGTATAAAAGATGCAGCCAGAAGATGTTGCCCCCCAATCGATTGAGGAGTATGTTGTATCAGATGATTCCAATATTGGGCCAAGGATGGAGGTATGTTTTGTCCATAAGGTGGGGTCAGTGGGGGTTGTCCTCCAATCGGGGGTTGGTTTCCAATCGGGGGTACTGTTCCAATTGGGGGTTGTGTTCCAATAGGAATTTTCCCGCTAAGGGGGGGTTGAGTCAAACATCCTTGGTGAAATTGTCCACCAACAAGAATCTGGTAATTTGGTGTGAATGACGGAATAGTGCCACTAGGATTAATGCTTCCAGTAGAGGACGAGAAAGGTTCTCCAAAAGGGGGTTGAGGAAGTGTCGAAATGAAACTGGGAAGAGAGTTCCCAGAAGAAGAGGGACCACCAGGAGTTCCAGATGGGGTTTGCATAGGAGTGGGAATGGAAGCATTCAATGCACGGTATCTGGGTGGAAGTGTCGGGGTGACACTAGGTGAAAGCGGTGTGCCGATGGGGGCTTGACTAGCCGCTGTAATCCTAGTGTGAATACTCGTACTTCTTGTGTAATGGACCATTTCTATCGGGACGGTCAAGATGTGGTCAGATCGCAGAGCGTCCATATGAGGAAAATAATAGGCAGTAGTAAACGGTACTGTGTCTAGGTTAGAGGCTTCGGGGAACACAGGTGAGACGATGATTTCAACGCCTGATCCTGCACCAAAAAGGTCCCATCTAAAAACTCCCGTAGACCAAAAAGGATCTTGGCCCTCAATTCCCAAAAAGGGTCCAATCCTTGATGTAGAAGACACAACAACTAAGTCTCCGGAAGAATTCACTCGCATAATCTGTCTCTCATAATTGGGGTGAATTCGAAAGTCCTCTTGAGTATTGGTAATTCGGAAATGTTCTAGAGAGTCGGTTCTTTCCACTTCCAGTTGTGGAGTGGTAATGTCTTGGACTTCACTCTGTTGAGAAGAGCCCTCAAGTGAGCTTGTAGGCAGGGGTTGAGAACCTTCCAGATGCTCTGGAGATAAACACTTCATTCCACGTGAACGACGTGGAGGATCTATTGTGAACGAGTTACAAACTTACGAAGAAAGTCTTATGGTCAACTTGGGTGAACAAACAACATGTGCTAGTAAATAAAATCTAGGAAACAATACCAAGCAAACAAAGCCTTCTAATTTCGAAGTCACTAGTTGGTGATGAAATCCAACGTCGCAACAACGAGACGAGAAGGGGCTAAGCTAGGGTGGAAAATTTACGCTGATGACCTACTTAACAGACTTACACCCTGGTGAAAGCTCCCACACATAATCGTGGGTATACCCTCTAAGGAGCCCGAGTGAGTTTGGCCAATGTCGATTCCAGGTACTGTGAAGACTTTCCCCTTCACAGTCACCTTGTGTAAGACCCTAAAAAGATAGGCCACTAAGGTTACCACCGACAACAAAAAATCCCGGGGGGACAATCGATAGTTTGATCCACATGCAAGGGCAGGGTATCTAGACCGACATCAACTCAAGAGGCTTCCACTCATCATTGTGGGTATACCTCCAAGTGACCCCCATAATACATGCAATCTCTACACTGATATCAACAAAACAGGGTGAGTAACTCTGTCATTATCAATGTGACCTCTTGTTTGGCCCTTATCTGAGAAGGGATTCCCAGGAAAAAATGTTGTAAATGGAATTTGACACTCCTTAACACAAGATGCTATTGTGTGTTTTGTTCTTTGGAGAGTGTATCTCTCTGCCTATTCCAAAGTTCTAGCCTAGCTAAATGTTTGTGTAATAGAGCCCTAGAAAAGAGTTACTAGTTAAATTTTACAATTGCACAATGTTATTAAGGGCTGTTGTTACTCAAAGGAAACATAGATGAAACTGATGTTGTATGAGAGTCTGACCCAACAATGCATAGATAAGAATGAAATATATCAATTTTCGTTCGATGAATCCTATGTACAGGAGGGAAAGAGAAGTTTTCCAGAACAATATTGAACTACGATACACAATTTCCTTTAAAATGCAATTTCAACGAATCATGCAATAATGACAGTTCTCTATTGTTCTTTTTCAATAATTTCGACAATTGATTTTCAATATTTTCAAAAACAAAAATGCTTTTGAAATAAAAAATGTTTTTCACTTTTCAAAAAGGACCTACACCACGATGGTGAAAGTGAGGAAAACCAATAACTAATGAACAAGCAATAAACAAAACCCAAACCAAGCTTTCAATGTAAACAAAAATGACAAGTAGACAAAACTAGTCTTTTCAATTGCATGAGAACAGTAATCTTCCAAACAATGAGCAAATGAGAAAGACAAAGAATCCCAAATTTCAAACCGATCACCGGCTCTTAACCAAACAAGCACTCAGATTCCAAGATCAGAGAGTATATCTTTGCCAAGAAAAGTCAAGAGATGAGAGTTGAGAAAAAGATGGACAGAAAGAGCCTTTGATTTCCGAAGACTGATCGTGTACAAAATCCGAAGACAAGAAAACATCAACCAATGGTCCAAGAAGTTCTTTTCAGACACCTGTACTGATCTGGGCAGCTGAACATGCAAAATTCTTAAATCCAAAATTTTGAAAAGAGGGTTCGCAGGCTATCAGTGTTACACAGTGCGAGAATGGGTCATTCTCGCAGGCTAGCTTTGATCAGAGTGCGAGAACCTCGCACTGGACTTAAAAGAAGAGTGTGAACTCAAAGTATTCTCGCAGGCCACTGTGGGGTTCAGTGCGAGAATGCCTGAAACTAGGCAAATTTTTGGAAAAAGACAAAAAATTTGAAGGGACTTCTGGACCCAGAGGGTCTATGAGGGTGTCCTAAAGACTCAGAGATTGATAGAAATGGAGAAAGGTAAGGCAAGAGCAAATGTCCAAGCAAAAAACACCATAAACGACAAAGAAATCGGGTTGCATCCCTAGTGGAGTCGCCAAATTTGTTATCGGACTAAACGGTAGGTGCAGACACTAACAAATCTCCCTAGATCCACCTGGATCTAGAACAAAATAGGATAGGATATGACTCTTTCTCTAAGTTATGACCATTGAATTAGCTAGTAAGGAGGAACAAGTGACATACCTTTGTATCGCTTCCTAGGGTCTCTGTTTCTCCCGCTTCGCTCCGGTGCTCTCGTGAGGTCAAGACCAGGACAACACCAACCAACCAAAGTGAGGATAGTAAAATATATTCAATCGTCAACTTATGTGTATGATCAAGGAATTAGACAATAAAGTGAGAATGACTTTATGGGAAAAGGGGATGCCGCTGTATCATATTAATCAAAAGTAGAAGATACAACCTGATCGCCTTGATGTCGCAAGCTTCCTTTCGATGGATCTTGGTTCCAACACAGACACTTGCTCGATCCTTGCATGAAGAAGATCCAATTCCTCTTGATAGACTTGCTGGTTCTCCAAGCTCCTGTTCAAGCTGATTTCTTCACACAATTCCTTCACCAATTCTCCAATTAATCTTGCTTAACCTTTTCCATGAGAATCCCATCAATATATAGGAGAGGATGAGATGGTTACTTGGATGAGACTGATCCCACCAAATTAGGGAAACCAGTAACATGATGATCATTCGAATACCAACCCATTCTCTAGAAGATTCCCTTCTAGAACCATCGAGACTTCATTTTTTCCAACCTTGAGAACAAGTTCACACCCTAGATATATAGCACAGTGTGAGAAGTTCGCACCCTAGATATATAGCACAGTGTGAGAAGTTCGCACCCTAGCTGAAGGCAACCTACGAGAATGGGCCATTCTCGCACCCTAGGCTATAAGCAACCTGCGAACTCTCTTCAAAAATATGTTTTCTGGGAAGAGATGAATGTCACTTTTCTCAGGAGAAAGTTCTTATTAGGAGCCTGAGTACACCATCATCAATACACCATCAAGATGACTAAAATCATGGGTAATAGAATGCCCCCCAAAGTATGAGGCCAGAATCAGTGACAACCGAAATACTTTGTAAGCTGTATGTGTGTCGGAAACCAGGAACACACCTAATCGGAAACTTGCGAACAACCAAGCATCTGCAGAATATCATAATAGTTTCGAGGTAGGCATTCCCATACTTAGATCACAGACGGATGAAATTATAAGAATAGGTCATGGCCACCAATCATACACCATGGATCCATGCCGTCAAAATATCGCATAGACACCAGGAATACATTGTGGATCTATGCAAGAAAATTCAAATTGAGACGACATAGCCACGAGACATACAAAGTGGATCTATGTGTCGCAAATTATACATATTCCATCACAACCTGGACAAAAGAGATGAGATCTAGGGTCTTCAATCCCGTCGCCCAAAAGTAGGAATCTAACCATGTGATTACATGTGTTGAAGTCGAACATGGTAGAAACCACTTGATTACCGGTCATTGATGAAACCGTTAACAAGTGCGAGGGAAATCACCATTAATGTCAATGA
>JZKD02S1674772.1:116837-134340 GCA_000966675.3 Picea glauca
GGTCATTGATGAAACCGTTAACAAGTGCGAGGGAAATCACCATTAATGTCAATGACTCCCAAGGTACACTAGTACAATCCACCGAATGTGAATGAATGAGTTGAGGTCAAACATTTGACAGAATCTTTCAATCAAGGGTCAATGATGTAAACCCACTGTTGAAAGCGAGGAAACCTGCCATTGAGGCATGCAAGTTCCAAGGTACCAAAGAGTTTCTATGTCTTGTTTTTGGATAATGAGCTGGAGTCGACAGAACAAAACTCATCATAGGAGGGCCTTGATGTATCCCCCATCAATGACACAAAATGAGTAACAGATTTTGAAGGTGAAATAGAGTATGATGTATGTTGGACTGGACAGAGGGAAGGCTGCACAGAGAGAATGGACAACTGTAGATGGCCGACTCAATAGAGGTTTCAGATGAACTTCTCTTGAACATACAAATGACACGACCAATGATTTGGCAACATTGACTCAGAGACGACGCAGGGTATGACCTTGTAGAAAATCGAATGAGAGACAAATGTATTTCCCAAACGGGCTTACAATAATGAATAGGGGGGTGTAATGTTCAAAAGCGACACTTACCGCCAATTAATATGAATATGAGAACACATTCCTTTCCCAAATTCCCCCCCACCATTTCTGGCGAGTACCTCTTTATTTTTACGCAAGCTTGAGGAGGATAACATATGCTTGTTGATATAAGATCATCCTTCGAAGTATGTTTAACGAACCCTAGGAAGGACTGGTTCGGTCCCATTACGGGTCTGTTGATGTTTATTTAACGAGTCCAAAGATAGAAAAATCGAAGTTTTTTCATGATTATTGAGTCTGGAAAAACAATTAAAAGAGAACTCTCTCAGTTCCGTTTTCCTAAAATAGTCTGGTGAGACCGAAAAAGAGATAAATTATCGCCCAACAGACGCTTTCTTCAAATACTTTAACGAGCGTGAAAATAGCAAGGTCGCTCGACAATCTTTTCATGTTTAGAGAGTCTGAAAAGAGCTTAAAGAGGACTCCAGGGGGGTTCTTTTTTCGTATAACCTTGTTGATCCCAAAAAAGTGATAAAAGTGTGCTCGATCGCGTTCTCATGTATTTTCGAGCGTGAGAACGGAAAAAGACCAATCTCGCGGTTTTGTACAAAAACCATAAAAAACAATCAAAACATGCGATGAAGAAGAAAAAATATCCACATCCCTGTGCATGAACATTGAGGTCATTACGTCTGCAAAAGTTGCACTCATAAGGGTATTAAGCATTAGTTTTTAATAAATAAACAATTATAAAATCCAATAACAAATGGTAAAAGTAAATATAAAGGGGTAAAAGTTCTTTTTACCATAGTTATTTTAACTTTACCAATATTTTAGTCCAAAACCCCCCTTTTGCCCTTGAATTTTGGCATTTGATTGCGGGAGTTACGAGCATCCATGAGTGAGTACTTCCATTTGCACTGTGTTCCACAGGTAGAGAGGAGCAAAGGGAAAGTATCCATTTGGAGAGTGCGGGATTTGACCCTTCGCACTATTTTGTTCACCATTGCTCGTATGGATGGGAGAGCTACTCCTCAGATGGCTCTCCAGAGCTAATTTCAGTATGCCATAGAGTGTACTGAGCCTTAGGTTTTTAACTGGGCCGACGCAGTGCTTCGTAGCATGAAGAGGCAGTTGACCAAATGTAGGCAAGGCAACCTGAAGCAATTCATGTACGGGTCTTTGTTGGTGTCTTTCTTTCTTGAGAGGGTTCCTTTGATGAGGCTACAGGTTGAGTGGGGTTTACCGGCTCCAACAAATCCAAGAATGCTGAGGTGGTGTCAGCTCATGGCCCGACACGTAGCTGGACCAATTATCAAATATAATGATACCTTCTTCAACTGGTTGCAACCACAAATACTGATGGTCGATGATTATGCTTATGCCGGGTTGGACTTCCGAGGAGATCCGAACTTGGTCCTGCCTGAGGGCGCTCAGTGGAGGGATATTGGTAAGAAGTACACATTTTTTTTCTTTTTAAATGTTTTTGTGAATTTTATCATATGAAAATGTTTTTTATGTTCATCCAAGGTCTAAATACAAAATTCTTTTTGATAACACAGACGTGGGGCCTTACCGACCTCCTGGTACTTCTCCTATTCAATGACGAGGAGAGGTGGATCCAGTGCCATGATGGGACACCGAAGATTATGAAGTGGTGGAACAAAACCTAGAGGGTTTGACATCAGACATTTCAGAGATGCCCCTTGGAGAGGTTCCACGACGTTATCAACATTATACAGTAGGAGTGTCAGAGTCCATTGGCCAACTGCTTCGTAGGGTTGCCCAGGCAGTCGTGTGTGATCGTGAACGTCATCCATGACGTCACTTTGTAGAAGCTATGATCTCTAGATTTTGAAATTTTGGCCCTCAGACAGAAATTTTTGTAAAAACATTTTTGATCGTTATATATAAATACGGCTTCTACCGGTTTATCTTGTGTTGTGTGAAAATTGATGTGATTGATTTATAAATGATCCAAATGTCTGTCTAATACATAGTTAGCTAATGCATCAGTTAAGGTATTTAGACATCTAGGAATATGTTGATATTCAATATAATCAAAATAATGTTCCAAGAGGTGAATTCGCAAATACACCCGTAACAAAGTAGGACTTCGAATAGTATAGAGATTACTTAACTGTAGTACTACGAGCTGTGAATTGGGTCACACAACCAAATGACGGATTTCGAGCGAGATAGAATCAATCAACAATTCGATAACAGTGCTATATTCTGCAATATTGTTGGTCGCACGACCGAGGCACACACCTCGTAAAGAGACAAGTTTGTTTGTAGGGGCGTAAATTTCCCATGCAGTGAAAGTAAGGTTCTGAGCACTATGGCTAGAGGCATAAACAAAGCCAATGTAGGGTAGTGAAGGCTCCGAAATTTGGAAATAAAACACAATGTCACATAAGGACAGAGACCAGATAACGACAAAAGCAAGCTACAGTAACAGATAAGAAGTATGATACAATAAAAATACAGGTACTTGTGCACAGGTGATATTATGCATAGTACTTCTTCAAGTACAACCCATTTCTGGGTTCACTTAAATGGATACCATCGTAATCTACTAAATCATAAGCCCCTTTTTCCAAAACTCGTCTAAAGATATAAGGACCTCACCACATGGCTTCGAATTTTCCAGCTCCTAGCATATCTCGATCTTGTTCATAGAGGAGAACAAGATCTCCTTCGGAGAAAACGCGAGGCTTGACATGTTTGTCGTATTGGGCCTTGACACATTTTTTCTGAGCTTCTATGACTAGGGTAGCATCACGTCGAGTTTCGTGTAATCACATAACATATAATAGACGTTCTTCCTCAGCAGAAGTGTTTGGTAGGAGTTCAATAACTAGTTTTAAAGAGGGTATCTCGCATTCGATCGAGAGAATGGCTTCCAAACCATAGACTAACCGGAAGGGTGTAAACCTACTAGTGGACTTGACGGATGTCCGATAAGCCCACAATGCCGAAAACAACATTGTGTGCCAACTTGTTTTGTGAATCCCTATCATTCGTCCGAGCATAGTTATGAGAACTTTGTTAATTGCTTCGACTTGGTCATTGGCTTGTGGGTAATAGGGCGTTGAGTTTTCATGGCGAAGACCCAACTTTTCAGTGAGTTCGGACATCATGAAGTTTCTAAAGTGGCTACCATGATCAGTGACGATAGCCGGAGGAACACCAAAATGAGCTATGATGTGATTAAAAATGAATAATGCTACGGTCTTTCCAGTGTTATCAAATGTCGGCATTGCCTTGGCCCATTTCATAAAGTAATCTATGGAAACAACAATGTATCCATGCCCCCCGGTCGAGTGGGGGTGAGATGTCATGAAATTGATGCCCCATTTCGCAAAGGGACCAATGGAGACCACAGGGTGAAGAGGAGCAGGATGTGACCGTATCTTATGATTATAGGTCTGGAAAGCATGGCATTTTTGGACGACAATTATGCAGTCATTAAATAAAGAAGGCCAAAAATACCCTTCTCATAAGATCTTATGGGAAGTAGCATACCCGGACATATGACCACTAGAGGCTCCAAAATGGTAGTGATTTAAGGCTTTCTCGACTTTGTCGAACGTGAGGCAACATCGAAAAACTGAGTCAATCCCCCGACGATAAAGAGTATCCCCGAGGATAATATATTGACGATCTTGGTAGCATATTCGACATCGGTTTGGGTTTGGAGATATATGATGATATCGCCATACCAAAGATCATCAGAACTAATGAGGAAAAGGGATTCATTAGGTAATGAATCGGCTGCTACATTTTTCGTTTGAGAATAAAGAAAGTCACATCTCAACTCAGCAAACACTAAGGACTTCTTGGACTTGGCTCATTTGAATTCCAAGTCAAAATCCTAGAGTATCATGATCCATTTGGAGTATTTTCCCCCTAGCAATTGATGTGTGAGAATGTGTTGGATAGGGTTGCAGTTAGAAATCACTATAGTCTTGCGAGAGAGGATATAGTGCCGGAAGCGTTGGACTGCTTGGACGACTGCCAAGGCCAATTTTTCAACATGTAAATACTTGGTTTCAGTAGGCATTAGAATTCGACTCAAGTAATAGATAACATGTTCGTTGTTAGAATCATCCTCTTGGACGAGAACCATACCAATGGTGTAATCCGAGGCTGCAAGGTAGAGGAAATAATCACGACTGTAATCGGGGGGGAAGAGAAGCGGAGCATGTGTTAGGGACAATTTCAAAGCTTCGAAGGCTTTGTTTGCGATGGTATCCCATATGAACTCAGACCCCTTTTTTAGGAGCCGCATAAATGCACGAGTTATCTCGGCGTAATTTGGGATGAAATGACAAAAAAAGTTTTCTTTCCCCTGCAAACTTTGTAACTGGCGAAGTGTAGGAGGAGGGAGATTAAGGATCACCTCGACCTTTAAAGGATCTACCATGATCCATTGACGAAAAACAATAAAGCCTAGGAGTCAGCCAGATTCCACGCAGGAAACACACTTGTGAGGATTCAAGTGTATATGGTAAAACCGACAACAGACGAAAATGGCTCGGAGGTGGATTGGATGATCGACTTGGTGCATAGAATGAGTGGGTAAATCGTCCAGATATGGTTGCACGATGTGTTTGATATCATGGAAGGCATAAGACATAGCGCGTTGAAAATTTGCGCCAGCGTTCTTGAGATCGAAGGGGAGTTTCCCATAGGCAAAAGTTTCCCAAGGACAAATAAAAGCAGTCTTATGTTGATCCTCGGGAACAATGTTGATTTGATTATATCCAAAGAAACCATCCATTAGAGAGAAGATTTCACTTCCGGCGCAATCGTCGACAATCTGATCGATTAAGGGGGTAGGAAAGTTGTCTTTGGGACAAGCTTTGTTGATATCCCTATAATCAATGCATACGCGGATTGTGCCTTGTTTCTTGTCGATTGGGACAATATTGGAAACCCAATCAGTGAGGGCCACTGGGTAAATAAAGCCATCTTTGATAAGTTTCTCGACTTCAAGCTTGATAACAACCGCTTTACGTGGGTGAACTGGACAAAGGCATTGCCGGACGGGTTTAGCATCGGGGTATGTCTTGATCTCATGTATCACAATGTCGGGGTCGATACCCAACATTTATTTGAAGCTCCAGGTGAAGACATCACAAAACTCTTTGAAAAGGGACGTGTAGGTGACGATTTCGTCAGGGGAACATGAAGCTCCGATATGCACATTTTCGACAATTCTAGGTTTGATGGATATATCGAGGAGAATAGTGGGTGAGATATTTCTTAAGTTCCCTTCGGAAAACACATCGTGTGTGGACTTGAGAAATATTGAGATGACGACAATGATCGACGGGGTCGAGATCCATTGGTAGTTCTTGATGGTATATTGCTCCAGGAGGAGGATGGAACGATGATGTCCATTGTCCCAAGGGGTGTCTTCCATGACAGACATGATCATCTCATCTATGGGAAAAATGACACGGAAAGGATCTGGAGATAACTCACCAAGAGTGAGGGTAGAAGAGGTTGCCGATTGAATGGCCTGATAGGTGGATTTGACCGGACTTAACTACATTTCGTCGCCATAACGAAGATGATATCCAGGGTCAGGTACCATCCATGGGTCGTGAGACACAGGAGTTCTGTGAATCGAGGTGGAGATCATGTTGATTGAAGCAAAGGACGAGCGTGGAACATCGGGCGGTGGAATGGGGAAAGTACCCATTAACGAAGAGTCTTTGAGAAGGCCTACATCGACGTTCTCATAACCCAGTGGGGTTTTAGCGATGAATGGTATGTTTCTAGTATGGGTATCTGAGTTGAAGAAGGCTAATTGGTTGATGGTGACTACCTTCCCTTGATGTGGGAAACGTACAACACGAAAAAGAGTCGACACAACTACACACATGGAATCGATCCAGCTACGACCAAGTAGAAGATTGTAATCGAGAGGAGCGTCAAAGACTTCCACTTTGACTTGGACCATTTTTCCTTCTAACGTAATTGGTAGTGAAGGAAGGACACCATAGGGCTTAAAAATGGAGCCATTGAAGGCTTTAAGAGTGTTTTGAGATTCAGTCAAAGAGGGAGAGCTAATGGCTTTCCAACAGGTAAGAGACATGACACATGTCGAGGCACCTTCATCGATAACGGTTTGACAAATGTTTTTGTCAGAGACAATCACTTGGATTTGGAATGCGAGTTGAGGGGGTAACCTTGGAATGTGATCTTCCAAGTCAAAAATTATTAAATTTGTGTCTGTCGGGTCGATTCCACTGATAGCTTTCA
This sequence comes from Picea glauca, assembly GCA_000966675.3. Taxonomy (NCBI): domain Eukaryota; kingdom Viridiplantae; phylum Streptophyta; class Pinopsida; order Pinales; family Pinaceae; genus Picea; species Picea glauca. Next base: position 123,651 of record JZKD02S1674772.1, read on the forward strand.
ACAGTGCCTTCCGTTGTGTGGGACAACTTTGAAGGACTTCGAGGGCTAACATCACAGAAGGTGCTTGGGCCAGATCTTCAACGATACTATAGTTCTAGGCTCGGTCATTTGAGATGAAGAGGACCGTTGGTAGGTGGAGTCGCGGGAGAGGGTGGTACCAATGAAGGAGGTGGGTCATCAAACTTCTCTTTAGAGGGAGAATAATATTTGGCTCGAGTGGTGAGTGCAATGTCGTTCTTCTTTGAATCCCCAGTACACATCAATACATAGGAGGTAGTAAACGGGGAGGGTTGGTCATGAATGACCAATTGGGCCTGTTGTTGAGAGGGGAAGGGTTGGGACAAAATGATCGAAGTAGGTGGTTTTGGGGCTCCTTGAAGGAACTTAGTGACCTCAGCGTGTCGTGGACAATCCTTCGTGTAGTGATCATCACCACAGATAAGACAAGGGTACCGAGGTTTGCACTTATCCCTATCGTCAACATGCGGAGTTTTGGTTTTCTCTGCTTGTAAAGTATTTTTGTCGTCCTTATTCTTACCCTTTCCTTTTCTGGATTTATTTTTACCGGTTGGGGTAGATTGAACTACATTTACCTTAGAAGTCTTGTTGGTGGGAGGGGTAGGAGACGGAGCATTTTCAACATTAGAAGAAGCAGGTTTGGGGTTGGTGCTTGAGGTAGAATGTGGTTGGGCATGGAAAGTGCCAATCACACCATTGGCTACATGAGAGGCAGTTGGAGTAGTTGAAGTGGCGGAAGTGGAAGGACGAGGTGCGTCAGGGAGCAATTCGTAAAGAGTGCCCGTTTGTGAGTAAATGAGATCAAGATATTGAGCATGACTTATGGCCTGTTCTTCTGTGACAACTCCACCCATGGTGATGTCACGTGCTATGTCGTTCACAAAAGATTTCATGAACCACTCTACCAACAACTGATTGGGAAGTTCGAGTTTGATGAGACGTCATCTCCTTCACCATTCATGAATGTGATCGGATATATGAGTGGCTTTGGTTTGTTTGAAAGAACTCAAAATCTCGGTCCCCATTTCATAACAGATTGGTAACTGGTAGTGGGTGAGTAAGGCCATAGCTATGGTGTTGAAGTCGACGAAGAAACCTCGTGGTAATTCTATATACCACTTCGCAGCAAAACCCGTGAGGGTCCTTTGAAAAAGACGTAAACGAATAGAGTCATCCATCAATGAGTTGAATGAGCACCCGAGGTGAAAAGTCATGATGTGATTGTTCAGGTCCTCTCCTGCTTTGCCGTCAAATTTAGGGATGTCCGATGGTAGCTTGGCTGGTATAGCGCACCATTGGTGAGAGTGACGAATTGGATCATTTAAAATCCTTGACAAGTCTGGGAGATCCAAAGTGGCCAAGAAGGGATCAGTTGATAGTCTGCAGCGTGGACTACCAGGTTTTCCTTCTACGTGGTGTTATATTCTTATGGCACAGTACCTGTGATCAAATACTGAATGATATCTGCAAAATATTCATCAGCGATTTGGACTGAAAATAATTGTGTGTCTGGAAATTTGTCTTCTAAATTCATAGATTCTTCTACATTTGCGACCCTTGATGGGTGGTCAGGTCCTGTGTTCAATTTTCCTTGTTTGATGATTAATTCAAACTCAAATTCTTGAAAGAGGAGTAACCATCGACAGATTCTCCCCCCCAACACTGGCTTGTTGACTAGGTATTTTAAGGCTGAGTGATCTGTGAACATATTAAAGTGTTTTCCCAATAAGTAATGCCTGAAATATTGTAGGGCGTAGACCATAGCTAGACCTTCTCTTTCTGTCATGTTATAGTTTTGTTCGGAGGCTGATAACTTTCTGATCACAAATTCCTATCAGGTGATCCAAGTCTCCCGCTCCTGGTTGTGCCAGGATAACTCCAAGTGCTATGGATGATGTATCTACATGTATGTGGAATGTCTTCGCCCAGTCTGGAAATACTAGTATCAGCGCGATGACCATTTTTTCCTTTAGGGTATCCAAACCACGTTGATACTCGTTGTTCCACTGAAACTTTGTATCCTTTCTTAACAAATTTTCCATTGGTGCAGTGACCTACGCATATCCTTTAATAAATTTCCTGTAGTATCCTGTATGTCCTAACGTCGCTCTTAGCTAAAGGACTATTTTTGGTTCTAGTAAGTTAACGATTACTGCGATCTTTGTAGGATCTACGAGTAAAACTTGTTTTCATACTATATGGCCAATAGTATCCCAAACGATGTTTCGAATATGCATTTCTTTATATTTAGTGATATTTGGAATTGTTTGCATATTTCTAACATTAATCGTAAGACTTCTACATGGTATTTTAAAAAGATGTACACTGTCCAATCGTCCAAGTATACTTCAAGAAACTGGTGGATGAATTCCTTAAACGCGGCGATGACTACTCTAGAAAATATTGCTGGTGCATTCTCCAGTCCAAACGACATGGCTGTGTATTGGTAGGATCCCCATTCTGTCGTAAACGTAGTCTTGTATCTGTCTTCTTGTGTTATCTTGATCTGATGGTAGCTTGAGAATCCATCAGTGAATGAGTAGGCTTCATGTCCTCCTACGTTTTCCAATACTTCAACTTTGAACGGTGTAGGGAATGGGTCACGTAGGCATGCATTGTTCACCTTCCTCAATTCGATGCATATCTGTATCCCTCCTTGTTTTTTGTCATGAACTACCATTGAGCTTATCCATTCCGATTCTTCCACTGGTTCTATGATTCCAGCGTTGATCATCCTGTCGATCTCGAATTTGACTTTCTGCTTATATATCGGGTTCAATCTGTATGGTCATTGTCTGATTGGTCTTGCTTCAGGTCTGAGTGGTATCTTCATTTCTCCTAGCTCGCCTGCTATACCCTTCATCTCTGTAAATGTTGTGGGAAACAAGTTGATGTACTCACACAATAACTCTGTTATGCTTTCTACCATTTGTTCTTCCCAGTAATCTCCAATGATGGCCATTTTGGGATTCTCAACTGTCCCAATATTGACTTTCTTTACCTTGATCGGCGCGGCAATAGATTCTGATTCTATAGTTGGACCTTCCACTTCTCTTTCGCCTTCTTTTCCTCGATCTGAATATCGCATGGATCGTATTCATCTGGTGCTTCCTCCTGCACATGGTAACATGACAACAGTTCTTTGACTGTTTGCTTATTTCTTTGTTGTTCTTCTATTATGAGTTCAAATTCTAGTTCTTTGATGAATATCACTCCTCTTATCTACTTAAGAGATGCACTTATGTTGGGGTTCTCATGCTCGAATGAGAAGGTCACTGTAAAATTATTTTGCAATGTCGTCCAGGTTGTAGTTCCTCTATGCAATTCCGGGTCTGTATACCAATTCACTGGTATGCCCTTTAACGCGTGTATGAAATGATGAGATCATTCTTATGGGGGTGTCATTTTCCATAGCATTCTGCACTTCTCCAAGTGTTCCATTGGTGCCCCCTGCCCATCATACTTATGCTTCTTGTTGTTTTTCTGTTATGCGTCAAACCTTATGCGCAGTAACCGCTTACATTGGTACTAATCTGTGTTTGTCTCTTTGTGTGCACCCCACCATATTGCAAGTGTGGCCTTAATTGCTAGATCAAGTGCAAACAATCTCTAATTCTCTAAAATTGCATCTTCATACTGCGTAAAAAATGTTTCCAATTCATTTATTCCATGGAAATTGGGTGGTTCCCTTATCTCCGTACCTACCCATCTTACTTCATGGTCTATTCTTGCACATATTCTCATGGAAAATTCATGTAGCCTTTGTTACCAATTCTCTAAACCAGTGTCTGAGTCTGTTGCACATGAAGTAATGCTCTACCAATTGAGTACCTCGTCTGCAGTTGGGTTTACGTAATATTCATCATGTGCAATCGTTCTATACAACTGGATGATTTCCTCTAAGTCTAAGAAAGTAGGTTCTACAAACACCTCCCCTTCCGATGGATATAATGGCTTGATAAGCATGTGTTCTCCTGACTCAAATGTCATCTTTCTTGTCTTCAGATTGATTATGGCCTGGTTTTCAAATGCCCAATCCAAACCTAGCAACGTTGGGTAAGGTGTTGTGTCATCCACTATTTCAATGACTTCAAAGTCTGCTTTAGTGCACAATCCATTTAGGTCTATTGTTACACCTTTTAGTCTACCGATTGGTAGGACTCCATGTTGGTTTGCCAATTTTAATTGAACAGGTGAATATCCCAATGTGGGATCTCCCATGCATTGCCATGTCTTCTTTGGTAATACATTGACTTCAGATCCTAGATCCAGTATGATGTGTCCCATATTGAAATCTCTGATGTTTGCATTCAGTCTGGACTCCCTACTTGTTCTTCTTCTGGTATGTAGGTGATTGATTGTCTTCTGTTCTAGTTTTCCTTCTGTCTCAATGTTGCATTTTTCTAATATGTTTTGCAGTATTTTCACACATGATGGATCACTTAATACCTTTACACATGATTGCAAGAAGTCTTTGATTGTACTTACTTGTCCCATGGGTTTCATTTCATTGGTATGATCCAATATCGAAGGCATCTCATACTCCGGTGCTTCCTTGTTTTGTTGCGCAGTTGAAGTTGATGCTATGTATTCCTTCTAAAATTATTGTCTTGATTGCTTAAATATCTCCTTCTCCTTCTGTGCATCGAACTGCTTCCTTGGTTCAATGTTCTTCTTGACCCACTGGTTTTGTACTAGCTCTTGTCGAACTACTTCCTTGGTTCAGTGTTCTTCTTGACCCACTAGTTTTGTACTAGCTCTTGTCGAACTGCGTCGTTTCCTGTTTTAGCTCCTCCACGAGTAACTATATTAAAGTTCTGTCCTTCATCCCTTGCTTCAGCTGAGATCCACTGAACATTCTGGTTGTTTTGGTTCTTCTTTTCTTGGATATTTACTAGTAGTGTTTGACATTCCTCTGTATCATGGTCTGATGCGTGACAACACATACAAGTTATTGGTGGAAGCATACATTCTCTTGAATAATATACCAGTTGTTGGCAATTGTGACATACCACTGGTCCTCTACCTCGTCCAAAACCTCCTCTAGATCATCCTCCACCTATGTAGCCTACTCAGTCTCCTCTCGACTCATTATACTGAGGCACTTGATTATACTGCGTGGTATTGTACTGAGGTTGTTTTGTGTTGTATTGTGGCTACGTGTTATTATATGGTTGACGCACAATATTATATTGTTGTTGTGCATTGTTGTATGGAGATAGAACTTGGTTAAACTGTGGTGCAAATTTCTTAGTCATCATTTATTCCTACACTCTATATGCATATGATGTTCTCTCGCGCATCAAATCCATAGTTCTACAATATTTGTCATCATGGCCCACTGACTTGCAAAAGGTGCAATATGAACTCTTCGGGATTGTCTGGCATTTCTGCATCATCGGGCAGTGATATGGGTCATGACCCAATTTCTTTCATACTTCTCACCATAGTCCCCCTGTTGGTAACGGATTTGGCATTCCTGCTGCCATATACTGCGCGAATGTTGAACATTCATTCTTGTGGTGTCCTTCTATCCTGCATGTAGTACACCAAATGGCTTCTCATTTTCTCTTATTCTTATTTTGGTTTATTTGGAACGTTAATTTCTTCATATCCTCCTTTAGTTCCTCGATAGCTGTATCTGTCTGTTGATACTGATTTTCTTCTAGTTGCAGGGTTACCTGCAGAGCCTCTGCCTGCGTCTGAAACTTCTGTTGTTGCAATGGATATTTTAAGCGTGGTAGCAATGAGTTGACAAACAGGTGCCGATGCTACATCTCAGTCATGATATATTTTAATTTTCCCTTCATTAGCTTGAATCTTTGATCAATCTCCCATACAGACTCTCCTGGTTTCTGTTGGATTTTTCTATCATCTCATTCATGTATTGATCCTTTGCGCTCGGCTTTTGGAACTCATTTATCAATAACTTCTTAATGTCTTCCACTATCCTTGTCGTCCCAAGACCAATTTTTGCGTCTAAGCTCATGTACCAGTCTAGTGCGCGATCTCTTAGTGTAATAGCTAACTGCACAAGTTTAGTATCCTCATTGGTGATATGTTTTTCTTCCCAGATCTTTTCACAAATGAACAAGTGTTTCTCAGGGTCTTCTTCTGCTTCTCCTCGAAATTCTGGTAACTTGATGGTGGGATCATGTCCTACCATTCTAAATGTTGAACTACTACCTCCTCACGGTGTAGATACCTGAATACTATTGCCTAAACTAGCTCCTCCAGTTGTTGCTCCTTGTGTAGGTGTACTTCCTTCTATCAGACTTCTTCCGAACTTCGGTTTTCTAAACGGTGGTGTTCTCTTTGGTGTATTAGTAGCACATGGGTTTATGGGTTCTACACTGAAATTAATATGGATAGGATTGTTTCCTTCTCCTCCCGTTCTTGGAACTCTCGTCTTCCTCTCATATGTTGCACGTAGGATTTTCTCAATCTGCTCCATAGCCCGGAGATCCTCTACCTCTTCCTCATCACTCACCAAGCCTTCCCTCGTGGCTACGACTCTCTTCTTGGTATTCACCTTGTATTGGTAGGGTACTCCACTACACGTCTTTCCAATTGTCTCCAAGATTCATCGGATCTGGTTGTCATCCATCCTGATCGGTTCCAAGGGTTCCTCCTTCTTTCCCTTATCCTTTCCTCCTTCCATTTATCCTCTTTCTGTTAGTTCCTCCCCCCTTCCCCCATGCATACATGGTAGTTTAAATGTCTGACTCCATTGTAATTACACCTTTGTTATATAACAATATCTTAATAGAAGTATACAACTATTTAATGTACCTTCCTTGAGGTCCACGTAGAAACTCTTGCTCCGCTGTGCTATATGACTTCGTTGTGTCGACTGCAAACTCTGTTATAAACCCTGCCACAATATTTTCAAGCCAAAAGTCTACTGCGTGGGTGAATTTGTTGTTCACGTGTTGTAACTTCTCAATCTGTACTGGGGTCCACTCTAACTATTGGATCAGGTTCGTTGCGTGGTTATCCTTCAACCTTAATATCCATTCCTGCAATAAATGTGGGAAATTACAGAAAAAGACTTCGTGTAAATCAATAAACACGTATTTCTCAAGATATTTCTGGGGTGTTAGTCTAGGGTTTTTATTATCTTTTTGTGAAAACTCAAGCTCTTTTGTTCTTAACCATCTTTTGATCTCTTATTTTGTGGGATTCCACGGTCTCAACATTCCCTTCTACTGGCTCATTGGTCTCGATGGAAAAGGAACCATTTGTTGGTTACTATTATTCTATACTGTCTGAGTTTATTGACCCAGGGTTCAAGTCTGTTCGGGTTTCCAACAAAGCCTCTAAAACTATTGGCCCTCATGGTAAACCAGAAGGCAACACAACGCGCATAATGCACTGCATAGTCTCACCTGAGATAGCTTTAATGGGTGGTTGTAAGAATCAAGTGTTTACATCCTAGGATTGAGTACGAGATATGAGAATTATGTATTGAACCATTATTATAACTGTAAATGCAATATATTGTCAATTGTATATAAGCAAAAAATATAGCAACTGATAACTGTGTAAATAGAGTGAAAATGTAACTTATTAACGCAGTATACCATTATTCACCATTAATGCAGAAGCATAACAACTCATTCGTTCATCACAACAATATTCACTGAAAGATAGTAAAGATATGCATGCATTCATCACATAACTCAGATGTTACTGTGGTTCACCCCCTCCTGGGCTACGTCCACAAAGATTTGGCTCTTCGCTTCTTTATTATGGTAGTTCTTCATTACAACGTCACACGCTTTATAATTCCCTTCAGTTGGGTCGAGATCTATTATGAGGCAAACTAGATCACACCGGGCTCCTCAGCCTGTGATCTAATCCTCAAGATCTACCCTCCCTCATCCTCTTCAACTCAACAACTTACAAAATAGATCATACAACAAAATATTACATACCGCATTAACTCATGCCAAACTACCTAAACTCGATAATACCTCGAATTCCTGAACCCTTACAAGACAATAACAAAATAACAACCCTACGAACCCCCTGTGATACCTAAGTATCGATATTTATACATTTTCTGTCTCTTTAGCCGTTACAATACATTACCAAAACCCTAACCCTACCGACGTTAGGTCTTCTCTGCATGCACATGTGTTGTTCTTCCTTCCAGCTATCGCTTTCCTTGTGCACACCTTCTTTCCCAAAAATGCCCTTCCTTTTCCGCTTTAGCCTGCTACCAACAATAGGGGTCATATTTTTTCTAATAAAATAAATAGCATAAGGTTTGTTGTCTTCTTCCTATCTAAGGATAGTACCTATGGATATATCCAATGCATCTGAAGATATGTGAAATGGTAATTTCCAGTTTGGTCCTCTCATCACAGGTGTTGTTGAAACCAACCTTTTGAGATCTACAAATGCAACATCACACTTATAATACCACTGAAATTCCACATTACTAGTTAAAGCATCTAAGGTGCAACTATTATTGAAATTTTTTCTATGAATCTGCGATAATATCCTGCACAACCAAGGAACCTATGTACCTTTGTTTGTGTACGAGGTGTAGGCAGATTAAGGATTACCTCTATTTGTTTTGGGTCTACCTTGATTCCATCTGCAGAAACATAGTGTCCTAGTACCACACCCTCGATCATCATCATGTGACATTTCTCATGACTCAAACATATCCTAGTAGAAATGCATCGTTCCAGTACCTTCTCCAATTTCTTAAAGCTTGATCAAAGTCAGTGCCATAAGGGGTAAAATCGTCCATGTAAACTTCAATTCCTTCATTAATCAAATAAGAAAATATGCTCAAAATAGCTCTCTAGAATGTAGTTGGAGCATTACATAATCCAAAGGGAAACACTCGATATGAGAAGGTACCCCAGGGACATGTAAATGTAGTTTTATCCTGGTCTTCCGAAGCAATCTGAATCTGATTGTAACCATTGAAGTCGTCTATGAAGGAGAAAAAATGCTTCCCTGCTAAACTATCAAGGAACTAATCAATAAAAGGTAAGGTAAAGTGGTCCTTCTGGGTATCTTTATTGAGTTCTCTGTAGTCCACACATATTCTCCACTTCCCATTATTCTTCGAGACGATTACTAGTGGAGAGACCCATCAATTGTCTGAAATAGGATAGATGAAATATACATCCAACAATTTCTGTAATTCTTCTTTAACAATGTCCCTGAGATGAGGATTCAATCTTCATTGGGGTTGTCAGATGGGTTGGGCATCTTTTTCAATATAGATATGATGTGTACAGAGTTGGGGATCAATTCCATTCATGTTGGGATATTCCCAAGAAAAAGCCTGTTGATATTTAGAAAGGATTTGAATCAATTTTTGTTATTGTTGCTCATTCAAATTGGCATTAATATTCAGAAATATTCCTAGTGTGATTTCAACTAAAATGTTGTTATGGATAGTAGTAGTGGGAATACGTTGCTCCATCAATTCTTCCAAAGGATCTCCTTGTGCTTCATTATCTAAAACAACTTTTAGCATTTAATAAGTTGGGTTTCCTATCATGGCTGGGTTGTTAATGAAGCTACTAATCACATCATCTTCCATTTGGTTTTTGAGCCCAAGATATTCTTCCAGTGTGAGAGGAGATCGTAGGTTTTCTTTTGGATATCTAGGTGGTTGCAACTACTAATGTATGATATAAAGACTTGGTTTAGTTGGAGGATACATGATAAGGTTCTTTGTAGCACTTCCTATAGCAATTGTCATGTTTCCTACGTGACATCCTATGTGTGCATTTGTTTTTTCTTGCCACGGTTGTCCCAATATCAATGGGTGTCCATCAAGTCTACTTCTTGGGTTGATAACTAGGAAATCAATTGGGTATTCCCAAGAGTTGACTGATATTGATATATCTTGTAATGTGCCCATTGTTTTAACCACTGATTTATTAGCCAATTCTAACATAATTGAATTAGGTTCGAAGAAGATGATACCCGGGACATTACAAGTCTCGATGGTCAGAATATTGATGGCTGGCCCCAAATCCACTAGTGTATTTGGAAAAAAAAAAACCTGTATCTGAACTGTTACCACAAGATTCCATGGGTCTGTGTACTTGACTGGCTCCTGCTTGCCTAGAATAAGATCGGAAAAAGTTCCTACCACGTGAACAATTGATGGATTCTTAGTTTTCCTTCTAGGCTTCTTCCGACATAATTCTTTAATTGTTTTTGCATAAATAGGGATATCTCATAAATCATAGAGGAGTGGAATTTTAACACATAGATTCTTTAGTTCCCTGACGATATCAAAGTTAGGATATACAATTGGTTTTTCTATCATTATCCTCTAGGGAAATGAGGGAGAAGGAATTACGTCTTCATTAGGATTTTGTTGCTCGATTGTGTTTTCCCCTTGTTCTGCTTCTTCTGTTATGACCACAGTCGATGGTTTTATTGTTGGTTGTATATCATTATCATTCTCTCATTCTTGATGAACCTTATTTTACATGGGAGAAATCACATGCCCTGATCTCAACCTAATTTCGTTGCACCCTATAGATTTTTTTTCACCTTCCAAATTCTCAACAATTTGCACAAGTTGGGCTGGTCTGTTATTAGGATTTGGGTTGGGTTGAACTGGTAATTGAGGGCGCATTTGAGGTTGAGGATTTTGGGGTAATTTAAGTGGAGCTTGTAAAGTGGG
>JZKD02S1674772.1:145941-171326 GCA_000966675.3 Picea glauca
GGGAAAAACACTTTTGATGAGGGTAGAAAAAAGATTTTCAAAGGGAAGAACAAAGACAAAACCTTTAAGGGAAAAGGAAAAAAGAATGCATCTATCAAACAAGAGGGTGAAAAATTCATTTGTAAACATTGTTCAAGAGAGGGCCATGAAGAAAAAAACTGTTGGAAATTACATCCTGAAAAAAAGAAATCAGTTTAACAAAAACAAGGGAAAGAAGAAAACTACAGCTACTACAACTACACCTCAAGATTTAGGTGATGATTCAGGGGATGAAACCAAAATTGCAACCATGGGTTTGAAAAGTATGAAGGGAAAGGAAACTGAAACTAAGCCAAGCACTAGTACTTCAAAATGTCATGTACAAACTCCTGATGAGGAAGAAAGAATTGAATTGTTCCATGTGAGGGTAGTCTCAAAACATACTAAAATTGACACACTGTTTGACAGTGGGTCACAAGCAAATCTCATATCAGAAGACTTGGTCAAACAACTTAAACTGGAGACCATTCCACATCCAAAGCCTTATCCACTTGGGTGGATATGCAAGGATGCAAACTTACAAGTCTCAAGAAAATGCATATTGCGATTCGCCATAACTGCACACTTTATTGACACAGTTGAACTTGATGTGGTGCCGCTTGATATATTAGGAATTGTTTTGGGAAGTCCTTACTTATTTGACAAGAAAGAAATCTTCCATCGCCATGAAAATAAATATCATCTTTTTAAAGATGGCAAGGAATTCATTGTCAGAGCACATCGCAAGAAGGCAAATATAGTGATGATAAATGCGAGACAGGTAAAAAGGCTAGTAAATTGTAGTAAGAGTTTTGTACTTCTTATGATTAAGCCCAAGGTTGATGTGAATCACGAGGCATTTGAAAATTGTGATTCCAAGCTTAAATCATATTTATATGATGTAGTTGATGAACATCATGAGATGTTTCAGGAACTGACAGGTTTACCTCCTAAAAGGGAGATTTAACATGAAATCATTTACATCAAGATTGTCCTCTTCCTAACATCGGCATGTACCGCTTGTCTATTATGGAGAATGCTGAAATCAAGAGGCAAATTAAAGAGTTGTTGGACAAAGGATTCATAAGACCAAGTGCTTCACCATGTGGGTCATTGATAGTGTTGATTCCAAAGAAAGATGGAACTTGGCGCATGTGTGTAGACTTCAGGGCATTGAACAAAATAACGGTAAAGAATCGTTACCCACTTCCAAGGATAGATGATTTGTTGGATCAATTGAAAGATGATAAATATTTCACTGAGTTAGACTTATGTAGTGGTTATCATCAAGTTAGAATTGCAGAAAGTGACATTTGGAAGACAACATTTAAAACCAAATAGGGACTCTTTGAGTGGCTTGTTATGCTGTTTGGTTTATGCAATGCACCTGCAACTTTCATGCAGGTAATAGATGATGTCTTACGACCTTTTCTTGATGATTTAGTTATTTTCTACTTAGATGAAATTTTAATTTTCAGCAAGACTAGAGAAGAGCATGTCATGCATGTTAAGAAAGTACTTGATATTTTGAAGAAAAATCAGTTATTTATTAAGATATCAAAGTGTGAATTTGGAAAAACTTCTTTGGTTTATTTGGGACACATAGTAGGAGGAGGGGCTTTGAGAATTGATCCTTCCAAAGTAGAAGACATTGTGAATTGGCCTACTCCCAAATCCATTATAGAGGTAAAAAGGTTTTTGGGTGCAGCTCAGTATTGGAGGAAGTTTATTTCTAAATTCTCTGCCATAGCAGCTCCTATGCATGCAATGACTAGTGTGAAGCGTGATTTCCAATGGGGAGGAAAGAAACATAAAGATTTTGATTCTTTGAAAGAGAAGATAAGTTCAGCTCCAGTCCTTGCATTACCAGACTTGAGACTTGATTATGCCATGGGTGCAGTTCTCTTACAACATGGTAAGCCTGTTGCATTTCATTCTGAGACATTTAATGGTGTTGTTGTGAATTATCCTACATATGATAAAGAGTTGTATGCATTGGTTCAAAGTGTCAAAAAATGGAAACACTATTTGATGGGCAAAGAAACAATTGTTCATACCGACCATCAACCTTTACAGTACTTGCAATCAAAAAGTAAATTGCAGCAGTCACGTCATTTCAGATGGATGGGCTTCCTACAACAATTCACTTGGTAATAAGGTACAAGAAAGGTATTTACAACAAGGTTTCTGATATGCTTTCAAGGCCTATTATTAGTGCTAGTACTTTGCTTAAGAATGATTCTATTGTACATGAAAGTTACATAGAACAATATGCATCAGATGTTGATTTTAAGGATGTATATGTTAACTTGAGTGAAGGAAATCATGTTGAGGAGAATGATTATCATTTGCATAATAATTTGCTGTTTCATTTGGGCAAGTTATGTATACCACAGGGGGAGAGACTAAGCATCATGAGAGAAGCTCATTCTTCTCTCATAGCTGGACATTTCGGGGTAAGCAAAACAGTGGCACATTTACAGACGTATTGTTATTGGCCTCGCATGGTAGATAGTGTTTCACGTTTCATTAGAGGTTTTTCATTATGTGCTACAAGAAAGCCTAGCAATAGGAAGCTTGGTTTATATACGCCATTTCTGGTACCTTCTAGACCATGGGAAAGTGTTTCTATGGATTTTGTTGGAGGGCTACCATTATCTAGAAAGAAGCATGATTATCTTTATGTAGTAGTTGATTGTTTCAGCAAGATGTGTATTCTTATGCCATGTAAGAAAACTATAACTACTGATTTATATTTTCAACATGTATGGGTTCATTATGGCTTGCCTACTTCTATTGTTAGTGACAGGGATTCCAAATTTGTGGGGAATTTTTGGTCCAATTTATGGGAGATGATGGACACCAAGATGAAGAAGAGTACTGCTTTCCATCTGCAAATAGACGACCAAACAGAGGTAGTGAACATAACCATTGTACATATTTTGAGAGGTTATTGCAGCAAGCATCCCAAGCTTTGGGATGAGCATTTGCTTTACATTCAGCATGCTTACAATCGGGCCAAGCACTCTTCTACAAATACTTCACCTTTTGAAGCTTGTTTTGGGTATTTGCCTAAATCACCTTTAGATTTTATTCTTGAGAAGGATGTGGCCATTGATGGTCATAGTGACATTGACAAAGCTCGCATGTTCATTTAAAGAATTCATCTCATACATCAGCAAGTTCAAGAATAGTTTAAAAAAAGTCAAGGCAAGTACAAGGAGAGGCATGATAAGCACATGATTGATCATAAGTTTCAAGAAGGGGATGAGGTATGGCTGCATATTAGTAAGGAAAGAATGCAAGGAGAAGGTAAAAATATGAAGCCTATTTGTTATGGTCCATTCAAGATCCTTAAACAAGTTGGAAATAATGCTTTTCAATTAGATTTGCCTTCATACATGCAAATGTATTCCGTTGTTAATGTGGAAAATCTATGTTTGTATGAACCTCCTCTAATTGATGATTATGAAAGTGACATTCAACTACCATCCATAGAGGATTTCTCACCAGAATTTTTGGATGAGTTGAAAGAGGATGCTATCCTTGACAGAAGGACACGCACTTCAAGGAGGGGAAATGTGGATTATGTTCAGGTTGGTCTTAAAGGCAACAAACCAAGTAAGGCAAAGTGGATTGAAGTGGAAAAGGTGAGGGACCTATACCCTCATCTTCTTAACAGGTAATTGAAGTCTTTTGGGGTCCAAAATCTTCCCAATAGGGAGGTGTGATCAGGTGATCATGTCCTAAGTGAAAAAAAAATGCTCAAAATTGGAACTGGTCATAATTGGTTGAAACCAGAACAAATGGATAGACCTCGTTGATATGATCCTGGCGCTGCAAATGAAACTCAAATCTGACACCGTATGTGAATGTTATTCAAGTTTGAAATTCACAATTTTCTTAAAGTCCAGTTGAACCAGGGTCGACTTTGACTTTTTAAAAAAAATTAAAAAAGAATATTCTACAAAATATTCCATGAAATATTCCATTAGCATCCAATCACTGTTTGATACTTGGCATTTGAGGATTGGATATTATTTTGACTGGACATTTTGGGTGGCCATTTAGCGGGCGCCATGGGGCTTGCCCGGAGGATGCCACGTGGCCCCAGGCTGGTGAAGAGTTTGTGTGACAAAATTTTAGCGCGTTGGCAGGATTCGACTGCAGGTGGATCGGGTGGCATCCCCAAGGCCTAACCGCCCAGGCTCGTGGTGGTTCTTACCATCAATACGTCACATATTATATATGAGTTTGATAAAAGGTTTGATTGGTGGTAAAAAAGGGGACCAACCCCTAAGGACCATCCCCCTATACATGGGACCACGAGCCCAAAACCATGGCCCATAGACCCCGACGGTTGCGGTTTGTACCGTTAGCACATGTATGCAGAGGTTGTAACCGTTAATTCCACGGGTGAGCAACGTGGTTTGTTAACCATAAAGGCCGACAATTTATGCGGAGATAATGTGACCACTCCACTAACATTTAACGCTAAAACCAAAATAGTTCTGATAGTTTTGGGCAGAGTCCACCTTTTTGGTGCCAATTTCCATTGTTAGCGGGCCTAACTCCCTCTACTCCAAATTTGGTGGAGTTTTTTTTGGAAAAAGGGAGATAACTTCTTTTGGTCATAACTTCTTCTGGACAAAACCTTTTTGGACGAAATTTTGGTCGATTTTGGGTATTCTCGGCATTTTGGAGTGACTGGAATAGGTTGCATATCCAAAAAAGGTGTTTTTCAGCCATTTTTACTTCAGAGAAGCTTGAGGAAGCATTAGGGCCTTGAGGGAAATGGAGCTGCATTGGACCACCCTTCTCTGTTTTAGGTTAAAACAGAGTCATTTTTAGCTTCTTTCTGTGTTTTGAATTCGTTTTCACAGCTGCTTTGGTTTGTTTAGGCCTTTTTCTCATTGTAATACCATTTTGAGCATCATAATATATCAAGGACATGCCCATTGGGAGCCTTGTACCCGAAAGATGTAGCCCAGGAGGGGTGAACTGCCTCATCATGTTGCTGTGTGTTTATGGTGAAGTTATTTTGCTGTGTTAGTCAGATTAAGATTGTTAAACAATAAGCTAAAACAATACTCCCTCACACAAAAATTTCATAAACAAATACTTTCATTTTCAGATCATGCAAACTAGAAGCATTTTGGACAACCAAGGGGTCGTCATCGGCTCTTTCAGACTGGAACATATACAAGTAATGTATAAATTGTCTCCCAATTCTAAGTACATTTACAATAAAGAGTTTGTAAGTAAATTTCAAAGGAAATAATGCACAGAGGCTGACCAAACATACCCTGGCATAATCAAACACTGGTGGAGACACCTAGCAAAATTCAGGGCCGATACCCATAACATTTATGCCACAACCTCATTGAATGAGTACATGGTCTATGTGGGTGCCTCTATAGATGTTATGTAGACTTTTCGGGAAGAAAATCCCTACGCATTTCCCTACATCATGGGTGCCCCTTTTACATGAAGCAGTCAAAGGCTATAGCTTCAATTGGAACAAAATTCTATCAGATAACCTAGCTAAGGAGGTTATGGAGTATCAAACCGTGAGATATAGTGGCATACCAATAGCTTTTTACATGTCGGCATACATCATGGATGCTATATGTTTCACAACTCCTTTCCCTTTGATGAATTGGAGTTGGAACCCAACTTGCACTGGACCTATTCATGAATATCATTCTAAGCTATGGGAAGAAAACGCTAAGGATTCCTTTTACAAAATTTTTCATTTCGTGGTGATACCGATGCATTAGATGCTGTATGGCTGTGCACCCCCTCATATTTCAGAGTCAGTCATAGGAAAACTCAAGGCGGTTGCCGATTGATTTATTGAGGAGAATTTCTCCTATATCAGGGTTTTCAGATGTTCTATCCCTCCTCATGCACTTCCCAAATTCCTCCCTGACAGACTGGTGTGTAGGGAGGTAGCTCATCAAATAATAATAGACGATATTGGGATAGAGCTGAAGACAACTCAAAAGAAGTTTTGACCAATCTTCCCTCTACAGATTGGAAGGTTTTTGCTACTCAACCTGGGTCATTCCAAAGTTGATGTTGCAGCTCTAGAGGAGGTCAAGTTGGTGAATATTGAACATAGGAAACACGACCCTTACCAAACAGTGGGAAGCCACATGGCTCACTGTGGCATGAAAGCATTTGAACATGAGGAATCCCCTCGCAATGACATTTTCAAAGGGGACAAAACCTACAAAGAGGTGTTAGACAAGGTATAGACGTTACCCTCTGACTTGCAAACCAGTTTTGTAACCTTATAGAGACATAGACGAAGCGGGTTTCCCAAGGTATTGTAGGGCGAAGAAACAACATCTGCTCTAGAACAAGAAAACATTCCCATAGGCTTCAGACAGAAAGCACAGGATAAAGAAGACACTGAGGAAAATCCACAGGGGGCAGGAGGATCTTCGCAAAACAAAGAAGTCCCACAAACAAAGAATCCAGGAGAAAAAGTAGAAGGAAGGTCTGGGACACCTCCCAAATCTAGTCAATCTAACCCCCCTTCATCTTCTACTATTCATGTTGATACCCCCAAGGTAGCAGGGGAAATACAATTCATAGAGTTGGGTAATCCCATCACTTCCTTGACCCCTTTACAGTCTACTTTTGGTATCCCTCAGATAGGAGTCATATATGCTAGTGACCTCAACCCTATCTCTAGAGAAGAAATACCTCCCTTTTATTACTTCTTCAGTAAAAAGAGGAAGGTTGTATTAAAGCATGAGATGTATATGAGAGAAGGTGGTATGGTAAAGAAACACAGGGTGTTGGTAGATGGGCAAAATTTGGAGGAAGAATATTTTTCTACAGAGGTAGCAGGCTCTATGGGAGCTTTGGCAGCGACAAATCTATTCACCATTGAAAATATGAGAACAAGGTTGAAAGAGAGTAACCATAGGATAGTCTAGTTTCAAAACCAACTAAAAGATACTGAGAAAAATATCAAAGAAGAAATAAATAAAGGTCTAGAGCAGGCTAGAGATGCTGAGAAGAAAGAAATTCAATCGCTTAAGTTAAGTCTAGATGAGATGAATGAGAAGATGAAGACTAGCCAAATACAGGTTATTCGGCAAGAAGAATTGGTAAGACAACTACAGGATAAATTGAATTCAATAAAAGGCCAGGTTATAAATCTGAAAGTTTTTCAGGACCAATCACTTGAAATACATGTGAAGGTAGAAGCTGAGCAACAGAGAGTAATCTCCCAAGTAGAGATTATTCAAAATTATTTTCAGGAAGCAAGAAATGCTCTTGATAATATTATTTTTAAATAAAAAGAAGCTAAAGAAGCAAGGGCCACTTTCCAAAAGGCATTTGTATGTTCTGAAAATGAAGAAGTATAAAAAATTCCAAAGCTTTCCGTCACAGAGTAGATCAGAGGTGATATCATGCTCAAGGTATGGGAAAACAACATAGCAAAAATTAAGAAAATAGCCAAAGAAATCAAAGATGATTGTGAAAGAATATTTGATTTATTGGACAAGGAATCATTAGGTAATGAAAGAGACAATTGCACTTGGCAATTAGGATAGATAAACATTGCAAGTCACCAGTTGAATTTCAGGGAGGGTTTGAAAGAAATTCAGATGGAAATTTCACAGTTAAAATAAGTGGATGTTACCCTAATAGACAGGGGGCTGGTGAAGCCAAACTTAAAATTGAAATCAATTAAGTTTTCTGGTAAGGGGATTGAAGATCGACTTCCAGAAACTCAGAGAAAATTCTATCTATTTGAGGCAAAGGATCTTCCAGAGCCTCCCAAAAATTTTGTACATTTTCTTGAAAAATGTATTGAATGTATCGGGTCAAAAGAAGGAGATACTTCAATAAAACAATGAAGTATTATTTTGAAAACTTATATTATCGAGATGATAGGAAAATAAATGATAATCATGGAAACAGTTGAGGTTTGCAATTCTTGTAACTGTTTGCTCCTAGGAGTTAGGAGATCACCAACCAACAATCATCAGTGATCTGGTATAAGTATAATTTCAGGATATTGATCTAAGGCTTTTTCTGGACGCATTGTAATGAAGTAATCATTAAGATTTTCTGAATGAATATGAATGCAGATTGAAGATTCCAGATCTTGTCAAGCTTGAGTTATGTGCTTATCTGTTGTTTCATATTTTCATATATCTTTTTTGTGAATTCTTAACTACAATTTAGTACAACCTCTACTGTAGTGATTAATTATTCTTGCAATTTAATTGTTTACAGTTTTTCCTCTGTATCAGCTATTAGCAGGTACAAGACCTGTAAATGTTTTAGATTTCAATATCATATACTTCATTAAAAGTTTTCTTTCCTCTTTTCTTCTTCTATCACAAAGTGATATTTCTCTTTAATTGATGCCTCACCTTAGCAACATCTTTATGTTTTCTTTTCACTCCATGCATATCCCCATTTTTTGAATTTAACTCAGTTACATGAAACGACCTTTAATTCTATCATGCTATTTATTCATATTTGGATGTTATTCTTACATATTTCGAACTAGAAATAGCAAACCCTAAAAGAAACACAGAACTTTATCTCTCAAGTCTTTATGCCTCATGACTGTACCAGTTACAAGACAACCCAATATCGCACTTGGCTTACCATACCAAACAAGTATTGCTTTAAATTTATTCAACACTATATTACAAACAAATAGGAACCGGGTTGAGATAGAATGATCGTGGGCAGCAATTGAAAGGGATATTAACGCCCAGGAAAACTGGGATGCAGAACAGAGGCAATTAAGAAATCGACCCTAATCTATCTTTGTGTAACCACACCTGTATCTCTTATCTTTCTGTACCCTTTTTTGGATTCCTTGACAATATACTTTAGAGCCTTAAAGTATAAACTCATGAACAACATATTTTTGGCGCCATTTCCTGGGAAAGAAGAAACAAAGCTTTTCCCTGGGAAGACCGACATTGACACTTTCTATATTTGATACTGAACAAAGATTGAAAACCTTATAAGGCTACGTTTTTTTTCACTTGGTGAATCCATGATAAATAAACTGGCTTTTAACCGAAAGAATACCGGAAAAAACCCAGATGACAAACAGACTTCGCTTGTTCCAGATCCAGAAAAAATTTTAAAATCAAGAAGATATCTTAAACATACTGTATAATCGAAAAATAGGTTTTATCAACCTAAAATTACAGAGTCGAAAAATAGAGATATTTTTGAAGGATCGAATACCCCACCGTATTATGGGGGATTACCTACCAATAATATTACAACCTTTGAGACTCGTTTGTTCTCGCTTGATTTTAAAACTAATATTTTCACAACCGTTTCTTTCACCAACAGAGGTAAACGATCCGCATCACTTCCCGCTTCGATTGACACTTCTTCACTTCGCAAAGTTCATTTTACTATCTCTCAAAACTCCTATGGTCATCCTATTCTTCTCAACACAACTCCTATTGATTATCCTTAATATTCACCCTGTGAGTATGAAGAAAATAGTCCACTTTTCCCTAGTTCCCCTTCCTCAAGTTTCTTGTCCCTTGATAACCAATTTCCTGAAACCCTTCCTCATAATTTCTAAGCAAAAACCTCTAAATCATCAATGGTTGCGGCCGAAGGAGGTGCTGCTGGAGGTGGGGTTGGAGGAGGAGGAGCAGGTGACCAAGTACCACCCCCTAGAATCTTTCCAAAGGTGGTTGCTAGATATGCCCCTTTGGTCCTCCCAGTCCCCCTACATGACTTACCTAAAAACTACATGAAGAATCTTCCGAAATTCACAGTAGAGGGTGATTTGAATACAATCGAACACATCAATTTATTTGACCAATTTTCCGATATCCTTGGACTCGAACATGAAGATGTCTATTCGAGAGTCTTGGTTCAAAATTTTGAAGGAAAGGTAAGAACCTTGTTCTGAGGCCTAGTAGCAGGATCTATACCGTCTTATGAGGAACTTGAAAATTCTTTTATTAGACAATGGGGGGGAAGGAAAGACCACCTCTATTATCTAACTGAATTTGGGGCTCTAAGAAAGAAAAACTCTGAATCAGTCCTCGAGTTTACCCAAAGGTTTAATAAGCTATATAATAAAATTCCAGCTGAGGTCAAACCCTCCCAACCCACAACGAAAGTAACCTTCGTTGGAGCTTTTGACCCTGATTTTGCCCTCTTATTGAGGGAGGGGAGATCAATAGACCTCACTAAAATTCAAGATGATGCCTTAAAATTTAATCGAACATGATGGCATCATGAAAGTTGAAAACCAAATTTTAAATTGGAAACAAAGAAACTAGAAGATATAGAGATCAAGGGAGACCGTCTAGATCAGTAATATCTTTGGAAGACAAAATGGATGACATGGTGAGAATAATCAAAGAGCTGTCAGATAAGATCTCAAGAATGGAACTAGATCAAGTGAAGAATGAGCATCTTCCCAGAAAGGATTTCAGAAGGAATCGAAACCCTAAAAATCAACTAAAACAAATTAATAATGAGGATAAAAAAATCCAAACCCCCTCTAAAAGCGAAAAATTTATAGGAGGAGAAGATGTAGAATATTTTGAGGAACTAGAAGAAGACATAAATAATGTTGGTGAGGATTGCCTACAACCTTTTTTAATGAGACAAGATTATGAAAAATATGCAACTTCAAATCATAGATCTGAGAATAACAGGAACAACGGTATTACAGAAGATTCAACCTGTCAAGGAATCGTAGACAATATAATGGCTGAACTCCACCAAAAGTACAATCTAAGGCCTAGAAACAAGAGTCTCGCAACTCCCCCAGTGAAAAAGATTTTGCCGAGGGGTGAAAAAGACAAGTCAGTTTCAAAAAATGCTGAAAAATAGATTAAAATAACTAAAACCGCTGACACACAACCTACCAAGACAAATTCAATGGAAACATCAGCCGTAAACGCACAGAAAACAGAGGTCCCTACAACTGAAATGAAAACATCACAACAAAGGAAAGCTGAAAAGAAGGGGTTAGAAACCCAAACCATGGAGATCGATAAAACAATAGGAAGTTTTAACCTGGAAAATGAAATAAATAAAATCAAAATTCCTATACCCCTTGTCGAATTGGCAAAAAATCCAATTTACAGAAAACAAATCGCTAAATTAATCATTTTTTCGAAAAATGAAAGTCAGGCTAATGTTATAAATTTAGAAGATGACAAGCCTAACCTATATTTCGTTCCACATTTCGAAGGTTCCAAAGACACTGTTGCCCCTTTCTATATCACTCTGACTGTGCATGATCACCTGCTCCATAATTGCATGTTAGATTCTGGAGCCTCTCACAATGTAATGCCTAAAGCCATTATGGATAGACTTGGTCTTGAAATCACCAGACCTTATGGAGATTTATATTCATTTGATTCAAGAAAAGTTAAGTGTATAGGCATGATAAAAGACTTAGTTGTTACCTTGCACATATACCTACAAAAAGCGTCCTAATGGATGTGGTGGTCGCTAATATACCTCCGAAGTATGGTATGCTTTTATCTAGGTCCTGGGGCGCAAAACTTGGAGGATCCCTCCAACTTGATATGACGTATGCAACGATTTCAGTTTTCGGAGGGAAGTTCACACGTTTGTACAGAGAAACCAGGTTAGCATTTACTGTAAGTGACCCACTTAACCCAAATAACTACCCTGTATATATTGCTAATTAGGATCTAGGCAGTTGTATCTTATCTATTGATGATGATATCAATGTATGTATAGAAGAAAGATGTACAAAAAACAAAGAAGAAAAATAACTAATAAAACAAGATGTATATAGCTCTGGTGTTTGGAAAATGTTTTTTGACAGTGTCTCATCTTATTTTGGGGCAGGGGCTGGAGTGCTTTTTGTGGCACCTGGTGACAAATTCGTTATCCCTTTCTCTTATAGATTGCAGTGGAACGTTGACCATACTAATAACGTATGTGAGTATGAAGCCTTAGCATTAGGATTAGAAGCTTCCAGGAGAATGAAAATAAAAAATTTGGAGATCTTTGGCGATGCAGAGTTAATCATAAAACAAGTAAATCGTCAGTATCAGGCCAAACATCCTAGGTTAATATCTTACCGAAATTGTGTTTGGGATTTGATCGAAAACTTTTTCTCCTCTGTCAGTATCCACTACATACCAAGAATGGAAAATCAACAAGTAGATGCTTTAGCCAAAGCAGCTTCAACTTTCACACCTCTCACTGCTTTCAAACTAAAATACCATATACAAATGAGATATAGGCCTTCCATACCCGATAACATAAAACATTGGCAAGTTTTTGAGGACAATGAACAACTTTGAATTTGTTTAGAGACAATAGATGACTTTGCCGAAACACATGCCGACCAAGAAAATCAGAATGACCCCATTTGGATCATGTAGGAAGGCGAAGACCCCCAAGAGTTTCAAGATAAAATCACTAACCATCGGATGCTTGTTTTAAAAAATAATCAGATACCTAAGGGTTTGATCCCCTTATAAAGGCTATTCAATTATGATGAAATCCCTTTGAAGTCTACCTTTCAGCCTCAGCTAGAGGAAGTTGAGGATTGCGATATTGGTACCAAAGAAAAACCAAGGTTAGTGAAATTGTCCAAATATATGTCTCCTGAAATAAAAAGTATGCTGATTTTCTTAGACAATATAAAGACATTTTCGCTTTGTCTTATGACGAATTGAGAACTTATGACACTACTATAATGGAACATAAAATTCCTCTGAAGCCATGTGTCAAACCTTTCAAGCAAAAACTCAGACAAATTAACCCTATCCTACTACCAGTAATAGAAAAAGAAGCAAAAAAACTCCTGGATGCTAAAATCATTGTCCCACTGAGATACTCTGAGTGGGTAGCCAATTTAGTCCCAGTGAGAAAGAAAAACAATGAGATTAGGCTGTGTGTAGATTTTAGAAACCTGAATCGATCATCACTCAAGGACAATTATCCATTACTTAATATGGACCATGTTTTAGAAAAAGTAGTTGGAGTTAACATAATGTCTACGATTGATGGTTTTTCAGGTTACAATCAAATGGCAGTACATCAAGATGACAAAGAAAAAAATGCATTCACTACCCCTTGGGGTACCTTTATGTACGACAAAATGCTGTTTGGTTTAATGAATGCAGGGGCAACTTTCCAACGAGCCATGGATATCACTTTCATGGGTGAAAGAGATAAGTTCGTCGTTATCTATCTTGATGACCTGACTATTTTCTCTAAATCTGATGCAAAACATCTGACGCATCTCAAACAAACTTTCGAGAGATGTCGCAAATTTGGTTTGTCACTTAATCCCAAGAAATCCCATTTCGCAATGCAAGAAGGTAAACTTTTGGGTCATATCGTGTCTAGAGATGGAATCAAAATAGACCCCAAAAGGGCCGGGGCGATAGATACCATAAATATTCCTAGAAACGTAAAAGAAATTTAGTCCTTTTTAGGAAAAATAAACTTCTTGAGAAGATTCATTCCTAACTTTGCCGAAATTGTTAAATTGATTACAGATATGCTTAAAAAGAACAATGAGGTGAAATGGACAAATGAAGCCAAAGCGTCTTTTCAACGTATCAAGAAAGTAATAAGTGAGGCACCAGTCCTGGCAAGCCCGAATTACACAAAAGAGTTTTTTATTTTTTCTTTTTCCTTCGAACATACAATCGCAGCTGTATTGTTACAGAAAAATGAGGAAGGTTTTGAGCAGCCTGTTGCATTTTTTAGCAGAAGTCTCAAGGACGTTGAGCTGAAATATGACATTTTGGAAAAACAAGCTTATTCAATGGTAAAATCTCTCAAGGATTTCAGAACCTACGTATTGCACTCAAAGATCATTTCCTATGTGCCGTCAAGTTCTGTTAAATATATATTGGTGTAGCCAGACATCGACGAAAGAAGAGGCAGGTGGTTGGCTAAGATTCAGGAGTTCGACTTGGAAGTCAAACCAACTAAAATTATTAAAGGCCAGGGTTTGGCCAAATTGCTAGCCAAATCAAATCTAAAATCACTTGGGATAAATCAGCTACAAGAAAATGAGGGATTTGTAGAAATAGATGAGCTTGATGTCACTGCACCCACAACTAAAATTCAAGGCAAGTTCTCTACTTCAGTCTGGTATCACAATATCATTTTTTACCTACTGACCCTTCAATGTCCCAGTCAGTTAACCTCATCTAAAACTAGGACACTGAAATTACACGCTGTAAAATATTTTATCATTGATGGTAAATTGTATTGGAAAGACCCCCTAGGTTTCCTACGGAGCTACTTAGTCGAGGCCAAAACATAAAGGGTTATAGATGAATTCCACGTTGTAGTATGCAAAGGACACCATGCCTAACGATCTACAACTTATAAAATCTTAAGAGCCGGGTATTACCGGCCCAAATTGTTTGCAGAGGTAAACACTAAAGTTTGAAAGTGTGTTCCTTGTCAGTTGTTTATAGGCAAACAGAAAGTCCTAGCTTTACCTTTAGTTCTAGTTAAAGTTCAAGCTCCATTTCAGCAATGGGGTCTCAATTTCATTTGAGAAATTCATCCACACTCTAGCGCACAACACAGGTGGATTCTAATGGCCACAAACTATTTCACTAAATGGGTGGAAGCTATTCCCATGAGAAATGCAACTGACTTAGTAGTAATAAGTTTCCTAGAAGAAAATATTCTATCCAAGTTTGGTTGTCCCCGAAAGATAGTCACTGATAATGCGCAAGAATTTAAGTCAATGGCCATGATAAGCTTTTTCCAAAAATACAACATCAGACTAGGACACTCCACAACTTACTATCCACAGGGTAATGATCTATATGAATCATCTAATAAAATTATGATTACCGTGATTAAAAAGGTTTTGACTGAAAACAAGAAAGCATGGCATATCCATTTAAAATATGCTCTATGGGCTAATAGGATAAGTACCAAAAGATCAATCGAGATTTCCCCTTTTCAGATGTTATATGGCACTGACATTATTTTACCAATAAATCTTGCTCTGCCAGGAATGAAATTTTGGCAAGATTCAAATGAAGAACCCAACGACATTACCAGGAGGATAAACTAGCTGGTTGAAGTTCATCAAAATCGGGCCGAAGTAAATGAAAGGTTACAGAGATATCGAGATAACATGAAGGCCTTATTTGATCGAAAAGCTAAATATATAGATTTCCTCCCTGGCGATTTAGTCCTAAAATGGGAAGCTAGGAAAGAAGACATTGGTAAACATGGCAATTTTGATCGAATCTGGTCCGACCCATATAAGATTTCGACTTTTGAGGGAAAAAATGTTTTTTTATTAGAAAATCTTGATGGAGACATTCTCAACACCCCTGTAAATGGGTGGCACCTTAAGCACTTCATGCAGTAATGTGTTTCTTAACTCTCATTGTACATACCGATTTGTTTTCATGCTTACTGTATAGTTTCATTTCCTTCGATAAGTTTTTCCATTCAAAAAAGAATATATATATATATATATATATATATATATATATATATATATATATATTATTCTGATTCATGAGATTTCCTGACAATTAGTATGCTAATTTATTGCACAGGAAAGTTGCTGACCAACCAAGAGACTAGAGATGCTAAAAAGGTGACAGGCACAGATGAATATATTAAATATCTTCCAATAAAAAAGGTAATAAATTAATATCCTTTTGGCCGACAACATAGGAGTTACCAAGGTATGAGATTATGCTCTGGAAATTCAAGATAAATTACCCTGAGAGATACAAATGAATAAATCATTAGTTCAATTGATGTTAATGTTATCATTGAAAATTTTCAAAATAAGGAAGTAAAAAAGAAAGGGGGACTTAAGGAAAAGTTATAAAAACTATTGAAGAAAATCTTTAACAACGGTCATGTGTGCAGTAGTTTTTCTGAAGCCCTCTACTTTCCCCCTAGTCACGATAAAGCCTGCTTCTCACCTAACCTTGGATGTTTTATCATAAGCTCCTTGAGAAAAGAAAGGTTTCACTTTGGTTCTGAAAATTATCAAACAAACCTTCAAAAACGAGAATAGGTTGAGTTTATAGTTCTTTAACTTTAGCTGAACCAGAAGTATGTCTAGGCTAATCCTAACCTTATTAGCCTTCCTGACAGGAATAAATTGATTGGTTTTTCTCAAGGAAATTCCTTAAAAAAGATGTCATGAAGTTTCTCTCAAGAATTTACCTAAAGCCAATGATGTTTGAAGGCAAGTGATAAGATTGGTCCAGATATATTTAAGTGAGTTGACATACCTCTGTTTCTTAATTTTTTTTTTTTTTCCAGTAGATATCTTCCCAAGTATGTTACACACTGATTGATTGCCCCCACTTCATATTAAAAGAAAATATATACAAACATATGGTGAAAGGAAATTCAATATTGATTGCCCCCATCTAGTCCAAAGAGATGAAGAAAGGAAATTCATTATATTGATTTCCCTCATCTTAACATTTAAATGCTAGAAAACAATGAAGTGGTGAAAGGAAATTCAATATGGGAAGTCTGATAACTTCACCGGGGTACTGAACAGGCTTGTTGGTAGTGAAGCAATATCTTTATATCTGATAAGGCAGTTATACATGAATTGAAAAAAGCTCTGGTAACTTTTCTTCTTTCAACTGGATTCACATTATAGGTTTTTGGGATCCCTTAATTTGACACTTTTAAATTTACTTTACCTTGATGCAAACATAATCAGATGAAACCTGGTAGAATGGTTAATTTGGTTTTGATTATCTTACACAGATCTGAGGTCAGTTTCAGAAAAGGAAATCTATTGAGAACCTAACTCAAGAAAATAAGATGTTTTATTTTTGAAGAATTTTCAAAATCAAATGTAAAGACCCAAAAATCCCATTTTTATTTTTCCCTTGATCTGTTTCACAAAGTTGAAATTATTGACCCCATTTACCCAATGAAGGTACTTGGTCTACATTTTCTTCTCGTCCCACAAGGAAACATGATCCCTAGATGGAGCCTAATGTTGACACGAAGTTTAATTTTTTTCCCTTTAAACCTGAAGCTTCGCTTTTTCCTAGTCATGGAGCCACCCTTAATCTTAAAAAAGAGTAAAAAATATTTCGACTTTTCGAGTTTCGGGATTCGACTTTCCACAAAGTATGATCTTTTGTTAGCAACTCCAGAGTCCCGATGCCGAAATCCTGAAAGGGATTTATATTAAAGTAATAAAGGAGAAAAAAGAGGGAAAATGAATGTTTTAAGTCTTGACGCATTTTCCACAAAGTGACTTTAAATCGTGATCAATTAAACTCTTAAACAAAAAAAACAATTCATTAATCTTTCATGATTTGGGTTTTCCTATGTCAAAGTGCTTTCAAAATGTTGACCCTCAAATGCCCGATCCTCGAGTCTCTGAAAACAGGAAATTAATTACTAACCTCAATTTTTTAAAGCATTAATACGAGGGATTAGCGCCTAAATTAATCCGATCGCGATTTCGCGATTCGAGGTTTTCTTATGACACTCTTCTTGGATACAGGATCCCCGAAATTCCGAAATGCGAAATCGCGTTTTTCTAACAAAGTTTAAAACAAAATTAAGTTAGTTTAAAATGGGATTAATAATGACTAAACTACTTTTCGCGTTTCACATTTCAGGGTTTGTTGAAAGTAGTTCTTTCGAAGCTCTAGTTTGAAATCGTCGATATACAGTAATATCTGTAATAGACAAATAGAGATATTTTTAACTTAACTACGTATATCTGGGCATATCTCCCTCATTAAAAAATTAATGTTTTACCGTCTCTCTCAGTACATCCATCGTAAGAAGAGTTAAAGGTTAATAAAGGTTTGGTTTCTTCAAATTTTTATTCTTATTGTTTAGACCCAGAAGTGAATTTCATTCAGCAAACTCATGCATTTTTCTCTACTACATGAATTCATTCTAAACACAAACATTATGGCACCTAGAAAGGAACCTAAGAAAAGTGAAGAAGCAGCTGAAAGCTGAATCCCAAAAGGAGATGTCGTGTCTGATACTACAACACATGCCATTGATTCCATCAAATCATGGAGGCAAATTTTTGAAACCTTGGATTACGAAATCATGAATTTTCCCGATGATTCTGAAAACAAAATTCAGGACATAGCAGAGTCCGAACTTCACAAAGTAGCCACACGCCCACGACTCATGACATATAATGATATGATCAGTTGGGCTTTAGAGAGGACAGACGTGCAAACTAGAAGCATTTTGGACAACCAAGGGGTCGTCATCAGCTCTTTCAGACTGGAACATATACAAGTAATGTATAAACTGTCTCCCAATTCTAAGTACATTTACAATAAAGAGTTTGTAAGTGAATTTCAAAGGAAATAATGAACAGAGGCTGACCAAACATAGCTCAACTTAATCAAAGACTGGTGGAGACACCCAACAAAATTCAGGGCTGATACCCATAACGTTTATGCCATAGCCTCATTGAACGAGTACATGGTCTATGTGGTGATGATGTTATGTAGACTTTTCGGGAAGAAAACCCCTACCCATTTCCCTACAGAATGGGTGCCCCTTTTACATGAAGCAGTCGAAGGCTATAGCTTCAATTGGAACAAAATTATATCAGATAACCTAGCTAAAGAGGTTATGGAGTATCAAACCACGATATCCAGTGGTAGACCAATATATTTTTACATGTCAGCATACATCATGGATGCTATATGTTTCACAACTCCTTTTCCTTTGATGAATTGGAGTTGGAACCCAACTTGCACTAAACCTATTCATGAATATCATTCTAATATGTGGGAAGAAAATGCTAAGGATTCTTTTTACGAAATTTGTCATTTCTTGGTGTTACCGGTGCATCAGATGCTGGATGGCTGTGCACCCCCTCGTATTTCAAAGTCGGTCATAGGAAACCTCAAGGCGGTTTTTGATTGGTTTATTGAGGAAAATTTCTCCTATATCAGGGTTTTTGGATGTTCTATCCCTCCTCATGCACTTCCAAAATTATTCCCTAACAGACTGGTGTATAGGGAGGTAGCTCATCAAATAATAACAGGCAGTATTGGGATAAATCTGAAGACAACTCAAAATAAGTTTTGGCCAGTCTTCCCCGTATAGATTGGAAGGTTTTCGCTACTCAACCTGGGTCATTCCAAAGTTGAAGCTGCAGCTCTAGAGGAGGTCAAGTTGGTGAATCTCGAACATAGGAAACAAAAACCTTACCAAACAGTGGGAAGCCACATGGCTCACTGTGGCATGAAATCATTTGAACATGAGGAATCCCCTTGCGATGACATTTTCAAAGGGGTCAAAAACTATGAAGATGTGTTAGATAGGGTACAGATGTTACCATCTGACTTGAAAACTAGTCTTCTAACCTTCCAGAGACACAGGCGAAGCGGTTTGCCCAAGGTATTGCAGGGCGAAGCAATAACATCTCCTCTAGAACAAGAAAAAATTCCCCTAGGCTTCGGACAGAAAGCACTGGATAAAGCAAACACTGAGGAAAATCCATAGGGGGTAGGAGGATCTTCTCAAAACAAATAAGTCCCACAGATAGAGAATCCAGGAGAAAAAGCAGAAAGAAGGTCTGGGACACCTCTCGAATCTAGTCAATCTACCCCCCCTTCATCATCTACTATTCATGTTGATACCCCCAAGATAGTAGGGGAAATAAAATTCATAGAGTTGGGTAATCCCATCACTTCCTTGACCCCTTTACAATCTAATTTTGGGCTCCCTTAGATAGGAGTCATATATGCTAGTGACCTCGACCCTATCTCCAGAGAAGAAATACCTCCCTCTGATTACTTCTTCAGTAAAAAGAGGAAGGTTGTATTAAAGTAGGCGATGTATATGAGAGAAGGTGGTATGGTAAAGAAACACAGGGTGTTGTTAGATGGGAAAAATTTGGAGGAATAAGATTTCTCTACAGAGGTAGCGAGCTCCATGGGAGCTCTGACAATGAAAAATATATTCACCGTTGACAATATGAGAACAAGGTTGAAATAGAGTAACCACATGACAATCCAGTTGCAAAACCAACTAAAAGATACCGAGAAAAGTATCAAAGAAGAAATGAATAAATGTCTAGAGTAGGCCAGAGCTGCTGACAAGCAAGAAATTCAATCACTTAAGTCAAGTCTAGATGAGATGAACGAGAAGATGCAGACTAGCCAAATACAGTTTATTTGACAAGAAGAATTGGTAAGTAACTACAGGCTAAATTTAATTCAATAAAAGGCTAGGTTATAAATCTGAAAGTTTTTCAGTACCAATCACTGGAAATACATGCGAAGGTAGAAGCCAAGCAACATAAAGTAATCTCCCAAGTAAAGATTATTCAGAATTATTTTCAGGAAGCAAGCAATGCTCTTGATAATATTATTTTTAAATAAAAAGAAGCTAAAGCAGCAAGGGCCACTTTCCAAAAGGCAGTTGTATGTTCTGAAAATGAAGAAGTATCGAAAATTCCAAAGCTTTCCATCACAAAGCAGATCAGAGGCGATATCTTACTCACCATTTGGGAAAACAACATAGCAGAAAATAAGAAAATAGCCAAAGAAATCAAAGATGATTGTGAAATAATCTTTGATTTATTGGACAAGGAATCATTAGGTATTGAAAGAGACAATTGCACTGGGAAATTAGGATAGATAAACATTGTAAGTCACCAGTTGAATTTCAGGGAGGGTTTGAAAGAAATTCAGATGGAAATTTCACAGTTAAAATAAGTGTATGTTACTCTAATAGACAGGTGGCTGGTGAAGCCAAACTTAAAAATGCAATCAATTAAGTTTGATGGTAAGGGGATTGAAGACCAAATTCCAAAAACTCAGAGAAAATTCTATCTATTTGAAGCAAAGGATCTTCCAGAGCCTCCCAGAAATTTCGTACATTTTCTTGAAAAATATATTGAATGTATTGGGTCAAAAGAAGGAGATACTTCAATAAAACAATGAAGTATCATTTTGAAAACTTATATTATCGAGATGATAGGAAAATAAATGATAATCATGCAAACAGTTGAGGTTTGCAATTCTTGTAACTGTTTGCCCCTAGGAGTTAGGAGATCACCAACCAATAATCATCAGTGATCTGGTATAAGTATAATTTCAGGATACTGATCTAAGGCTTTTTCTGGGCGCATTGTAATGAAGTAATCAATAAGATTTTCTGAATGAATATGAATGCATATTGAAGATTCTAGATCTTGTCAAGCCTGAGTTATGTGCTTCTCTGTTTTTTCATATTTTCATATATCGTTTTCATGAATGCTTAACTACAATTTAGTACAACCTCTACTGTAGCGATTAATTATTCTTGCAATTTAATCATTTACAGTTTTTCCTTTGTATCAACTACTAGCAGTTACAAGACCTGTAAATGTCTTAGATTTCAATATCATATACTTCATTAAAAATTTTCTTGCCTCTTTTCTTCTTCTGTCACAAAGTGAGATTCCTCTTTAATTGATGCCTCACCTTAGCAACAAATTTATGTTTTCTTTTCACTCCATGCATATCCCCCTTTTTCGAATTTAACTCAGTTACATGAAATAGCCTTTAATTCTGTCATGCTATTTATTCATATTTGGATGCTATTCTTACATATTTCAAACCAGAAATAGCAAACCCTAAAAGAAACACATATCTTTATCTCTCAAGTCTTTATCCCTCATGGCTGTAGTAGTTACAAGACAACCCAATATCGAACCTGACTTATTATACCAAACAAGTATTGCTTTAAATTTATTCAACACTATCTTACAAATAGCTAGGAACCGGGTTGAGATAGAACGATCGTGGGAAACAATTGAAAGGGATATTAATGCCCTAGAAAACTGGGAAGCAGAACAGAGGCAGTTAAGAAATCGGCCCTAGTCTATCTTTGTGTAACCAAACCTTTATCTCTTAGATTTCTCTACCCTTTTTCGGATGCCTTGACAATATACTTTAGAGCCTTAAAGTATAAACTCAGGAACAACAAAGGTTAGGCACATATTTCTTTAATAATGATACATGAGATACATTATGCACTCTAATGGATTCAAACAGTGCTAGCATGTATGAAACTGGCTCTATATTCTCTAATATTTCAAAAGGCCCACAATATCTTGTTGTCAACTTTGGGAAACAACCCAATCTTATTGAACTTATTTTCACTTTGAATTTAAAAAAAAATGTTTTCCCACTTTAAAATCTCTAAAAAATTTATTCTCGTCTGCATAAATTTTTTGCATGTCCTAGGCAGTCTTTAAATTTTGCTTAATATTTGTCATTTTCTCTTCCATTTATCTCAACAAATCTGTCCCAGTGACTACTTCGTTTGTTGGGATATCCCGACTCACTGATGTGTTACACTTCCTTCCATACAATGCTTTAAATGGGCTCATTTTTAATGAGTCTTGATACCCATTATTGTAAGAAAACTCCACTAAGTGGATATAGTCTTCCCATTTTGATGGTTGGTCCATCACATACATCCTGAGCATGCCTTCAATTATCCTATTGGTCCTCTATGTTTTCCTATCTAACTTTGGGTCCACTATATTAATAAAGGCCCACTATGGTAGGTAAATGTAATAAATGTGAGAAGGCTCTGTAGAAGGTTCTTAGGAGACATGGAGAGATATATAAAGAAGTGTAAGCAATGTAATGAAAAATAGTGAAGAATATTGTCATTGTAACATACAAGTATTGCTTAAGGAGTGAATACCTTCCTTAAGGAATAATATATGGTGTTACCCTACCTCAAGGGTTTTCTCTATTTCTTGTGTTTAGTATTTTTGTGAATGGTTTGGATTATTCTTGTTTATATTATGGGTTTATTTTGAGAGTTATCTTTAGATCTATTTTGGAACTTAACAGTTGGTGTAGTATACCTAGGGAGGTAATATGGGGTACCTAGGGAGGTACCCAATGGGAATGTGGTTATGTATTATTACTGGAAGTCATTTAATATATGAGAATGTGGGAATTCAATGTAAGGTGGACTAGGTCCACTATATTAATAAAGACCCACTATGGTAGTTAAATGTAATAAATGTGAGAAGGTTCTCTAAAAGGTTCCTAGGAGATAGAGAGAGCTATATAAAGAAGTGTAAGCAATGTAATGAAACATAGAGAAGAATATTTTCATTGTAATAAGCAAGTATTGCTTGAGGAGTGCATTTCTTCCTTAAGGAATAATATATGGTGCTACCCTACCTCAAGGGTTTTCTCTATTTCTTGTGTTCAGTATTTTGGTAAATGGTTTGGATTATTCTTGTTGATATTGTGGGTTTATTTTGAGAGTTATCTTTAGATATATTTCGTAACTTAACAATTAGTACCAGAGCACTTTCCTTGGCCAAAGAAGGGGAAAGTTTTGGCTATTTTTGGCATATTTTTTCTAGGGAGAAAAAAGGGCGGCACACTTTAGGTTCAGATCTGAAATTTTATGTGTATAATTTGGCCAAGAAATTGCATATTTGAATTCCTCTCGGAAAAATACACAATTAAAAAAAAAAAAATCGATCGAAACAAAGTCTGGGAATTGAAGTTATGAGCATTTAAAATTTAGTAGTTGTTCGGGGTTTTTCCCGGAAAAAACCGTGATTTTCTACAGTAAGTTATTTTTAATCCTAGTTTTTGTTCAAGATTTATCCCAAGAAAGATGTTTTTTATTGGAAAATATGATGGCCCTAATATTGAAGAATTCATAAAATACTTGAAGTCATTTTCGAAAGAGAATTGGAAACATTGGGTATCGTGTTATTTAAAAGATAAAGCGGTCATTTGGTGGCAATCACATAGGTATAGCCAATTGATGGCACTTTCTGATGAAGCACTTGAAAATTTTCTTTTAGATAAATGGTCTCATGTTGCTAAATGGAGAAACAAGAGTTTATTTTCAAGTGACAAATCTATATTACAGGTTCATGGTTGTATTCACAAAGAAAATGTCATTGTTTCGATTAACCCTAGTTGCCAACAAATTTTATCAATGTTCAATTGGTTAATAGATTGCAAATTCCTGCCAAGAATATCCAAAGCACATAGGTTGAGAGTAAAAATGTTCAATTTTTTAAATATTTGAAGGTTAGTATGGATAAATACGTGTTGCATTCAGATTTTTATGTTATGGATATGGATGAAGTGGATATTGTTTTGGGATATCCTTGGATAGAATTAGTGGGTACCATTAATATTAATGTACAAAAGAAGTTTTTGAAGTTGTGGTACAAGAAAAAGAAAATCACATTGCAGGTCATATCTCTTAGTAAGAAAGATGGGCCCATGGAGGCTAGAAAAGAAGTTATTTCTGAGTCTGAAGTTGAATCAGAGGCATAGTCTACATAAGGATATGAAGAAAAACTACAAGACAAATATAATTAGGAAGCTAAGGTGGTCATTGACTCAAAGGCACAAAGTGTTGCAAATTTGAAGAAAAAAGAATAGATTCCTATAGTTGTTGTATATCGACATCCACATCATATAGAGACACAACAATCATCAAGGAAAGGGTGTGTGCATCAACACATTTATGCACCAGCAGGGCACCAGACAAGAAACAAATCAAGAGGTGCATGGAGGACTACCAGCACTACGGGAGGAGCTCAAGCTACATAAACAATCCCATGGAAACCCCGACATGATGTAGAGAAAGATTAGGGTGGCAAGGAAGCCGATGTACATCATATTTAACTTCCATTGGGATGGATGGATGGCCATACTTGGTACCATTTGGCTACATTTCTTATCCGGTCATATTGTATGGTTTCTTCTCATGTTTCGAGGATGAAACATGTGAAGGGGGATGGAATGTAGTATACCTAGGGAGGTACCCAATGGGAATGTGGTTATGTACCAGACAAGAAACCAATCAAGAGGTGCATGGAGGACTACTGACACTATGGGAGGAGATCAAACTACATAAACAATCCCATGGAAACCCCGACATGATGCAGAGAAAGATCAGGGTGGCAAGGCAACAAATGGACATCATATTCGACTTCCATTGGGATGGATGGATGAATGTACTTGGTACCAGTTGGCTACATTACTTAATCGGTCATATTGTATGGTTTCTTCTCATGTTTCGAGGATGAAACATGTGAATGGGGATGGAATGTAGTATACCTAGGGAGGTTGTTGAAATAATGTAACTGCGAAGAGCATTCTTATTATTATTTTGTTATTGGATTAAATCCCCATTGAGGATTAATCATGTCGGTAATTGTATAAGGACCAAATCCCTTTTTGCGGATTGGTCATCGGACAATTACAAAGGACAGAATAAGAAATCGGCCCCAACAGTTATAATGGAAGACCCAGAATTAATTAAAGGTGGGTTTACCCACCCAGAGTGAGAGGTCGGCCCTGCCAGATTGTGACCTTTCACACGTG
>JZKD02S1674772.1:188114-218831 GCA_000966675.3 Picea glauca
AAATTTGTTGATGTGGCACTGACATGGCATGGATGTGGAGATGAAATAGATTCAGTCACTTGGGAATAATTAGTCCTCTCCTTTATTCTATACTTTTATGATCCAGTCCAGTCCGATTGACAGACTTCAGCCCTTCAGGCCACGAGGCACAGGGGAAATGCTCCCCCCTTCTCTGCCCTGAAATGCAACTCAAGGTCGGACCACCAGGAAGGTTTTTCCTTTCACCTCATGGAACTTCATTTGGACTTCGGTCTGGTCCACTGAGCCATTGAACACTGCACTTAACCTTTTTTATAGCTTCCCCTAAATGAATATAGTCCGGTCTGGTCCACTAAGCCAACGAACCTCCATGGAACTTCCATCCAATTCTCTGCCATACTCTTTCGGTCTTATCCACTGGGTGATTGGTCCACCAAAGCGCCGACCACCAGGCCACCCTGCACATGTCTCCAACAAACAACTCATGATTTGACATTAGTCTGATCTAGGCCATCGGGCCAAAATTTTACATTGTGCGTGGGCTCCATAAGGTTATGTGGATCTCTATGCTTCACATAAAAATAAAAAAGGGTTCAATGTTAATTATAAACATGTAAAATGAATTCATTTCCCATGTATGTGGGATAAATAACTCATATCACAAATCAATGATTATAAAACCACGCATGGGATATATCAACGACTCATGTGCGCTCTCACTCTAGGAGGCATAATTGTCGATTTTGTGATCCAATTCAACCAAATGATGTCTCGCTGGAAATCCAGAGCCATGAGGAATTACTTGAACATGGTTTCCATGGAAGTCATGACAGTGTTAAACCATAAAAACTCTCCCCTCCAACGTTGTCCTGTAGCAAAAATTTTTTTACCCAAAAGAAAAAAATATGATTCAAACAACTTATGCGACCATGTAGTAGGATATTTCATGTCCAATACTGCAACCTTCTTCTCTAATACCATAATGTAATTTCCCCCATATTAACCAAAGAACACTACTTGTGGAAAATTCACATAATTCAGAATTTTCTTACTGACCCATTTTGTGTAGCTTACTAGTTATGATTTATACACATTTTTAACCAGATTTTGATACCCAAAAATTAAATGCATCTATAGTATTCTAAATGATCATGAATGGCACTAATAAAATCATCCACAACAATAAATAAATCATTCATATACACAGAGTTAAGCACAACAATTAAACTCATGAAATAAATCAGAAATAGATAAACACTTATCTTTTAAAACACGTGTGCAACTAGTTGCTTGGGAAGGACGTTCCACCCAACTATAGACTTGTTGTTACAAATCTCAATAACAAATCATCCTTGAGCTGGATATAGGAATCCACAAAATAAGAGTGCCTCTCACGATCCACTCACAACTGAATACCACACAACCCACTGGTGTTCTCGTACAACTATCTTGAATTTCCTCCAGCTCTCTTCCTCTTGACCTTCCCAACCCAAGGAATGTACCCCTTCATTGCTCTCATCCCATCGAGCATCCCATTTTTTTATTAGGGTCTCTACGGCTCAGGTAACTAGGAATATCTCTACGGGTAACTCAATGGAAATCACTACCAGGAAAACCACTAGCAAAAACAACAAAAAACACTTGTTGTTACAAAGCAACTCACTCAGTAGTTCACTCTTCAGGCATGACAACCTAGTTCTTCAATTTTTAGCTCCAAAACACTCCACGTGCGCTCTAACATGATTTTGGATTCACCCCACCTTCTTGCTCTAGCTCTAGTGCTATTTTATCCTTTCTCTTGGCTTGCTTTTCATGCCCAAAACTGAATGTGAAAATCTTCCTAATCACCGCATACAAATTTCCTCTATTTGCCCAAGACAATTGACTACTTACTCTTCCCAACGATAATTGTTGTAGCATCATTCTTCCAATAAATATGGGATGTGACTCTCACACCCACCCTCTTACATGAGTTTAATGATTGGGATCTCATACACTCAAACAAAAAAAACATAAGTTTTCCCCAAATGATACAAAAATTCAAAAAATTGGGTTTGGATTAATACCTATAATTAATTCCCCCCTTAGACCCCTTTTAGGCACTCTCTTCTCTTGTGGAAAACCCATCCCCCATCTATGTATATATTCCTAGAATCTGGTATCACATTATATTTACTAAAATCAATAAACACATTTCACATATTACATTGTTTGGCCATAACCACATTCATATCTACATTATCCATTAATTAAACTATGGATTATAGTGGGGATGTTACAGTTTTATGGTGTGATCCAAATGGATAGGACACACCATGTAGATTTTTTTGAAAAAAATGAGAAAATAATCAAATCAAAGAGAATCCGTAGGAGGAGTGGAGATGGCCTGCAGAAGCCCTAACCATAGGTACCCAAAGATTAAATGCAAAGTCCTCTTGGGATTAGCGAGTTTTTTCCTACGGTAAGTGTTGGCCCTTGACCAAGTTTTGTGAGATCCTTGGTCAAGTTTGACCGATTTTGGGACTTCGACAGCCTGTCGAAGACGAAGCGCAAGACGAAGCAGAGATCGTGGGATCTTGGCCCCTTTGTGGGTCCTTTTTGGGATTTGGGACTATGTAATGGGTATGGGATGTCGACCCATGGGTTTACCCATGTTTAGGCCTATTTTGTAAAGTATAAATAGACATCTAGGCGATGTAGGTAGTAGAAGAGATAGATGTATTTGTGTGATATTGAGCTAAGGGCTAGATCTATGTGATCAAAGGATTATAAGTTCTTTGTGCAATAATTGCATACTATGTTAGGATTGCAGAGCCGAGTTCAAGTGACTATAAAGGGCTTAGTTCTGTGACCTAGCTCGGGGAAGGAGGATCTGGCGAGGTGCGTGCAGATCTCATGTCCTATGCGGAGTAGGATTTTGATGGCTCTGTGCATGTAACCTATTGAAGAATCTAATAAAGAATAAGAGTTGGTGGACGTAGCCCCGGGGTGGGGGTGAACCACGTACATACTGTGTTATTTTGCTCTGTGCAATGTTTTGATGTTTTTATATGTTATTTGCTAAGTGCTTGGAGATGATTAGATAGATCTGTTTATGCTTTGTACTTATGATGAATTTGGATGTTAGATTTGACATAGGTGAATGTTCTTAGTGCTTGAATCTGCTATATCTGATCCATTTATTTATGCTAAGTGCTTAGATATAGTAGATTAGGGTGAATGTTGTGATGCTCTGTTTTCCTTGTGGAGTAGATATTGGATAAGTAATGTTGAACTAACGGTGCTAAGTGCTCTATTAAGAGTTACAATCACAGATTTGTGTCCCAGCTAAGGTTGCAGACACCTGAGTCCTGCAACCACCACTGTCTCTACCTCAGGTGAGACTTCATTTGCTTCGCAGGTGTTCCTGAAAGGGATGGTAGTTAGGGTTTTGTTGGTGTGTTGTTGCAGCGTTGAACCCTGGGTCTGCCCCTGTGCCAACAAATGGTTCCATTGCCGGGACCTGGAACTGTGATTACTGGGAATTGAGGAAGAAGAAGCTTTGTGTGAAGATCCGATCTGAAGTTGTGAAATCTCTGTGCGTAGATTTGTTGCCCTAGTGCGCAATATTCTACTTGATTTATAAATCTCTGTGCTAAAGAAAGAAGTTCGATTTGAATAAAAGAGGCAAGATCTGAAAGCTTTCTGCTCTGTAAGAGTAAGATAAGTAAAAATTTTTGTTTCTAGAGTATGGATCTACGTATGTTTGATAGGTTCTGTCCTAGCTTGAAAACTAGGGCACTAATAGATGAAAGAAGGTTTGATATGAATAGATCTGAAAGATATGTTATACTTATGCATAGAGAGAATATTTGGACTAATAAGTGTATGCAGGATCCTAGAAATATTTTTTTCCAGGTTAGATACTATGATCCTAGTTCGCAGTACAGGAGAAGATGAGGATTATTTAGAAGGTAAAGAGGATGAACCCTTTTTTATTGTTGCAGAAGACTGGGACATCTTGCTAAGGAGTGCCCTGGTAGAAAACCTAGTTGTCGTTGTTGTAAAGATATGGACCACGAAGTATTGGATTGCCCTAGAATGATTGCTAAGCTTGAACAAATGAACATGAGATAAGAAAACCCTAAAGAAGATCCAAACACTATGGCTGAACTTCAGAAAGAATCATAAAAATTATTGCTACAAATAAACAAAACCCTAAATGACCATCGACATGTCAGATTATTAGAGATCTTCAAAGAAAAAGAATGCCTTGAAGAAAGAATAGGAGACTTCGACATTGACTGTGTTCTAGATGAGGAAACATAGGTAAATTTCATGACAGAGAGAACTTGGGAAGATATAGGGAAGCCTACTATGATTCCTTCATTAGGAGGAATAGGGTTATTCAGAGGAAAGATGATAAACCTATGTGGAAGGCTCGCTCAGATACCTATGACTGCCAATGGAACTTCGACAGAAGAAGATTTTGAGATTATTAAATTTATTGAGGACAACGCCCCATTTACCATGTTACTAGGAGAACCTTGGATTGACAGAGATCAAGCTAGACGAAAGGAAGAAGAATAAGTTTTGGAGTAGAAGAAGAAAGAATTAAAATATTTCATGACTAGAAGGATCACACACTTGATTGAAGAAAAAAAGAACAGATCAAAGTTATTTAGCACTAGAGACCCGGATGTTGAACTTACAAGAACACTAGAGGATCTATAGAATATTTAAGTACCTATCCCAGACAAAGAAGAAGTATTATTCTGGAACCCTAGGGAAGAATCTCAACAGCGCGAAGAGACTATGTCAAAAGGAGACAAAAATCAGAATGGAAAAAGGAATACCGAGACGAAGCTCACTGGAAAGAAGGATAGAAAGTTAAGTAAGAAGAGAACCAAGATCGATAAGTTGCAGAAGGCTCCAGAGGGAACCTCACAGAAGGAAAATTTGCAAAATTGGAGCTTCGCCGGGATACTAGAACAACAACAGATGGCACTTAGCCATGGAAAAGCAATATAGTCGTTGGGGACATTATAACCATTCGAGCGATGCTCTGAACGGTTAGAAATGAATTTATGGTTTGCCACCAGACCGTTGGACCGTGCCATAATGGATTGAACAGAGTTAATGAAGGCTTCATACTCATTGCAAGAGACCTGTTGTCGAGTTACCTATTTATCCTGTCGCACCAAGCAACGAGAACACTTTTCCCAAATGAGAATTTGAGCCCCAGACTAAGTTGCTTTCGCACAGTAATCATCGTACTATGTCCGTCTATTCTATTGCAGTGTCTAAGTTACCCTCTGAATCAAGAATTTCCATCCCGAGCGTGTATGTCCGAGGAGCTCACCGAAGTCTAATAATCAGTGACAAAAGTACTCCTCGACCTGATGACTGAAAGAGACATGTCGGAGAGAGGATTATTTGTAGGTGTACAAGCTTCATCTATGAGAACAGTTCAAGCATCTCCGTCGATTTCTCGTGGAGCAGGACCATCCCGACCGTCCGAGGAGAAGCGAACTAAGCACAGGGATGACTTAGCGAATGCTAAATTGATCCCGACCATCTTACCCACCTATATACCACCTCTGAGAGGTGTTGTAAACCGTGACAGTGTACCTAGAGATTTCAAGTACACCTTGGTCACTGCGTAACTCCCGAAGGGGATATGCACAGTGTGAGTAGACCAAGATAAGATCGGATCATTGAATTTTAGTGACTTCAACCTCGGAGATCACAAAGTCTACAAAATGCTAGCCCCACACAAGTACCTAACCATAACAAAGGGGAATAACTCAAAGATAATCCCCCAATCGTGGACCATGAACCTTGTACAGTCCACTCCACTGAACATCATGAAGATACCGCACTTCGGATGACACCAGGAGGTGAACGCATGCATCAAACTACTACTGTCTTGCTACCATGGTGGTTACTTGTTGCTAGACCGCCGCATAATAGTTGATTCGACGCTGGTCAATCAGATCACAAGCTTGAGCATGCAGGGACCTGATCCACAGGAGTTTTACCCTGGAAAATCCATGGATCGCTCTCTAGCACAGAGGATCAAAGACACCTACGGAGATGTCGAGAAGGAACGTGAGGCTACAAGGTAGCTTCTATACAAAGTAGCACAGTGTGCCTCTCCTACCAGTTGATTGTAGGGAAGTTAGTACGAAAGAACCGACCCACCCAAGTCATCGGTTTTGTAGTTGACCTCACATGGAAGTGTGCAGAAGGTCTTTCGATGAACTCGACAAAGTACCTGGTGAACCAATTAGAACTCGACTGCAGAGAAGCCCAAGATCAAGGGTACGAATTTCATTTCAACTGGCTATTGATCCTGATTACTTTCATTGCCTCGGATATGTTGGAAGGTGCAACCTTCCCGGACATCGAGCCTTTTGAACCATTGGCCACGAAGTTTAGTACACTATGGTATTCAAGTGATATGAATAAATAGTGGCAGTCAAACGTTTTCTTTCATACTGACTACAACCAGTTGAAGAGAGCCATACAGTATGAGCCTCACATGACTCCAAACACTTTACACTGGTTCAGGCCCTTGATGAAGTTCAGCGCATACCGACATTTTATTTACATCACAGCGCGTGTTGACGAACACAAGCAACAACTTCAGTCCTACTACAAGATGACAGAGGAGGACTTAGAGGAGATCACCAAGGACTGGTCAGTGGACCTCCTCATTCCATCAAACCCTATGGAGATGTCCAACATCGACAGCCCATAAACAATGTAAAATACACCTAGACCCAATAAGACAAAGAAGAATGAAGAATCCCAAGATGTAAGCAATACCTCAGTGAAAACTGCTTCCATATCACCAGAGCGAGGGGGTGATGGTGAAGAGATAAATGGAACAGAGGCAGAACAAAATAAAGGATAGGTAACACCACCTAGAGACGAGGAGGACCCTTCGAATAAAAGGAAGGTTTCCCCTCTGAAATCTTCTTCCTGGAAGAAACCGAAAGCCTCCATGACCAAGTTGCAGACTACCCTCACCCCTAATGACTTTGATTTCATCATAGCAGCCCTGAATGATGCTTCACTGGAGATAGCAGAGAAACAAGTATCTAATTAGGAGGAGATGTACAATAGAATTGAGGTTGAGCTCCAAGGGGTACGTCAGGCACTACAGTCCAACTTCATAGTCTCCACTGCACCTTTGTCATTGGGAACACCAGAACCAGGAGATGAACCAACTCAACTCCACCGATTAGCTGATACAGTCGAAGCTCACCTTTGATGAGCGCAAGAGGAAACAGTGCAAGCCACCTAGGCTTTGACACAACTACAGGGAGTACTTGTAGAACAACGCAGTGCTATAGAATGAGAAAAACTTTCTCTCCAAGCGAAATTTGATGAAGAAAAATCACAACTACAGCAAGGAAAAGAACATTTGCTCACAGAGAAACTTGAAATGAAGGAAGCAGTCAACAGAGCACTTCGCTCTGTGACAGTCATAGAAATAAAGTAAGAGGACCAAGTCACAAAGCAAGTAGCACAACTTGAATAATTAATCCAGCAGCGGAAAAAACGCATCGCAGACCTAGAACTACGCACTATTCCTGAGACCCCGAAAGATGTAAGGGACCTAAGAGAAGCAACTGCCCACAATGCAGTTGAGAGACTAAAAACTCTTTCCCTAGAATGCAAGCAGCTGAGTAACCGCAGTGCCCAAATGTATGAGAAACTCACTGAGAACCCAGATTTGCAGACACTAGAGTCACAGCTCTAGGAAGTGAAGCAACACGCAGAGACACTACATGCGCAACCGAAGGCCCTATCAGCTGTAGAAAGAATGAAGCGGTCTCAAGAACAATGCACTGCCCAGCAGCAGATCCACACGATTTAGAGCAGAGTTGTGGAAGTAACTCAACAACTCCAACCAGTACAAGATAAGGTGTACCAATATTTCACAGAGGTTGAAAGCCGAGGAGTAGAGCTACAACAGGTTGTTAACGCAGCAGAACAATGCCTAGAAGGACCAATCAACGACGCGGTCATATAGGAGTTCACTGAACAAGAAGTCGTCGCACAACAACAAGTCGAAGTAGCTTGAGCCAAGTTCGAGGTGTTCGAAGCGAAACTAGAAAGACCAGAGTGAGTCAGGACGAGTCACAGGTGAGTGTTGGGGGCATGTTGGCCCTTGACCAAGTTTTAGGACATCCTTGGTCAAGTTTGACCGATTTTGGGACTTCGACAGCCGATCGAAGACTGAGCGTAAGACGAAGTAGATATCGTGGGATCTCGGCCCCTTTGTGGGTCCTTTTTGAGATTTGGTACTATGTAATGGGTATGGGATGTCGGCCCATGGGTTTACCCATGTTTAGGCCTATTTTGTAAAGTATAAATAGGCATCTAGGCGATGTAGGTAGTAGAAGAGATAGACGTATCTGTGTGATATTGAGCTAAGTGATAGATCTATGTGATCGAAGGATTGTAAGTGCTTTGTGCATACTATGTGAGGCTTGCAAAGCCGAGTGCAAGTGACTGTAAAGGGCTTAGTGCTGTGACCTAGCTCGGGGAAGGAGGATCTGGCGAGGTGCGCACATATCTCCTGTCCTATGCGGAGTAGGATTTTGATGGCTCTGTGCATGTAACCTATTGAAGAATCTAATAAAGAAGAAGAGTTGGTGGATGTAGCCTCAGGGTGGGGGTGAACCACGTAAATACTATGTTATTATGCTCTGTGCAATGTTTTGATGTGTTTATATGTTATTTGTTAAGTGCTTGGAGATGATTAGATAGATCTATTTATGCTTTGTACTTATGATGAATCTGGATGTTAGATCTGACATAGGTGAATGTTCTTAGTTATTGAATCTGCTAGATCTAATCCATTTATTGATGCTAAGTGCTTGAATATAGTAGATTAGGGTGAATGTTGTGATGTTATGTTTT
This sequence comes from Picea glauca, assembly GCA_000966675.3. NCBI lineage: Eukaryota > Viridiplantae > Streptophyta > Pinopsida > Pinales > Pinaceae > Picea > Picea glauca. The sequence continues at coordinate 197,010 of JZKD02S1674772.1, forward strand.
CCTTACAGAGTAGATATTGGCTAAGTAATGTTGAACTAATGGTGCTAAGTGTTCTATCAAGCGTTACAATCACAAATCTATGTCCTAGCTAAGGTTGCATACACCTGAGTCCTACAACCACCCCTTCCTCTACCTCGGGTGAGACTTCATCTACTTAGTAGGTGTTGCCAAAAGGGCTGGTAGTTAGGGTTTTGTTGGTGCACTGTTGTAGCATTGAACCTTGGGTCTGCCCCTATGCCAACAGTAAGTATTTTTTACTTTGGGTTTCTTTGGGTTTCTTTCTGGTGGATGTGGTTTTATTGAAGGATATGATTGAAGAAGATTTAGTGGATTTTTCCTAGGATCGGATTGATGACAAACTGATCTGCTCACTGCTAGTTGGCCTTCTCACTAAATCACCACTAGTTTCGTTGTCTACAGGAGAATATTTGGGGATTGTCGAAGATGATATCTATTTCCATGACCCTCTCGTTGTACCTAGAACCATTCCTGACATCGGGGGTCTCTTCTCTATTCCAGATCTGAAGTTTCCTGGTTTGGAATTTTGGTAAGATTTTAAGGCCCCCCTTATAAACTATTTTCTTTTTCCTCCTTCAAGAACATTCTCAGAGTTCTTGGCCTTGGATCAGTGGGCAACTGGCAGGAATACAGATGAAAATATTCTCCTCTAGGAACCCTTTGAGGGTTTTCTTCCCTTAAACCATATTTTCTCAGATCTTTCATCGCCTCCTACCTTTCAATACAACCTCTCAAATTGGACATAACTTTTGTGTCTCTATTGGAACCCTCCCTCATCAGAAGTGGCGATAGCTACGATGCAGGCTCTTTTGGGGTTGGTCATTGGTAAGTATTCATCTTGGAGCCCTAAAAATTCTTGGTCTCTCCCCAAAGAACAAAGTCCTTTCATCTTGGTGAGGGGGGAAGGAACTAGGGTTTCTCACCTTCTTGTGAGAATCAATTAGAACTAGTTCCTCCACAAGCAGATCGAGACCCTGAGGTAAGGAAAAGGGATCCCCTACTGAAACGAAGAAAACACTCAAGCATAAATAAGGCGGGTCAGGACCTAAATTTGGCACTAGGGAATGATGTAATGTTGTTGTAGGGAATGGAAATGGTAGATAAAACAATGGTTGGATGTGCAAATGGGTTCCACTTTGGCCTAAAAACCCTTTTAGATTGGGTAAAAAGATCTTGTTCAAACACTCTAAACCAGTTACCCACGGTAAAGACACTATCAAAAGGATGGTTTATGCTCAACTTCCAAAAGTTTGATGACATAGACAGAATTCTAAAATCCCCATGGTATTTTGACTCTACGTTGGTTTTTCTCAAAAGGTGGACACCTTTCATTGGCACTAGTAAAGAAAGAGTCAATGAATTTCCTATTTGGGTATGTTTACCTGGTCTTCCTCCTGAACTCTAGACTTCGAAGGGGTTCAAAAGTATTGGGAATGCTATGGGAAATTTTATGGATGTCAATATGTATTTTCTCTAGACAAGAAAGATGTTGATAGCACATACATTGGTCTCTCTTAATATTAGAAGAGGGTTGGTGGAGGAAATAAAACTCACTTGGGGAGGAACAAATTTCATGCAGAAGATAGATTATGAAGGAATTCCTTTTAGATGTTGCAGATGTCACAAACATGGGCATAATGCTAGTGATTGCTCACTCCCACTGCGTAGAAAAATATTCTCCCAAGGCACTCTCTCAAAGAAAAAATGGGGGCTTCCCAGATAGCGGAGTCAATTCCCTCCCCCTTCACAAAAACAAGGAAAAATAGTACCATTTTCAGTTGCATCCTCTTATCCGAATTGTCGAGACGATATCCAAAAATCAACAAGGGGACACACATCCTTCTCAGGCACTATCACATGATTCGTCCAAGGTATCCAAGAACAATCCTCGACTTCATATTTGTCCATCCAATGGGGTATCATCTCACATATGGGTATGCCACCCCATTACCTCCCTTCCTTATGTCATTTATTTCATTCTCTATCTTTTTTGGGAAAACATGGTGCAGATCTCTTGAGGAATTTTTCCTACCCCTTGGAAATCATAGACACCCTTTCTTTTAAACCCCCTAGCCCCTCCTTGAATTCATGTTCCCTGGCCCCTAACCCATTTCCATATTCCCCTTCGCATCTTAGTCCTGACCTCGACTCTTCAAAGGATTCAGAGGAAGATTTGACGGCCTATCATTTGAGAATTCGATCCATTCCTATCATTGGAGAAGTAGGCCAACAATTGGAGGGGTTGGATTTAAACCCACTTCCCCCTTTGGGAGGAAGGGGCCAGGGACAAAGATCCTTCTTATCTAAAGAACAATCTAGGGCCATTATAAATATGGTAGCCATAGGATATTTATCTATTGTTGGTGCACTTCGAGAATCGCAAACCTCAGAGGGGGTTTCAAAATGAAAATACTTTGTTTCAACTACAGGGGTATGGCGAGCCCCTCAAAGAAAATTGTCCTCTACAGGATGGTGGAGCAATCCCATCCAGATCTAATCCTTCTTCATGAAACTTTGGGGGAGGCAGACCCGATTATCTCTTTGTTAGAATCTCTCCTCAAGCATTGGAAATTTATAGGTATCGACTTGAAAGGTCGCTTGGGAGGTTTAGCTATGGGATGGAACAACAAAAATATCAAGCTCTTAAACTCATGGGGTTTCAATTCTGGCATTGGAATTAGTATTTTCCTATAGGATTTGGGTATATGCTTCATAGTTTTGAATGTTTATGGGCCTACCCATGATCAAATTCCCTTCTGGGAAAACCTCTTAAATAAATATTTTCTGAAAAATGAGGATCTCATACTTGGAGGAGATCTAAACTTTTCACTTGGGATGGTAGAGTCATGGGGAAAAAGCGAACACCCAGACTCCCTAATGGAGTTTTTTAACCACAATTTGGTAAGAAAGGGATTGATTGGTATAGCTCCCACAAGGCTATGCCCATCCTGGTGAAATAAAATAATAGGAGAGGAATATATAGCCAAAAGAATAGATCGCTTCTTGATCTCAAAAATATTATTAGAAACCAATCTCCTATTCAAATAGTTGATTGGGTATAGTGGAGATTCGGACCATCACCTGATCATCTTGGAGGCTGCGGGAAGCATTAAAAATCCAGCTAGCCCCTTCAAATTTAAATCAACATGGTTAAAGGAAGAGGAATTCATATCACTAGTCAAGAGACATTGGATCTCTATTGATTAGAATAACTGGGTTGCTGTTCATTTCGCCAAAAATATAGAAATGCCATAGTCGAATGGGCCCATGGTAAGAGATAGAAGGATGAATAGGAACTAATAAATGTAGAAGCATCCCTTCAATCTATGTATGAATGAGAGGGAGGGGGTTATGCGTCTCCTGAAACAAAAGAGGCCCTTCTATCCCTCAAAAAGAAGAAAAGATAGTTATTGGAAGCAAAAGAAGAAGAATGGAGACAAAAAAGCAGAGCATTATGGCTACAAAGTGGGGATGATAACACAAAATTATTTCAGTATTATGAAAAAGGGAGGAAAATGGAGAACACCATCTAGAGTCTCAATGACATGGATGATAGGTCTATATCTTCCTTCGAGGTCCTGGCTCAATTGGGTCCAAGCATTTCCATAATTTATTTAAAGATGATGGAAGAGTTGCACTCGATGCCATAGTTCAACTAGCCCTCTACTTCCCTAGGTTTGTGGAGGAGGAGGATAATATGGCTCTCATGGATGATATCCTCGAATACAAACTAAAATAATTTCTACATAGTTTTCAAAAAGACAAGATCCCTAGCTCAGATGACTGGACCACATATTTCTTTGTAGTTTTGTATGACATTATTGGAAAGGACATCCTCAAAGTGGTGGAAGAATCTCGAATAAATGGTCATATCAATGCGTCATTAAATTCCACCTTTACATATCTCATTCCCAAAAAGGATGACCTGCAGTCTCTTGAAGATTTTAGACCCATATCACTCTGCAACAACATTTACAAAGTGGTGGAAAAATTAATCACCAGAATAATTAACGCCATGTTCTTCAAATCTGTCTGCTAGGAAAAATTTGGTTTCTTGGAAGGAAAATAGATCCATGAAGCAATAGGAGTGGCTCAAGAATATTTACATAGTATAAAAAGTAGAAATCTGAAGGGAGATGTGATCAATATTGATCTTTCAAAAGAACATGATAGAGTTAGTTGGCTTTATTTAAGAATTCTTCTAACACAATTGGGGTTTGAGCTTCCTTTTATTAATTGGATCATGAGCCGCATTTCGACAGTTTCTTTTGCAATACTCATAAATGGAGTAGCCTCACCTTTTTTTACAACCGAGTGAGGGTTAAGGCAAGGCTTCCCCTTTCTCCTTTACTCTTTCTTCTGGTGGAGGAGGGCTTAAACATGGCCATAAGAATAGCAAAAGCTAGAGGGTAATTTCATGGCATAACCATTTCTCCCACCTTATGGATATCTCATCTTCATTTTGTGGATGATGTATTGATTTTGTGTAATGGAATCAAGGGAGATGCGGAGAAACTAAGTTCAATATTAGAACTTTTTGGGAAGGAAAATGAAATGCATATCAATGCTCAAAAATCCACATTCTCAACTCATCTCATGGAGGAAATGGGAACCATATGTGATAAATACCTCTTCCCTTTTAATTCATTGTCGTTTGAGGGAGGTATAAAGTACTTGGTTTTTCACTTAAAACCAAATAACTATAAAAAGGAAGACTGGGGTTTGTTGCTCGCAAAATTGGAAAAGAGATTAAAGGCCTTGAGTTTCCGTTGGCTCTCTATAGTAGGAAGACTGATTTTGGTCAAATCAATCTTGGAAGCCATCTTGCTTTATTGGATGTCTTTATCATGGTTACCAAAGGAATTTTGGAAAAGGTAAGAGGAATTTGATTCATATTTTTATGGGATAGATTAAAGGACCATTTTGTCCTACCTTTGGTCAAATGGGAATCTTTGGATACTTCAAAATTTTTGGGGGCATGGGATCTTAAAAACATCCACTTGTTTGCGAAGGCTCTTACAGAAAAATCAAGTTGGAGATTGATCACTACAAACAACTTCTAGACAAAAGTGATCTCCCAGAAATATATTATCCCTGAATCTATAGAAGAATGGATCAGAATTATGACAAAGGAGACCACAAATTGTTCAATCATCTAGAAATATCTCATCAAATCCGTTCGGGTAGTAGGAGATGGTATGGCCTAATGAGTGGGGAAGGGTACAAGAGTCAGAATTGGCTCAGACCCATGGCCAGGAAACGATATAAATCACCTTCTTCCCCCATAACTCATTGATCAGCTACATGAACTTGGGTACTTCCACCTACACTAGACCGCATACATGGCCATAACCATAGTCTGAGGACAAGCATGGTGATCCACGAGATCAAATATTGCTCAAAAATAAAAGTGCTCAGAATCGCTTCAAATTGTACATGTGCGTAGGCCTTGTCGGTACGAACCCAACACAACTTGAACGGGCTCAAACGAACATCATATGAGTAAGATATCATGTTCTGTCCATTTTTCCAAACAGACAAAATTTTGTTGATTGTGCAATCCATACAGTCCTGATGTGGAAGTTGACCGTACAGGCCGTACAATGACGTGGTAGATGCGTTGGCATGTTTACTGGGAAGATGATGGCTGACAGGTGGATAAATCATATTTTGACACATGGCATATTATTGGGCTAATGGTATGGTGCCACATGGCCCAGTCGTGGGCTGTCACGTGGCACCCCTTTGTTCGTTTGTAGTGGAAAATTTTTGGACTTCACAGGAGTCGAACCCGCGAACTCCGGGCATGGGGGATTAGTTTTTGCAGGGTTGATCTACCAGCCCGCCCACATTATTTATTACAACATAATGTTTGATTTAATTATTTAAACGTACATTTATGTTGTTTCGGTGGATAAAAGGGTTGGGGCCTAGAACCCAGCCCCTGGCTCAAACACCCCAACAACCATACCATATGCCCACACTGTTATAACCTTTGGTGTGGACCAATCCAGCATAGCCCCGTTTTGGTAGCCCCTAGCACATAGAACCTTTCCATATAACCTGTGCGGATATTTGTTATGGAGTTTAGCCCCCAGTTCTTGTTAGCCCTGACGCTTTCCATATACCCGTTCCATATAAACTTTGCACTAAACGTTTGGTGCACATGGAGTTTTCATCCTAGCCCTCGATCACCTATGTTAAACCATATGACCTTCACCTATGCAGAAGGAGATAGCCAACGAGAGCGCCAAAAGGGTAAGTCGTTAGCCACATGGGGCCATATGACCAAGTTCTCCGCTGGAGTTTGGGGGCCAACGCACTAACGGTCCTACATTTTTGCTTGATTTATGGAATCGTTGCGGGTGTTGGGTTTTGGTGTGGGAAACACACAGAGGCCAGGTTAGTTTGTCAGTGGGTGCGTTTTGGCGAGAAGGTACGACAAGCTTGATGGGGAAAACTTCCAGGAGGTGTAACTTCTTCATTTTTTGGCCAAACCAGGTGCCGAAAAATCCCAGCTAGGGGTTTTTAGACGTTTTGCAGCCATTGGAGCCATCTATTTTTTATTCTAAGCACTGTAAGAGAAATTTTTAAGAATAATTAAATTGATTCAAGGGAAGCTGAACCAAGAGATGTAGCCTAAGAGAGGGGTGAACTCCTTTATCATTTGTTGTGTTATGTGTTCATTGTTGATGGTTTTTATCAATCTGATATGCTACTCCTATTTAAGTAAAAATCACTAACTTTATGTGTTAGTAACTTGATCCAATTACCCAAAAACATACCATTTTACACTTGCAATTTAAAGAGATAAGTCTTCTTCATTTTTAATATCTATTGGAAACATATTCATTCTATTTTCAGATCAGTTGGTATCAAAGATTTGGTTTTTGAAGGCTTGATTATTTGCAAGTTGTTTTTGGTTTTCTGATGCTTACAAGGTTGAAGCTCATAAGATGAGAAGGACAGCTTGTGGAGCCAAGTTCTCAGCTCTCAAGAAGGAGAGTTTCACATTCACCTCAGGTTTCAAGGAGACATTCACCAAGCATGGCTCATATGTGGAGTCAAGATCACCTTTCTTCAGAAGAGGAAACTTTTAGGAAATCCTTCTTTGATATGTCTGAAATGGTGAAAGTTTTGTTTGATGAAAGGAATGCAAGATTGCAAGGTGAAAGCTCCAACCCTCCAAAGGGTAATGGAGACAGTGGTGATAAAACTCCAAAGGGAAATGGAGGGAGTGGTGATTCTTCACCTCCTTCACCTCCATCTTCCACCTCTTCCACCATTTCACAACCACCTCCAAATTCTCCAAAAGGACATGGTAAAACTCCTTTACAAACTCCTTTGCTAAGGCTTGATATTAAGTTTGAATTGCCAATGTACAATGGAGAGGTAAATGCTGAGAAATTAGATAATTGGATTCATCAGATTGAAGTGTATTGTAGGATACAAAGAATCACAGATGATGAAGCTAAGATTCATCTTTCTTCTTTAATATTGGACAGTGCAACACTCATTTGGTGGGAAGCCAAAACTCAAGAGGACATGAAGAAACATGGTAAAGTTTTATCCTTTTGGAATGATTTTATTGTTGCAATTAAAAGGCAATTTTATCCATTAGCATACATGCAGAAAGCTATTATGGATTGGCAAAACTTTAGGCAAGCCAAAGGGAAATATGTGCAAAGTTTCACTCAAGAATTTAGGAGAAGAGCCTTGGTTTTGGGTTTAGATTTGTCTTCACAAGATACTTTTCTCAAATACATTGGAGGTTTGCATAGCTACTTGAGGCATACGATACTTATGTTTAACCCTTCAAATATAGATGAAGTATGTGTGCAGGCTACTCATCTAGAGGCAAGAGGAAGGAATGAACCTCAAGAGAGAATCAATAACACTTTTAATGGAGACAAGGGAAAGAGGAAGTTTGAAGGAAATGGGAAGAAAAATTCTTCAATAAAGAAAGAGAGAGAAAAACTCACTTGTAAAGATTGTTCAAAGGATGGCCATGATGAAGACCATTGTTGGAAACTTCATCCTGAAAAGAGACCATTGTTGGTAACTGTACAACAAGATTTAGGATGTGATTCGGAAGATGAAAAAAAAATCACAGCCATGGGTTTACAAGGTAAGAATTATGTTGCAAGTGCTAGTTCTTCAAATTCTGCCATCAATGAAACTCAACATGAAAAAGAAAGGATAGATCTTTTCCACATACGGGTAATTTCAAAACATWCCAAGATAGATACTCTTCTTGATACARGATCACAAGCAAACCTTATTTCTAAAGACATTGTCAAGAAAATAGATTTGGAAACTAMTCCTCATCCTAAASCATACCCTTTAGGTTGGATATGTGACAATGCCAAATTGCATGTGACAAGAAGGTGTAAACTTAGATTTGCCATCAYTGCAAASTATATAGATGAGGTAGAGCTTGATGTCATTYCATTGGATATATGTGGTATTGTGTTTGGAATCCCATACTTATATGATAKGAGAGMCATTTTTCATCATCATGAGAAMAAGTATCATTTGTTTAAAAATGGAGTTGAGTACATTGTTAGAGCACATACAAAGAAGATGAATTTGTCACTTACAAATGCTGGACAAATGAAAAGACTAGTCAATGCTAGTAAAAACCTTGTACTTTTGATGACTAAACCCAAAGACAATGATGAAGAAGAAGTTATCAAAGGATGCGATGTTATGTTACAATATGATTTGTATGAGGATGTTAACAAAAATGTTGAGATGTTTTAGGAACCAATGGGATTGCCTCCTAAAAAGGGTATCCAACAAGAGATTTTATTGTAGCAAGGAGGTCCTCTTCCAAACATTGACATGTACATGATGTCAATCATGGAGAATGTTGAAAATAGAAAACAAGCCCAAGAGTTTTTTGACAAAGGGGTCATCAAACCAAGCACTTCGCCATACAGGTCACTAATTGGTTTGGTACCAAAGAAATATTGTATGTGGCGAATGTGGGTAGATATCAGAGCCTTGAACAAGACTACAAAGATGATTGTTGAAGGAGACATATGGAAGAAAGCTTTGAGATCAAAGCAAGCTCAATTGCATGCCTTGACAAGTTATGTTTTCCACTTGGTGATAAGGTATAAGAAAGACTTGTATGATAAAGTTGTTGATATGCTTACTAGGCCTATTGTTAGTGCTTTAGTTATTTTCAAGCATAATCCTATCATGCATAAGAGCTACTTGGAACAATATGATTTAGATGCTAATGGAAATAATGTTTATGCAACTTCATGTCATACTAACCAAGTAGAGGAATTTGATTCCTATGTGCATGGTAAACTTTTGTATCTTGGAAAACTATGTTTTTCATAAGGTGAAAGTGTCAACATGATAAGGGAAGTACATCCTTCTCTTGTTTCTGGCCATTTTGGTATGGGCAAGAAGGTGGCTAGATTCAAAAGAAAGCATCATAAGTTTTGGGATGAGAATCTACATTACCTTCAACATGCTTATAACCAGGCCAAGAATTTCATTGAACCAGTTCAGTTTGTCCAGCAAACCGTTCAAGAACAGTTTAGAAAGAGCCAAGCCAAGTACACATCAAGGAATGACAAGTTTCATATTGGTCTCAAAGGCACCAATCTAAGAAAGGATGGATGGATTGAGATTGTAAGGGTGAGGGAATTGTACCATCATCTTCATATTGACTAAACATAGTCTTTTGGAGGTCCAAAAGCTTCTCAATGGGGAGCTGTGATCCAAAGGATCAATTTTTTCTCAAACCTCAAAGTTCTCGGAATCTCTTCAAATCGGACATGTGAATAGGCCTCGTCGTTACAAACCCAACACAACTTGAATGGGTTCAACCGGACGTCGTATCAGTAAGATATTGTATTCTATCCATTTTGCAAAACAAGCAAAATTTTGTTGATTGTGCAGTCTGTACAGTCCTGACGTGGTAGCTGACCGTACAAGCCATACAGTGACGTGGAAGATGTGTTGGCATGATGAATAGGTAGATGATGGTTGATAGGTGGATGAATCATATTTTGACATGTGGCATATTATTGGGATAATGGTATGGTGCCACGTGGCCCAGTCGTGGGCTGTCACGTGGCACCCCTCCGTTGGTTTGTAGTGGAAAAAGTTTGGACTCTACAAGAGTCGAACCCGTGACCTCCAGGCATAGGGGAATAGTTTGGCAAGGTCAGGCTACCATCCCTCCCACATTAGTTCTTACAACATAATGTTTGATTTAATTATTTAAACTTACATTTATGTTATTTCGGCGGATAAAAGGGTTGGGGCCTAGCCCCATCCCTCGGCTCAAACACCCCAGCAACCATACCATATGCCCACATTTTTATAACCTTTGGCATGGACCAATCCATCATATCCATGTTTTGGCAGCCCCCGACGCATATAACCTTGCCATATAACCCGTGCAAATATTTGTTATGGAGTTTAGCCCCTGGTTCTTGTTAGCCTCGATGCTTTCCATATACCTGTTCCATATAACCTTTGCACTAAACATTTGGCACGTGCAGAGTTTTCATCCTAGCCCTCGATCACATGTGTTAAAGCATATGACCTTCACCTACGCGGAGGGAGCTAGCCAACGAGTGTGCCAAAAGGGTAAGTCGTTGGTCACATGGAGCCATACAACCAAGTTCTCCACCGGAGCTTTGGGGCCAACAAACTAACGATCCTACATTTTATCTTGATTTGCAGAACTGTTGTAGGTGCTAGGTTTTGGCGCGGGGAACACACAGAGGCCCGGTTAGTCTGTCAGTGGGTGCGTTTTGGCGAGCAGGTACAACAAGCTTGAAGGGGAAAACTTCCAGGAGGTGTAACTTTTTCATTTTTTGGCCAAACCAGGTGCCAAAAAATGATAGTCGTGGGCTGTCACGTGGCACCCCTCCGTTGGTTTGTAGTGGAAAAAGTTTGGACTCTACAAGAGTCGAACCCGTGACCTCCAGGCGTAGGGGAATAGTTTGGCAAGGTCGGGCTACCATCCCTCCCACATTAGTTCTTACAACATAATGTTTGATTTAATTATTTAAACTTACATTTATGTTATTTCGGCGGATAAAAGGGCTGGGGCCTAGCCCCATCCCTCGGCTCAAACACCCCAGCAACCATACCATATGCCCACATTGTTATAACCTTTGGCATGGACCAATCCATCATATCCACGTTTTGGCAGCCCCCGACACATATAACCTTTCCATATAACCCGTGCAAATATTTGTTATGGAGTTTAGCCCCTGGTTCTTGTTAGCCCCGATGCTTTCCATATACCCGTTCCATATAACCTTTGCACTAAACATTTGGCGCGTGCAGAGTTTTCATCCTAGCCCTCAATCACATGTGTTAAAGCATATGACCTTCACCTACGCGGAGGGAGCTAGCCAACGGGCGCGCCAAAAGGGTAAGTCGTTGGTCACATGGAGCCATACAACCAAGTTCTCCACCAGAGCTTTGGGGCCAACAAACTAACGATCCTACATTTTATCCTGATTTGCAGAACCATTGTAGGTGCTAGGTTTTGGCGCGGGGAACACACAGAGGCCGGGTTAGTTTGTTAGTGGGTGTGTTTTGGTGAGCAGGTACAACAAGCTTGAAGGGGAAAACTTCCAGGAGGTGTAACTTTTTCATTTTTTGGCCAAACCAGGTGCCAAAAAATGACAGTCGTGGGTTGTCACGTGGCACCCCTCCGTTGGTTTGTAGTGGAAAAAGTTTGGACTCTACAAGAGTCAAACCCGTGACCTCCAGGCGTAGGGGAATAGTTTGGCAAGGTCGGGCAACCATCCCTCCCACATTAGTTCTTACAACATAATGTTTGATTTAATTCTTTAAACTTACATTTATGTTATTTCGGCAGATAAAAGGGCTGGGGCCTAGCCCCATCCCTCGGCTCAAACATCCCAGCAACCATACCATATGCCCACATTGTTATAACCTTTGGCATGGACCAATCCATCATATCCACGTTTTGGCAGCCCCCGACGCATATAACCTTGCCATATAACCCATGCAAATATTTGTTATGGAGTTTAGCCCTTGGTTCTTGTTAGCTCCGATGCTTTCCATATACCCATTCCATATAACCTTTGCACTAAACATTTGGCGCATGCAAATTTTTCATCCTAGCCCTCGATCACATGTGTTAAAGCATATGACCTTCACCTACACGGAGGGAGCTAGCCAATGGGCGCGCCAAAAGGGTAAGTCGTTGGTCACATGGAGCAATACAACCAAGTTCTCCACCGGAGCTTTGGGGCCAACAAACTAACGATCCTACATTTTATCCTGATTTGCAGAACCGTTGTAGGTGCTAGGTTTTGGCGCGGGGAACACACAGAGGCCGGGTTAGTCTGTCAGTGGGTGCGTTTTGGCGAGTAGGTACAACAAGCTTGAAGGGGAAAACTTCCAGGAGGTGTAACTTTTTCATTTTTTGGCCAAACCAGGTGCCAAAAAATCCCAGCTAGGGGTTTTTGGACATTTTGAAGCCATTGGAGCCAGCTATTTTGTATTCTAATCACTATAAGAACACTTTTTAAGCATAATGAAATTAATCCAAGGGAAGCTGGACCAGGAGATGTAGCCCAAGAGAGGGGTAAACTCCTTTATCATTTGTTTTGTTATGTGTTAATTGTTTATGGTTTTTATCAGTCTGATATGTTGCTCATGTTTAAGTAAAACTCACTAATTTTATGTGTTAGTAACTTGATCCAATTACCCAAACACATACCATTTTACACTTGCAATTTAAAGAGATAAGTCTTCTTCATTTTTGAGATCTATTGGAAACATATTCATTCCATTTTCAGATCACCTGGAAGGAAGCAAAACAGATTGGATTGAGTGATCCTTTCTTAGGTTTGTGGTCAGCCAATATAAGAGCTCTAAATCTTGGACATATCCAAAACACAGACAGAGAGGATGAATTAGTATGGTAACACAACCCTCATGGAATCTACGCTCCAAAATCGGGCAACACCCAAATTAATATTAAACTACTTCCACAAAATCCTTCCTGGTGGTGGAAAGGGGTGTGGAAAATAAAATGTCCACTAAAAGGACACATCTTTATGTAGTGTTTCATAAAAAATAAAAACTCCACATGGGACAGAGTGAAGCTCAGAAATTTGGAGGGCCCAACCTGGTGTATTTAATGTAAAGATGACGAGGAATTTTTCCCACATTTATTTTTGTGTTTCCCTTTCGTTAAACAAATTTTGTCAATCTGCTCAAAAGTACTTGGGTGAACCTATACATGGCAAGGCCAAAACATTGAAGAGGCCTGGAGAAGTTGTCTCTCAAACCCATCAAACAACAATGATCTGGATTTTATGAGCAGAAAGAAAGGAATACAGATTATTAAAATATGTTTAACACAAAATAACAGAGATACAATAAAATAGGTTTTCTATTCAATAAGGAAATAAGTTGAAACTGTAAAATGCAGTGGAAAACAAGCTTGTTGGAATGGTGGCGGCTTATCTCTAAGAAGAGACGTGACAGATGCGCACATTCGCAAGAAGATGATTACAATGAGGCTCTAAAGGCCTTTTTACAATAAACATGAATTTAAAAAACCACAGACATCCAAAAACCTAACCCTAGGAGATGAAGCGCCAAAAGTCACGTGGGCCCCTCTTGGGTAAGTTAGTACATCAACTTCCCGGGGTTGTAACGTTTGCATATGATCTTCGTTTTAGGAGCACGATAGACCGTTGGAAAGGTATCATCGAGGATATTCATTTTGGGGGATAAATCAAAGCCTTCAACTATCATTGAGAATATCTATCCCGAAAAACCTTCATTTAGGCCTTCAAAATGGCCCGGGAAGTTAAAAATTGCTAAAAATAGTAAATTGCCTAAATTGCCAGAAAATTGTTTTGAGCGAGTTGGAAAAGGTGGGTGGCCAATGATATCCACCTGAACCAATCCTCACTTATTAGGAAGCATTGGTCTCCATTGCATTTATTTCTCCCATCGGATGAGGAAATTTATGTTTAATTTGGCCCCGGGTGAGCCACTTGCCTTGGTGCAGGAGTTGCCCTGCTTTAATGACTCAATAAAGTTGGATCCTTTGCTGTTGAGTGCCCTTGATCTGTGTGTCCACAATATTATCACTAGATTCTTGTTGCATGCAATCAGGGTTGATCTTTGTTGGTGTCAACTACTCTTCTATCTCTGAGGTGTCCAATAATGGTAGGAAATCTGGCCGAAGGAAAGCCATGTTGAAGACTGGGTGTAGGCCAAGGAAAGGGGGAATGTTGAGCTCAATTTTTTTTCACCCATAGCCTTGGTGATGGTGCATGGCCCATAACTAAGTGGGAGAATCTTCCGATGGGGCCCTGTAAGGCGTTCTTTCTGCAAGTGCAACCAAACTTTGTCTCCCACCTGAAACTTATGTGGCACTCGATGTTGATCATGGCGCTACTTGTACTTGACATTAGACTTCTGTAGAATATCCTAAACATGTTGGCAGATGTGTTGGATCCACTCAATGAACTAGGTGGCTTTGTCATCTTCTGGTGGAGTAGGGGACAAGTCGACCGAGGTGGTCACTAGGGGTAGTGCAACATCCATGGGGCCCAATGGTTGGAATCCCAACCCCACCTGAAAGGGGTTGTGGCCAATTGAGCTATGCAGGGCCCTTTTGTAGCTATGCTAGACACATGGAAGACTCTCATCCCATGTACGGGGGTGTTTTGAATTGTACATGTGCAGGATATGTACGAACATCTGATTAACGACCTCAGTTTGGCCATCTGTCTGGGGGTGGAAGGAAGTGGATTTGGTGAGCTTGGTATCCAGCAGTGACCATAGGCTCAACTAGAATGTGCTGAGGAACCGACTGTCACGGTCCGAGATAATGGTTTGTGGGATCCCAAAATGTACCCATACTCATTCAAAGAAGAGCTTGGCAATGGCTTTTGCGGTGATGTTCTTCTTGCAGACGGCTAGAATCATCGTCTTGGAAAAGCGATCAATAACCACAAAACACAGTCATTTCCCCTCTTGGTGGATGGGAGGCCCAACATGTAATCCATTGAGATGGATTTCCATGGCCTGTCAGAAGTAGGTAGAGGGGTGTACAAGCCCTGTTTCTTAGTGTTCAGTTTGGCAATAGCACAGGCGGTGCAGGACCTGATATATTTTTCGACATCATGTCGAAGTTTCGACCAATAAAAATGTTTCTGCAGCACTACCACTGTCTTTTTGACGCCAAAGTGTCCTGCCACCCGACTATAGTGAGCTTCCCAAATCATCTTCGCACAGTCACTTGATGGAACATAGAGATGGGCCAAATGTCACAACAACCCATATTGAAGATGGAAATTAGCTACCACTGAGTTGGTGCCCAACATTTGGTAGGGTGGAGAAGTCTCGTGGCCGCAAGAGTTTAGAACCGTGGTGATTTCCGCGACTCAAGGTCAACTGAGGAAATCAAAAAATCGGTTGGTACTTCCTTTTTTATACTTGATGTTGAGGTGGAACTATTGTAAGTATGTGGACCACTTCTAATGGTGGTCATTCTGCAATTTTCCTTGGGTCTGTATGAACTATAGTGGCTTGTGATTAGTGTGGATGACTGTCTCCTTCCCAAGAATGTAATGTCTCCACTGGAGGCAGGCTTGCACAATGGATTACATTTCTTTGTCATAATTAGGGTACTTATGCGCAACATATAATAGTGTATCACTATGATATGCAACAAGGTGGCCCTGTTGAGTGAGAATGACACCCACAACATAGTCTGAAGTATCTGTCTCGATATGAAAGGGATGTTGCAGGTCCGATAATGAAATTATTCGGGATGAGCACAAACTCTTCTTCAATTCATCGAAGGCTTATTGTTGGAATATTCCCCACACAAATTTTTCCTTACCGCCACCCTTGGTTACTTGGATGAGGGCCCATGCGATATGAGAGAATCCCAACACGAGCCTGTGATAGAAATTAGCAAGGCCCAAGAATATTTTAAGTTCAATGAGTGTGGTTGGGGCTGGCTAGTCACGGATGACCTGGATCTTGGTTATATCCACATGCACACCATGCTGATCAATGATGTAGCCTAAGTAATGGACCCTGTCCATGCTGAAGGATCATATTTCCAAGTTTGCATATAGTTTGTGCTATTGCAGGGTGTGTAGAACCTACTGAATATGCTGCAAGTGTTCTTCCCAAGTCTTGTTGTAGATGAGGATGTCATCGAGATACACCACTACAAATGTATTGGTGAAAGGTCATAGGATATCGTCCATCATCCTCATAAAAGTTTTTGGAGCATTAGTCAAACCAAAGGGCATGACCATCCATTCAAAAATACCTTCTTTTGACTTGAAGGCATTCTTCCATACATCTGTTTATTCTATTGGGACCTGGTGGTAGCCAGACTTCAGATCAATCTTATTGAATCATTTTCCCCCCATGAGCTGATCAAGGAGGTCGTTGATTCGGGGAATCAGGTACCGGTTTCGAACTGTGATTTTATTCAGGGCCCGATAATCAATGCAGAGTCATCACGTCCTGTATTTCTTTTGCACCTGAATGATTGGGCTCCCACAAGGCGATGAGTTGGGACATATGTGCCCCTTGTGGAGCAGTTCTTGGATCTGCCTCTTTATCTCCTTGTTTTCTAATAGAGAGAGACGGTACACTAGCCCATTGGGTAGCGGTGTGCCTAGGGTCGGATCGATGGGATGCTTGACCTAGTAGTGCAGAGGTACCCCGGTAGGAGAGGAGAAGATATCTTAGTATTCTTCCACGACCTTATCCACTTGCTTTTGTTGTGTGGAGAGATCGGTCGTGGAGTCCCTAGATGTGGCTAGGATATTTCGCTCACTCTGAGAGTGAATCACAAAGAAGACAGATTTCCTGGTCTAAGAGATGACTTTCCTGCATTACTTGGCAGAGATCAAGGAAATAGCACTAGGAGAGACTGCCTCGGGTATCCTGTACAATTTTCTGTTCAAAGTAATATTAACACTACGAGGCCTAGACTCATATACAACATGACGTTTCCATAAATAAGGTGGGCCCAAAAGAACATTACAAACTTCGAGAGGAGCAACATCACACAATACCTCATCTTTGAAGGGCTTGATGTTGTACGACAAACGACACTATTGGCTGACGCGGAGATCGCTTCCTTGGCGGAGCCATCCAATGGTGTAGGGTTGTGGGTGTGGCATTGTCAGCAGGGCCAACTGCTTGACGACCTCTATTGATATGAGTTTATTCTAGCTACCTCTATCAACGATGAAGTGCAGCGGGGTGCCTTTTACCCACATCTATGAATGGAAGAGGTGTTCACCTTCTTCTAGCTCATCTAGTTCACCATGATGGAGCTTGGTGGTAACAACGGTGGAACTGGGTTCTGCGTCAATGATCTGTCTTCCCCTTTCTGTTTCTGACTCAGAGTCAGAACCTGCATCTGATTCAGAGGCTTTCACTTCAACCACCAGTGACTTCTTTGAGCAGCAGTAAACATTGTTATGCCAAGGGATCTTATGGAAGTCACACCACTTCCCTATATCTTTCTTTGTCTTTTCGGTGTCCTTCTTTGCTTGCGGCTTGGACTGGTTGTCTTGATACTATCCATATTTTCTCTGTCCTTTTTTATGTGGGTTGGGGTCGCCCCTTCCTGGATTTTGCTGTGAGGGGTTCTCAAGCCCAAATCGTTATGTCTTTTGTTTGAGCTTCTGCTAAATTTTGACGGCATATCGGTAGGTCATGCCCAAGGACGAGATGTACAAAAATTCCATTTCGATATGGATGTATCTATGCAGAGCACCGCGATACTTGAGCACCAAATGTTGCTCTGAATCTTTGATACCCAACTTGGTGCACAAGGTATGGAAGATATTTGTGAACTCTGGCATTGCTTGGTCTCTTTCTTGCCGCAGTGTGGTCCATTTGGTATACAAGTCGTTATAACTTTTGACACGGTAGTATTGTTCCTTAATAACATCCCTGAAGGATTCCCAGGTGGCCGTGACTATAAATAACAAGGGTTCCTCTGTTTCCTTTTTCTCACAGAAAGTTTCCCACCAATATTTGACATGGGGAATAACTTTGAGGAGTGCAAAAGTAAGATTTTCTCTATTAGAAAAGTTATGGACAAAAAAATACCCTTCTAGTAGATTCAACCACTTGTCTACAACATTTGTGTCTATCTGACCTTCAAATATAGGAATATCGAAGTTGATTTGTACCTTGAAGGGGGCGGCTCCTCCGCTTGAGCAAGATGCATCGTCTGTTGATGGCCGCCGAAGGATTTGCGCGAACCTATCCATCATCTCTTTCCTCTGTTGAGTGAGGGCTTCCTTAAGCAACATTTTGAAAGGATCTCATGTCCCGTCATCTTTATTTTCTCCTGCCATGAGAGGTCGCTTGGGCGTGCAAGAGATTTTTTCCTCAAGAGAAATAAGCTCGAGACCCAATTCTTTGTTCCCTGACCTCGTTGGAGACATGCATTAAGACAACAAGGAGCAAACCGCTCTGATACCAATGATCCAGATTTTATGAAAAGAACGAAATGAATACAGATTATTAAAAGATGCTTAACACAAAATAATAGATATACAGTAAAATTTGTTTTCTATTCAATAAGGAAATAAGATGAAACTGTAAAATGTAGTAGGAAACAAGCTTGCTGGAATGGTGGCGGCTTATCGCTGAGAAGAGATGTGACGGCTGTGGTTATTCGCAAGAAGATGATTACAATGAGGCTCTGAAGGCCTTTTTACAATAAACAGGAATGTCAAAAACTCTAGACATGCAAAAACCTAACCCTAGGATATGAAGCGTCAAACGTCATGTGGGCCCTGTTTGGGTAAGTTAGTACATCAACTTCCCAGGGTCATAACTTTTGCATATGATCTTCGTTTTAGGCACACGATAGCCCGTTGGAAAGGTATCGTCGAGGATATTCATTTTGGGGGATCAATTAGAGTCTTTTGCTATCATTAAGAAGCTCAATCAAGAAAAAACTTTCATTTAGGCCATCAAAATGGCCCGGGAAGTTAAAAACTGCTAAAAATAGTAAATTGCCAAAATTGCCAGAAAATTGTTTTGAGTGAGTTGGAAAAGGTGGGTGGCCATTGATATCCACCTGGATCAAACAATATCAAATCTCTTCCCTTGATCATAAATGGGAGTGCATGGTTGGCTAGAAATATTGTTATCTTCAAGGACCATCCTTTTGTACCAAATACTATAGCGGCCTAGGGCCTGAGCATTCTCTCAGATTTGTCACAAGGGAAATACCTTCCCTCGACCCAACTCATGGTAGAAGAACTGGTGTACCATACCATCACTTGGGACTTTTTTGATGGGGGCATTGCAAAATGATGGGAAAATAGGTGGAGGAGGTGTCGTCCTACATGTAATAGACTTTCAACAATTCAACCTTAAACTAGGATTGGGACCATATACCAACTACTATGCAAAATTGATGGCACTCAAATTACTCTTGATTTTTGCTAGTGAAAATGCAATAAGATCCATCCAGATCTTTGGGGACTCTATGGGGGTTATATATTGGGAAAACAAAACACAAAGATCCCATAATATCATACTACTTCCCATTCTTGAAGAAGTTTTTATTATGTCGGCCTCCTTCGATGACTACTTTGTTCGTCATGTCTACAGGGAAAGAAATGTGGCATCAGATGCACTCTCTAAGACAGGGCTTCAATTGTCTCTTATGACATGGTAGATAGAGGAAATAAAGGATGAAATTCATTTTGAATATTATCATTGGTCATTGATAAAACGAGTGGAAGAGAATGGCCAAGCTCGTGTGCTATAAATATTGATGGTGAGCGTATTGGTGCTACATATGTGGACGGAACACACTAGAGGAAAAAAAAAACATCTACTAAAGCCTCTGATATAAATGGATAAAAAAGAAATTTGTTGAGAAGGTTTCACAAAAACCTACCTTTGCTAGGTGGTGTTTTTCTTGTAGTGAAGATAGTATTCAAAGAGATCAAGTAATGCCCTAAAAAACACTGAAATTCCTCTAAAATGAAAGTCAGTATAAAAAACAAAGGTAATAATAATAGGTACTTGGGATAGAGATATAACCATCACATTTAATGGTGACAAATTGTAAGTAGTTCCTTCTTTCAAGTATGTGGGCCTGAATTTGATTGTAGTTATAATTGAAACTTTTCTATGGAGAAATTAGAATAGGGGGAATTAAGACCGTTTCTTCTACAAAGATGGAGTTAGATATTGAGGAAGTCACTCTTCATAACACTAGTACATTCAATGATTTTGTATGGTTGAAGCCTCTCAAAGAATTTTGAAAAAAAAATTGAAAATACAAAAATGGTTCTTATTAGAAGGAAAAGTTAAAATACAAACCTCTCATTTTTTTTATTTTAGTAGAAGTTAAAATACAAACCTCTCATTTTTTTTATTTTAGTAGAAGTTAAAATACAAACCTCTCATTTTTTGATTTTAGTAGAAATAGGGATGTTACCACAATAAAGCATATGGATTTTAAAAGCTAAATACAAGCCAAAGATTACATCGGGAAAAAGACTTGTTAAATAAATCTCTCTATATAAAATATGATAATAGAGAAATCATGACAAAAACCTGATGCTAAAAAATATGATAATAGAGAAATCATAACAAGAACTTGGTGAGAAAATGAGATTTTAACAACCTTAGAGCAACCTAATGATTCCCAAGAAAAAAAAACATAACATTGCCTAAGAAAAAATCTCCCAAATTATCTTTTAAGTATGTCGGCGTCTTCTTCTACACCCCAAACACTTACACTTATTTATACCATGCAGCCTCAGCTTCTTCTACACTGAATGCCACGTGAAATCTGAAGCTTATGAAAAGCACCAGATTGTACATTTTCTCGTCCGCTCTGCAGGGAAGACTGTTACCTGTTCCGTAATGGAGTAAATGGATTCCGTACGGATTGCCACTCTTTGAAATTGCGATTTGCAGGGAGGCCGTTTACAAATTTGGCCATGAGGTAAATCTGTTTTTAAAGATGTTCAAATATTTTTAGTTTTCAGCATTCAGGGTTTTAGCAGTTACAATATTAAGATGAATGGAAAAATTCAATTTTTTACCAAATCTTTTCTTAGAATGGAGATTTTGCTTGAAAGTTGATCTATTGATAAATATTTTTTTAAGTGAACCTGCTATTCTTTTTCACCTTAACAACGTTTTACAATCTATATTTTTGTTGCAGAATGATTGTTTTTCTGGATCACCATTTGAGTTGAATAATGGAGAAGTTGGATTAAAAACCTCTTTAAAATTTCATTTTCACGACACTTACCAATTGAACTGCCCGAAAGTTGAAGTTTTGAAGATTTCATTTTCACGACACTTACCAATTGAACTGCCCGAAAGTTGAAATTTTGAAGATTTGATTTTCAAAGCAATCAGGTTTTATTTGTACCAAGCTAATATGTCTTCTGGGAATAACACACCAAGAGAATGGATTAGAGGAAGAGTGATTGGAAGGGGTGCATTCGGTACTGTCAGCATGGCCAGAGATAAGGCCACCGGAGAGCTCTTAGCTGTGAAATCGATAGACTGCAATGAAGACACTAAAGCTGAGTTGTTGGCCATGGAAAATGAAATCAAAATTCTACAGAAATTGGACTGTCCATGGATTATCAAGTTTTTAGGCGACAATTGCACCGTGGATAATGGTGTCCGTAAGAGGAATATGTTGATGGAATACATGGCTGGAGGGAGCCTGTTAGACATTGTGAATCAGTTTGGAGGGAAGTTGGATGAATCTATTATTCGCACCTACAC
>JZKD02S1674772.1:243633-257251 GCA_000966675.3 Picea glauca
TATTACATCTACAATTCAAAACACTGTAATTATCATTTTCTAGCACAATGTAACTCTTCCACATGACACCGCATTAGAGGTTCAAATCATATCTTCATCTTTAATAAAAAAAATCACAGAAAAATAGGATCCAACTAAATTTTTACTTAAAAAGTATACATAAAAATTAGTTGGATTAGAGCTATATAAATTTTCATTTTAAAAAATATGCAAGGCTTAAAACCAAATTTCCATTAAGTCTCTCACTTCTCGTCCAAGTGAAGAGGAATCTAAATAAGGTTTTTCAATTGAAGAAACATACTTAGGGATGGGCATGTTGGGTTGTTATGTTCTTTACAGTGAAATTCTAGTCAAGGTGGACCAACAACAGGTCGAAGTCGAGGTAGATCGACAACAAGTTGAAGGTCGAGGAATTTGATTGGGTAAAGTTGAAGTCAGAGATATTGACGGAAATTCAACCAAAAAGAGGTTCAAGTGTGGGTGTGAAATGACCGACTAGAGACCGAATGAAGGCTGACTAGTAGGCAACTTGTAAACCCGACTTGGAGTCGACTCTAATAGAATCCAGGGATTTGTGGGATTTGTAGCCAATGATATGCATGGATCTGTAATCGTTTTTGGGCACCAATATTTAGGGGTTTTCCTATTGTAAATCCTATAAAGAGGCATGTTGTAAGGTCGTAAAGGTTGTTGTTGTAGGTGATCATATAATGCACTTTTGCAGGTTAATGCATCTGTAAGTGTAGGTTGTTGGTCATGCATATGTAATTCGAATTGGCCACAGGGTTGTTCTTGCCTCTGCAAGAGGGTATGATGTCGATTATGTCTTAGGTGTGAACCAAGGTTAGAAATGTAACCTTTTATTCTAAATGAATAAGAAAACAAGAGAGAAGAATTCTCAAAGGAATGTTGGTTTTCATGGTTAAGGGTTTCCAAGGTAAAATCTTGGTGTACTGTGTGATTGCTTGTGTCATTTTATTTCTTGATTAAATTATTCTTCTCTTCTGATAGAATTAGTGTGGAAGTTTTCTTCATTTCCGGAGATGTGGTATTAGATCTTAGGTCTACACTGAAAAGTGATTTATCGGAGCGGTGTAATTCTTTGGCGAGTATATTAGATCTTGATTTTCCAATCTTGAATCCGAGAACTAAACCCTAGGTACAGTAAGAGTCGTAAGTCATAAATTGTTTTAAAGATCATTATAAAGAATGGCGAGAAGTTCCATAATAGAGATAGAAAGATTCAATGGCCATAATTTTGAGCTTTGGAAGCTTAAAATGGAAGATCTTCTTATGGATCAAGAACATGGACAACGTTCTATCCAGGTACCCAACCGATAGGCATGTCAACGAAAGAATGGGAGAAACTCAAAAGAAAAGAAAGAAGTGTGATATGGCTTTGTCTTGCATATTTAGTGTTGTTGAATGTCTCAGGTGAATATTCGACCAAGAAACCATGGGACAAGATAGGAAGCTTATACCAGTCGAAATATATGGTAAATAAGATGTTTCTCAGAAAGAAACTTTATCCTCTAAGGATGAGTTATGGGAGTTTGGTGACTGAGCATTTAAATGCATTTAACACCATGCTAAGCCTGTTATCGTCCATGGATATAAAGATCACTGATGAGGAGAAGTGTATTAGCTTATTATGTTCTTTTCCAGACTACTGGGATAGCTTAGTCATGGCTATTGGGATTAATACAACCACACTAGCACTAGAGGATGTGGTTGCTTCTCTGTTGTCGGAAGAAATGAGAAGAAAGAAAATGGAAGGATCGACCAAAGATTCTCCGGTAGTGAGAGGTCGACTGATAGATAGAGATAAAGGCATATTATATAGTAGAAAGTATTAGTCAAAGGGTAGATCTAAATCCCTGATTCACTCGACGTGAAGATGTTGGAAATGCGGTAAATTTGAGAATTATAAAAAGTATTGTAAG
This sequence comes from Picea glauca, assembly GCA_000966675.3. Lineage (NCBI taxonomy): Eukaryota > Viridiplantae > Streptophyta > Pinopsida > Pinales > Pinaceae > Picea > Picea glauca. The sequence continues at coordinate 245,577 of JZKD02S1674772.1, forward strand.
TCAAAAGAAACATAAGGCAGTGTTGGATCCGACGAGAAGCAGTCAACTAATAGAAAGATGACCTCGGAGAAGGAAGGCCATGTGTACCTAGCGTCGACTAGTACGCATCCAGATCAATATGTTTGGTTGATCGACTTAGGATCCTCCTATCATATCACACCACATAAAGAATGGTTCTGTGAATATGAATGATATAATGGGGGTGATGTGTTCTTGGGGGACAACTCGAAAACTAGAAATGTCAGACGGGGAAGAGTCCAATTGAAACTATAGGATGGGAGGAAAATAACCCTTCTAGGTGTGCTACACATTCCGGGTTTGGAAATAATCTTGATATTTGTCAGCAAGATGAGTGATGCAGGTGTGCATACCATGTTTCAGAAGGATTTGTGTAAGATGGTTAGAGGTGCAATGGTATTAATGAAAGGAGTTAGGATTGGTACCTTGTACAAGTTTTTAGGAAATGTTGACTCAATTGGATGAAACAACATCGTTTCTCCTGAAATCAACTTGACTTGATGTCGACACAATTCAACTCGACTCAACTTGATGTTGACACAATTTGACTCGACTCAAGCCAAGTTAATTCAAACCAACTCGACAAGACATAATGAACTCGACCCGACTAGGTTATGGCATGAAAGTATGGGATACATTGGAAAAAAAGGACTTCGAGCTGTGAAAAGAAAAGGCATCATCGAAGGTTTTCCTAAATTTGGTTTAGAAGTCAAATTTTGTGAACATTACATATATGGGAAACAAAGTCAGGTGAGGTTCCCATCTGGAGAGACAAGGGAAAATGGGATTCTAGAACCGATGCATAGTGATGTGTTTGGCCTAGTTACAGTGCCTTCACTTGGTGGATATCTATATTATGCCTCCTTCATAGATGATTTTTCTAGGAAGACATGGATATATTTCCCGAGGAATAAGTCAGAGGGTTTTGAGAGATTTAAGGAGTTTAAATCTCTTGTGGAAAACCAGATAGGGAAAAGGATTAAAGTGTTGAGAACTAACAATGGTGGTGAATTATGTGGAAAGTAATTTGATCAGTTCTATAAGAAGTGTGGCATAGCACACAAAAATACCACACCATATACCCCACAAAAAAATGGATTTTCTAAGAGAATGAAAAAAATGTTGATGGATAAGGCAAGGAGAATGCTCAGTGGTGTTGGGCTCACATAATAATTCTGGGCAGAGGAAGTCGAGACTCCAAGATGTATGGTGAAAATGTCTCCTTCGTTGGCTCTAGTTGAAACGAATCCAAATGAGGTATGGTAGGGTAAGAAGTCTTCAGTGGCACATCTCAAAGTATTTGGTTGTGATGCATTTGTGCATTTTCCCAAGGAAAAGAGGAGAAAGCTAGACAAGAAGACAATCAAATGTATTTTCATCGGATACAAAGAAGGGATGAAAAGATATAATTTTTGGGATCGCATTAACGATAACAATGTACAATCAAGATGTGGTCTTTAGAGAAGTCAGAGATAAATTTGAGCCTGAGGAAGTTTTTCAAACCGAGAATATTCCTAATACGGTGCAGTTTGAACTGACGAATGAAGAAGATGATTCAGATGAGTCAATTGAATCTTAGGAAGAGGTGGAACAATTGACTCCAGTTGTAAGGAGTTTAGAAAGAATAAGAAAACCAATTGAAATGTACATTCCTCCCGAATTCCATTCTGCATTCATGTTAACTGCCATCGACAATGAGCTCAAGTCGGTCGGTGAGGTAGTCGGCTCGACAGAGGGTAAAATATGGAAGGACACCATGGTCAAAGAGATGGAATCCTTGTACAAGAATGAGACATGGTATTTACTCAAGTTACCTAGTAGAAGGAATCTCATTAGTAGCAAGTGGGTGTTAAAGAAGAAGATAAATGTCGCAGGGCAAGTCGAGAAGTTCAAAGATCAGCTTTTAACAAAAGGATATTCCCAAGTCGAGGGAGTCAACTTCAGTGAGATTTTTTCCCCTGTTGAAAAATTAACTTTCATTAGAGTACTAATGTCTTTGGATGTAGCATTCGATCTGGATATAGAACAGATGGATGTGAAGACAGTGTTCCTACAAGGGGACCTGGAAGAAGAAATCTACATGAAACAGGCTGAAGGATTTGTAGTAAAGGGAAAGAAAGAGTTGGTGTGCAAACTCAAAAGATCCCTTTATGGTCTAAAGCAATAGCTAAGGATGTGGTACTGGAAGTTTGACACATACATCCTTAGTTTTGGATTTGTGAGAAGCAAAGTTGATCACTGCATATATTCCAAGGAAGAAGGTGGGTGTTTCATATATGTATCTTTGTATGTTGATGACATGTTGTTGAATGGAAACATCATGGACGTGATAAAGGAGGTGAAGAAGTAGCTATCCTCCAAGTTATACATGAAGGATCTTGGTGCAACTAAATTAATTTTAGGAATGGAGATTAAGAGAGATCAAGCCGCTAGAAATCTTTGGTTGAATCAAATGAAGCACATTGGAATAGTTCTGAAATGATTCAACATGCAAGATTGCAATCCGATGAAGGTGCCAATTCTAGTGGGAGAATGGATTACTATTGAACAGTGTCAAAAGACATGGGAAGAGATAGAGGACATGGCACATGTTCCCTATGAAAGTCTTTTTGGTAGTCTAATGTATGTGATGGTCTACACTTGACTAGACATTGCCCATGCAGTGGGAGTGTTGAACAGGTACATGTCGACACCTAAAAAGGAGCACTGGATAGTTTTCAAGAGAGTATTCAAGTATTTGTGTGGCACAAAGGACTATGCTATATGCTACCAAGGAAAAACTGGAGGTGGCAGTGGTAAATTAGATGTACATGGCTTTGTCGACGTCGATTGGGCTGGAGATTTGGATCAATGGAGATCGACCAGTGGATATGTCTTCAAGATATTTGGTGGAGAAATAAGTTGGATGAGTAAAACATAGGTGGTTGTAGCCTTGTCGAAAACAAAAGTTGAATACATGGTGGCCACTCATGGAAGAAAATAATCGATATGGTTCCAAAGGTTGTATTCAGGAATCAGGTTTGAGCAGAGACCTATGAAGGTAAGTTGCGATAGTGAAAGCACAATATTTATAGAAAAGAACCTTTCTCATCATTCAAAGACTAAGAACATTGGTGTACAATACAATTTCGTAAGAGATATGGTGGAAAGTAACAAGGTGCCATTGGAGAAAGTAGACATGTTGGAAAACATAGGAGACTCATTGACCAAGTCCGTGAGTGTTGTGAATTTATCTTGGTGTAGAGAGGAAATGGTCATCACAACCCTTGGTCTATGAGTGAAAATTCAGGAATCTCATGTTTCAACAAAGAATACAACAAGTGGGAGAATGTTGGGTTATATTCTTTGCAGCGAAATTGTAGTCAAGGTAGATTGACAACAGGTTGAAGTCAAGGTAAATCGACAACAAGTTGAAGGTTGAGGAAGTCGACTGGTTAAAGTCAAAGTCAAATATATAGATGACAATTCAACCAAAAAGAGGTTGAAGTGAGGGAGTGAGACGACCGACTAGAGACCGAATGAAGGTTGATTGGTAGGATATTGGTAAACCTGACTTGAAGTCGACTGTAACAGAATCCTGGGATTTGTGGGATTTGTAGCCAATGATATGCATGGATATGTAACCATTTTTTTAGCGCCAATATTTAGGGTTTTTCTTGTTGTAAATCCTATAAAGAGGTGTGTTTTAAGGTCGTAAAGGATGTTGTTGTAGGTGATCATAGAATTCACTTTTGCAGGTTACTTCATGTGTAAGTGTAGGTTGTTGGTCATGTATATGTAAGCCGAATTGGCTACATGGTTGTTCTTGTTTGTGCACGAGGGTATGATGTCAATTGTGTCTTAGGTGTGGACCAAGGTTAGACATGTAACCTTTTATTCTGAATGAATAAGACAACAAGAGAGAAAAACGCTCAAAGGAATTTTGGTTTTCCCGATTAAGGGTTTCCAAGGTAAAATCTCAGTGTATTGTGTGATTGCTTGTGTCATTTTATTTCTTGATTAAATTATTCTTCTCTTATACTAGGATTAGTGTGGAAGTGTCTTGCATTTCCTGACATTTCCAACCTTGACCTAAACTGTTATCCCTTCTTTCAATGTTATAGGACTCCATTTGCTGGATCTTGGGAGGCCTTCCATCCTGTTGGTTTCTTTCAATTGAAGAGTGATAATTACTTCAAGGTCAACGCTTCAAGTCTCGTGTCACAAGTAGAAGTATATACTTCATTAGTGTCTTGCAAAACTACTTTTGCATACTTATATAGATTTATTCGTCTTGCAAAATAATTGTTTAATTTTTTTGATTCTTATAGGGGCTCCTACAACATTGATCAAGACTCTTGCACTGTTGGAGAAACTCAAAGTTTTTTCATGCTATCGATTTATGGGATTTTTTTTTGGTTTCATGAACCCTCACAAGCTCAATGGAAACTCAAAGGATGAAATGTAAGGATCCAATATCTAAGAAATCTTAGGAATATACAATATTTCGATGGATTTCAGAGTATTATCACACAATCTATACTTGCCATAATCCCAAGGAAAGTGGGACAAGATTTGCGTAACACTGGGGTAATCCTATCACTGTCACCTCAATAGGATACCCCTTTCTGTTTAGGAGAAGGATAAATACACTCCAAGGGAAACGTCCCAAGACCTAGTGGGTTTATTAAGGGAAAAGTGTAAGGTAAACCACCCCTCTCTCTAGGTCACTCAAATCAGTTATGTCTTGAAGGGTGAAGCAAAGGAAAAAAAAATGGAAAGTACATGCCACTAACCAAGACAACATAAAATGTTATGGCAAACAACACATGATAATGATGCTTCGACAAGACAATATACTTGCAATGAAAAATATATAACAACATTTGGTACAGTAATAACAACTGCAATGTATTCTAGAAAATGCACTTGTTTGGACAAGATACCAAGATATTTAAAACTTCAAGATGATAATAATTTGTCACATGCAAGTTCTAGAGATGTATCAACCAACAAATAAACTTTAACAAGTTGCCAAGGATGTCTATAACAACAGTAAAAAGGAAAAGTATGACAACTGAAATATATATTTAGAAATGCACTTTGTGGAGGCAATTAAATGCACACTTGAACTTTGATTGATATTACTTTTCCTTATGCAAATTATGGGATGATTTTGTTAGATGGTAAACTTAAATAGGCTGCTAGATGATGGTTGTAACAATAGTTATATCAACAACAAGATTTAGTTAACTAAGTTATGTTAGGGTTAATGGTGGTTAGTAGGATAACAAGTAAAAGTTTGAGTGTAGGTTGATAATGTCTTGTCAAGGAGGTGAGGAATGAAGACTAGTTACTTCAAGAGGGTGATGGATTCAAGGTTGGGGGTTCTCTTTTAGGGCTGATAAGAAAGTGATTATACTCAAATCTAAGAGGGAAACGAAACTTAGGAGGCGTAATACCTTAAGTCCTCCTAGGTTCTTGACCTCAAGAAGGAAGGTGGCTAGGGTTTAGGCACTTCTAGGCCCTAGTGACTCCTTCTCCTTAGAATTCTTTTTGGATTAAAATATTATGCAACAATAACTTGATCAAAACCTCTAAAGTGTTAGCATTTTAGGGCTTTAGAGGTTTAACAAATTACTAGATCAATTCAATAAAGCTTGGCAAATATAAAGCAAGGAATTAATACCTTAAGTTCCTTAACTTTTAGTATTAATTAGGCATGCAATTTCATAATCTTATATGAGAAAGTAAAACATACCATAACCATTTAAATAAATGAAAAAAGAAGAATTTACTTACTTGCACCAAGAATAATCATGCAAAACAACACTAGATTGCCATAAAACTTCATAAATTTGATCCAAGTTACCAAAACAAGCCTCCAAGAGATATGTGCCTCAATATTTCAGCCAAGTAACCCTCAAGAGGGACAAAATTGTAGTCCCCTTATCTCCAAAGGAAAAGTTATGATGAAAAATGAATGTACTTTATGTTTATGTATACCAAAATTTGACCTTTAATTACTTTGGATCAAAAAATCATGGCCAACCCTGAACAATTATCACAAAAATTAAATTTACATAAAATTGCAGGATAAAACCTTAAAAGGGTGACATTATGTCCTTCCTAAGGTGATGTTGAGCCTTCAAGATGGAATTCCAGCCTTAATTGGTGGAACGTTGGACCTCCCAGGGCCTGGTCACACCATCAACTGCCAAACATTGTGCAACATGTCCTTCACCGGAACACTACTGTAGAAATCCCTATCCCCTTCATAATGACATTGTGGGCTAGGTGGATGGTCTCTAGGCCTCCCAAGGCCATCACCCAGGTGAGTGAAGGTATAGATTGTCCGTCTAGGGTATTCTAGAGTTCCTCCAAGGAAACGAATTCATCCTTCATGGTACAAGTCAGAAATCACCATAATGACCCTTTCTTGGGGTCTCAACATCCATTTGTGGGCTTCTGGCCCTCATTAAGGTCTGAACTAATCATCCCCTCATGCATATATGGCCATCGGGAAAAGTCTTGTAAAGAAAACAAGTGCGCCCTCTAGGGGTCCATGAGTCACAAGTATCATAGCAAGTAAATCAAATCTAATAATCAAAGCACCCTAACATGTGCATCAGACCCCCCTAACCCCAAAAAATGCTCAAAGATGTTATACAACTTTCCAAATTTAGGTTTTGAAAGGGTCTCAAGATGTCCTATTGGGTCAATAACCCCTATATTTAGGGTGTTTCATAGGTGGAACCAATCCCAGTCATGTGTGCCTGTGATATGATGTGGGGTAAACTCTTGGGCATGGGGTTCATGACATACAAGGGTTTGTATTGTCTTACCTATGGGCGCATTTGTAGAGGGTGAGATTCCCTTTGTCTATGATACAATTTTTCCAATCCCATTTGTTTGCCATTTTTATCATTAGCTCTTTCTTCATATTGCTTTCATGTTTCAAGGAATTAGTTGGAGGCCAATGTCCTAGCTTGGTGTCCAGATACGACAATGTCATTCACAAATACCTCACGAAAATGAGAAGGATGGCTTGTGATGAGACCCCATTTCCCTCATTCATGCAACTGAGAGCCACTACCCTTTCTTGGTGACCATATGATGGTAATTTCATGCCACTTGTTAGCACTCTGTAAATTTTCGAGAGGTTGACAACAGAAGAAATATACAAAGCTAACTTTATCCAACCACTTTTGAAGCTGGGATCTAGCCCTTCCAACTTCAGAGAGGGATCTCTCTATATAATTTAGCTCTGTTTCCAAATTTAAATATTAGGCTAGGTAAAGAAATAGGTCAGTTTTGTCGTCAAAGTGTTTTTCGAATTGGTTGAGACAGTCTACACATCCATTGGGCTATGGAGTCTGTGTTTTAATAAAATATGAAATCTGAACCAGAAACGCAAAGGAAAACTTTCACAAGGCAAGATAATATAATCACTAGATTATTTAATAGCGTAAATGATGAATAGCGGAAAAGATGAGAAAGATAATTCCAACAAAGAAGCAGTTAAGAATTTCTTTATTGAAAACACCAGAAGATAAAACACTTAAATCTTTCGAGTTAGAAACATGGTATACGAGATAAATCCTGCAACATTTGTTACTCTTAAAGATTAGATTTAGAAAAAAGTATGATAACAAAGTGAGAATAACATTCAACTTAGAGAGAAAAACATCACCAGTGAATACACGCAAGAATCCTATAAAAGTGTCTCCTTTTTATTAATGGAAGATCTCTTCAAAAATATTACAGTCTGATAGCGTCAGGGTGTGAAGATCAACAACCCTCAATAATTTGAAATATGAAGTATTTATAACTCAAATTACAAACGATCCTGTCATTAATGATCAGGACGTGCTAAATCTATTTTTAGCCTAACTAACTTAACAAATTTCCTAAATCTAGGAACTGCTTGATGATGTGGTGTAACTGCATGCTGCTTTCTGGGTGGGCCATTGATGAAGCCTCTGCACGACCTCATCTGACTGGACAAATGACTGGACTAGGACAACTCATCTGCTACTCGATCAGATCATAGAGTTCCTCCCATCAAAGATGACTGGGCACATTGACTTTGAGTAGCCTTCGATACACTTCGTCCATTTCTGTGTATTTGGCGAAGGTAGGCTTGGTGAGGAAAATGTATCGAATCTCATGTTGGATACTGATGTCCCATTGAAGAGCGTCTAAAAATGTCTTGCCAGTGATGCTCCCTTGAATGCCTGCAAACTTTGAACTGTCCTTAGCCACATTGGCCAGTCTCTTCTTGTAGTCTGGGAGTGTCATCAATTTATCATTGATTACCTTCAGACCAGGTAGACCTTTCTTTTGTAGAGCCTCTATCTTACTGAAGAATCTTTGTACCCCTAGGTCCATGGCCTGAACCTTTTCTTCCAGTTGAAGCATTAATCCTCTCTTGGTAAAAACCCTTTTGACCTCAAGGATGGTCTCTATTCTATCTTCAATTTTCAGCTCTTCCAGCTCTTCCCTGGTCTTAGAATTCAGGAACTTGATGATCTCGTTTGCCTGTGATGGAATCTCCCCCAATTCTGATCTGATATTCTCGATGGCCCGTTTGCTTATTTGGACCAATTCATTCTGCTCAAACATGATCTGGATCATGGGCCATATCTCGTTCATGGACTTAGTGATGTTTGTCCATACATTCTCTTTAACCTCAGCCAAAGTCTTTCCTGCCACTGTTTGCTTCCGGAGCTGCTGTAGCTCCTACTTGAGTTTCTCTGTCACCTACTTTTCCTTGGAGAGGCTGGTCTGGAAGGAAGTTTTGAGTTCCTGAAGGCTCTCAATCTCCTTTTTTATCCTGCTGATCTCTGTTTCCTGTAGGTTCATCTTTTCCATGGACTTAGCCAGGTTGGCTGTCTTCTCCTGGGATGTCAATGGAGTCGCGGATGGGAATTCTATCACTGATGTTGTGCTCACTCCTAAAATTGGGATAGCACTCAATGGAATGACTTCCATTGGCTTCAGTTTCTCTTTCTATTTTAATAGCTTCTCCATCTCAACTTCCATTTCTTTAAGTTGTGCATTCTGCTCCATGAGCAACTTGAGCATCTCATCTTTCTCTCCTTCTTTCTCTGCTATCTCCTTCACCTGGGAATCCTCTGTGGGTGGGAGCTTCAGTTGTTTCCTCAAGGAGTCTATGTTAGTATTCTTCTTATTTATCATTTCCTCAGCTGCTTTCACGTTTGAAGGATTGTAACCGATCTTGAGGACTAGTTCCTCCAAAGTCTTGATCCTATTGTCCTTTGCAAAGGACGATATCTTCTCCAACTTGAGTTGTGTTTGAACATTGTTCAGGGACACCTGCAATTTGGACGCAGAAGTGGAAGCATGTGCCAAAGTATAGAAAACCATTTCCCTTGTCTACTTGTGTAGATCGATCTGATTGGCCAGATGCACGTCCTTCGTCTGGAATTCGAAGGTGGCCCTTTTATAGTCAGTGATCAGCTTGGGATCTAGTACCTGTGTCTGGAGGAATGCCATATGCATTCTTCCCTTCTCGGTGTCGAATGCCGATAGCAACTTATGTTGCGCAGTCGACGTCTGCTTCCAGAACTGGGCGCAAGTACTACTGGTCAGAGTCTGGTTCCTTTTCTTGATCAACTCATATTTCTCGAAGATACTCAGCTTCGGTCCCACCTTGCCTGGCTGGATGGTCAATGGAGAATCTATAGACTTTTTCAGCATTACTGGGGTTATGACCTTATGGAGGCTCGAACCGAAGGGTGGAATACCAACTTTGGTCACTGTAGTAGACGGGGCTTCTTTTTCCCCGGTCGGGCCAGGAACTGCAACAGTCTTAGGCCTCTTGGTATGCAGCTGGAATTCTTCAGAAGATACCTCAGTGGCAGGCGGAGATAAGTCTTGCCTAGGCCTCTTCTCTTTCGAGACCTGTGGCATGGTTGTTTGTGACACAGTGTCCGGGGGATCCTGCTGTTCTACTTCGATCAATGTGTTAGGCTCCCAGGCTGTCTGATTTGCGAACTTCTCAACTTCAGGCCTGGACTCATGAACATATGGGATGTTTTTGTTCTTCACCCTTGTCTCTGAGATGATCCCACATGGATCATAATGCCATGGGAAAATCATGGAGAACTTCATTTCCCTTAGCATCCTGTCTGCTTCTTCCCCAGCACCACGATTGTTGCAGATGAAGGAGCCAATCTACCCCTTGATTCTAAGCTGCTGCTTTTTCTTCAGTGACACAAAAGGGATGTCATCGGAATTTATAATCTGCCTTATATATTCCAACGCAAAAATTCTGACAGGCAGGTACTTGGGCAGCTTATACGGTGCCAACTCGCAACCGTATACTCTGATCTTGGTGTAATCCTGGTACAAATACCAATCACCCATATTTGTGTTATCGAGAGGTACAGGATCCTATGAAATTCATCGTTTATCCGAGGCTCGGGCCTGCCGCTTAGCATACTTACCACAGGGTGGTAGAACTGATCGATGAACTCCTTGAAACTGTACTCTGTGGAGTTGTGCTTGAGCAAGGAGGTCCATGTTGTGACTGCCTGAGGTCTACCATCTCCATCCATCTTCTGCATGGAAAAGCCAAATTTATCCGCCTGGAAGAAGACGAACAAGTATGCTAGTATCGATGAGTATCTGAACATGCCTTCTGTGCCAAAATTCACGAACTGTTCATGAATATTGTCTACCAAGAATGTGCTGAAGTCAAACTGGGTGGTGGGATTTTCATCTGTAGAGAAGATGGATAGAAAACCCAGAATGGGTTCATCTACCCACTGATCAGAATAGTATCCTAACAAAACACAAAGGGATGAGATGACCTAGTTTCCTTTAGTCGAGAACATGGAAGACGGATAAGGAGGATTTGTGGAGGGAAATTAAGCAGATGGGGGAAGGAAAAGCTTGAATATTTGAGCTCTTTGGGGGAAGGTCATTTTCTGGTATAATTTTGTAAGAATTTCCAGGTTGAAAGGTGACGCAGAGTCGGCTCGGGGGATTTGCATCATCTGGTCTATGGATTCGGGTGTGATGAGGAAAAGAATCTCTTCGGATGAGGAGACGATGGCTCTTTGCTCGGGAATGTAGTGGGCTTGACACTTGAGAGAGAACTCGGGAAAATGGTGGATCTGAGGGAAGAGGTAGAGGGGTAAATTGGACTCCCAGAGTCCAATTTCATCGCTTTGGTCTAGGAAAACTTCCCTGAGCCATGACTGAAGCTCTGCGAAATCAAAATCACATTTTGCATTTGCGATTAATCTATCTTTGTCAACCAGTGGGATCCTGTCAAGGTCAACAAGAGGCGGGAGAAACAAATTCTCCTCTCCTTCTACTTATTTAGACTTTGGCGCCATTTCTACAACAGTACCTGCAAGACAAACAACGTTAGTGGGGGTGAATGACTGTGGATGAGGGAAACTGACTGTAATGGAGGAGTAAACGGTGTAAAAAAATCTCTGGTGCGATGAGTGGTAAATGGTGAGAAAAGAGATAATAATGGTAGTTTTAAGTAAATGGGGGTCGGTTGGGCGCAGGAGACAGGTCAGCTGGATAATGGATAAGTTATCCAGTAATAAATGGCCAACGAATCATTTAAGTGTGAGATGGCAGGTGACGGTGACTGAGGGATACTGATGGGTGATGTGGCGGCTATCGATTGGAGG
>JZKD02S1674772.1:259926-279578 GCA_000966675.3 Picea glauca
CAATACAAATTGCCTTCTAGAATACAAAATTTTAAGGCTTTCAACTTTAAAAATCTAGCTTTAGTCTTAGTCAAACCAGGGGGAGCTTGTAAATTTTGCAAAACAAATATAAGGTTTGCGTACCATGGAGAGTTGATAAATACCTCTCTCACGCTTGGAGTCGCCATCTCACCCTGTTCATCTGCTGCAGCTAAAAAATTAATGTCAAGAGCATGGAAATTAGATTCAACTATTAATTTAGCAAGGCCTTGACCTTTGATTAGTTTTGTAGGCTTAATCTCTATGTTGTATTCTAAAATGATAGCAATCCATTTTCCTCTTCTTCCATCCGGATTGTCCCAGGCCAAAATGTCTTTTACTACCGCATTCAGAACATATGCAATGGTATGAGAATGGAGAATGTAGACCCTAAAATCTTTTATAGCTTTCACCAAGGCAAAAGCTTGTTTCTCCATTATCTTGTAATTCAGAGTAGCGTCTCTTAACGCTTTACTAAAGAAATCTATGGACTGTTCATACCCTTCGCTGTTCTTTTGTAGTAATACCATTGCTATAGTATGTTTAGACGTAAAAGAAAAAAGATAGAAATCCTTGGTAAAATCAGGACTAATCAAAACAGGGGTTTATGTGAGTGCTTGTTTGACTTGCTCGAAAGATTGTCTGGACCCAGTGTCCCATTTTATTTTCACATCCTTTTTTAGCATATTTGTAATGTTTCTAAGGAGCTCAGCCAGATTGGGAATGAATCTTCGTATAAAGTTTATTCTCCCAATAAAAGACTGTAATTCTTTAAGGTTTCTTGGGCGCTCCAATTTTTGTATGGCCTCGATTCTGCTGGGGTCTATTTTGATTTCGTCCTTGGAGATGACGTGTCCTAGCAGTTTTCCTTCCTCTATCCCGAAAATGCTTTTCTTAGGATTTAAAGAAATCCCAAACCTTCTACATTTCTCAAAGACTCGTCTGAGGTGTCGCAGGTGTTCGTCATCAGATCGGGAAAACACAGTTACATCATCTAAATAGAAGACAATAAACTTACCTGATTCTTCCACAAAGGCGATATCCATCGCTCTCTGGAAAGTGGCTCCAGCGTTCATCAAACCAAAAGGAATTTTCAGATACATGAAAGTGCCCCATGGTGTGGTGAAAGCGGTTTTGTCTTGGTCATCTAAGTGTATGAGGAACTGATTGTAACCCGAGAAACCGTCCAGCAAAGATATTAGACTGGATCCGACTACCCTTTGAAGAATGTGGTCCATTTTTGGCAAGGGGTAATTATCCTTCAGGGAGACCTTATTCAGATTTCATAAATCTATGCAAGTCTGATTTCCCCAGATTTCTTACGTGTAGGGACCAAATTAGAGACCCATTTGGAAAAACGCAACGGGACTATGATTTTGGCATCGCACATTTTTTTATTTCCTTTTCTATCAGAGGGAGCAACTTGGGATTTATCCTCCTAAGTTTCTATCTGAATGGTTTTTGGTCTTCTTTTATTGGAATCTTGTGTTGTATGATGCTGGTATCATAAGATTTCAAATCCTCATAACCCCATGCAAATAAATCCGAATATTCTTTAAACAACTCAATGTATTTGAGTTTTTGCTCAGGGGGTAATGATTTAGACAGTTTGACTATCCTAGGTTTCTCTTCGGTCCCTATATTACAATCTTCTACCTCTTGTCCATTGGCTTCAATTTTTGGTTTTTTGGCTACGTCGTTAAAATCAAACAAGTCCTCTAAAGGAACTAGACCCCTAGGCAAAACATTGATTTTCAAATGTAAAACATCGGCCTCCATCTCATCATCGCCTAATTCTCCTGAATCTACGCTATTTACACTATCACTTTCAAAATCTGATCTATTTACATTTTCATCTTCGTTCTCTAAATCTATATTTGTACATTCAAAATCATTTTTACACTGCAGAAAGTCTTTGATTTGATCATCATTACCAAACACTTGCCAGTACCTGATATTATCGGGAACGGTTGGTCTGCATTTTACCTCCACTGTGTATGGGCGAGTCAAGCGGAAATGAATCTTACATGTGGCTGCTGACGTAGCCAATCCGTTCGCAAGAATGTTTTGTCCCCTCGGCATTACCTGCAAGTCAACTTCAGTGAAACATCTAAGGGCATCAAGAATGACATTCCTATAAGCTCTAAGACGTGGGTGTTTCACAGCGCACTCACCTTTGATTTGCTTGATTATAACCTCAGAGTCACCTCTTACCATAATCTGTTTAGCACCAACTCTTTTCAAAAGCTTCAGACCGAGCATCAAGGCCTCATACTTGGCAAAATGTTAACACTCTGTAATTTTCCTACGGCTGCAGAGGCAATCACAAAGGTAACCTCGAACCACTTGGAGTCTTGGATCTATCCCTCCAAGACTTAGAGAGGGCTCTCTCTTTTCGATTTAACTTGGTTTGTATGGGATGGATTTTAGGCTAGCTATGAAAGTAATGAAAGTATGGGGTTGGGGTTTTGGTTTTTAAACAGTTGTTTTGGGATAGCAAGGAGGGCCATTGGGCAAATGGGGTCTGCACTTAAATGTGTGATTACTCTCAGATCTAGAAAAAGCTCTTACACAGGGAAAGGTAGTGGAAATGTTGGATGAATTAAGTTTGAATGGTGTCGATTTGAGGAAGAGCTAGGGGAGGAAAAACCCAAGCAAAGGAGTAGCTAAGAATTCCTTAACTGGGATTTTTAGAAGAGAAACATAAAGATTATCCAAAGATCAGATGTAGAGTATTTTTCCAACAAATTCTGCTCTGTTACTATCTTCTGGCAATAAGAATTGAAAACAAGTGAAAAGATAACAGGAAAATACTTAGCAGAGAAAAGAAACGCCACCAACATATCCACACAAGAATCCTGTAAACAACATGTCCATTACTGATCAATCATTTAATGATTACAGAAAGAGTTCTCTGGCCAAACACAACCCACGATCCAGCCAAATAAAACACCCCTCATAGGTCCAACCAAAAAAGAAAAACACTTCACATCTCGAACCGAACCCCCCCACAGGTCGAACCCCTATTTTTTCTTTTACATGTGTATAAATAAGAAAAATATCTCAGTCCTCCAAGACTCGAGCTCATAACTTTGCTTTCTAAAAATAGAAAAGCAGTTACAAAAATCTTGACACCTGTAGACTGTCTCTAAAACAAACAAAACCACAAACCAAAGGAAATTTAAAATTGGTAACTGCTGCCTCGACATCTGACATACTGGAGGATGTTTAAGATTTGCTGGCGAACAGACTCTAACAACATAAAAAACCAATGAATGCAGAAGTCATTGAATTCTTGAGGTTGTTGGAGATTTGCTGCCAGTTGGAGGATCTGTACTCTAACCTCTGCCATGTGTTCCCTATAACTGAATTCCCTGTCTGCCATATGTTTCAGTTAATGCCTAAACGTTGGGATATTTTTCCACCTCTTTCCACCTGAGTAGTCTCAATTTTCCTAACTGTTCCGCATGGATCTGTTGATATCTATGTCACTCGAATATTTGGATATGATAGTGAAAATCCAATATATGTTTTGAAATGTGGAAACATGGCTGGAAAATTCTATCCTTGTCTGTCACTACTTCACCACTGGTGTTTTGAAAAATTGACTGCATCAACATTTTGGACACACTCTCAGAGGTTTCGGTCATTGCCTTCTTAGCTTCCTCAACGTTGTGAATTTCCTTGACACTGCTGCACATCCATAGTTTCACGATGGTCATATGGTTTGTTGTTAATGTTCCAGTGTTATCACTACAAATGCATGTTGCAGACCCCATTGTTTCACAAGCTGCAAGATTGCGAACAAGTGATTGATCATCATCATTTTCTTCATGAAAAAGATAAGGCTGAGAGTCACGGCCAAGGGAAGTCCCTCTGGAACTGCAACCACAACAATAGTCACTGCTATAGAAAAGAAAGTCCAAAATTTCCATAAAATCATTTTCGGTCCATTTCCACAGTTGGCCACTGCTTATCTTCCTGCCAATCAATCCTTTTGTTAATACTGCAAATGTAATAATGGCCTACACCATTGATCTTGACCTGTAGTGAAGTTTCATCAACACCACCTTCACTCAGGGTTGCCATCAATTTTCCCCTTTCAGTCCTCATGCCTATTGTTGTCACCAACATCCTGCCAGAACCCTCTTGGACCTTTGTTCTTGATAAGAGGAAGGGCTTCTCTTTATTCACATTTACAGGCTCACTCTCACCTGTTAGGCTCGACTCGTCTATAAGCAAAGAAAATCCAGATACAAATAGCCCATCTGCAGGCACTTGATCCCCAATCGATAAATGCACTAGGTCCCCAACAACTAGATCATATATTGAAATTTTCTATCTATAGCCATTTCACATTACCTGTATAGATATCTTCTTCTTCTCTCTATCTAAATCCTTAAATTGCAGTGATTGATGATAATCACAAGTTGTTGTTACAGAGACAACTAATAGAATGCTGAAAACAATGCTGAGACCATCATAAGCACCTTTGGGCCACCCTTCTTTAAAAATATGAACAAATAAAGAGATAACTGGACAAACCACAAGGATCATGAGAGTCGTGTCCTGCATTGCTTCCCACACAAACATCCAAAATCCCCGAGGTGGCTTCTCTACCAATCTGTTAAAACCATAGACCTTTTGTCTGCACTTCAAGCTCTCCTCATTGGCCACAATTCCTTTCGTGATTGATGTAGAGAGATTTTCAGAGATTCCTTCAATGCCACAATGGTATCTTAACTTCTTAAGATCATGTCTTTCTACTATGGACGCTAGTTCATCTGCCGAAATACCAAAACCACATGCTTTGACTTCCTCTGGTACTTTGTAATCAGTAGAAACTGAGAGACCAACATCAATAAACCATAACGCAGTCTGAGGAACTAACAAAGATACTCTTAGTTTCTTCTGGTTGTTTCTTTTCATGTCCTCTGCTTCTAATCTCTGTCTTTTACTAGAAGCATTACCCATAATTACACACTCACTTAGCGCATCATCAGTGATGTCAGATTCCTTAAAATCCCATATGGATTTAACTGTAGGGGGCACCAACAATAAATCACATGCAATTTTCTTGTACGAACAAGTTGGACAGAGCCAATCCACAGGAGGAACTTGATCCAGAGGAGGATCAAGGAAAAACTGATGATAAGTAAGCAAGCATCCTGCTCCATCGCAACACAACAATTCACCCCCAACTTTGCATATTTCACAAATGCTATTATAATCATCCATTGGAATCCTTCTTTGAAAACTTCTCGTCTGAGAAGATGATGGTGCACCAATGTTAACATTCTCCCCAGTGTCAATTGCTATCTCCTCAGTATTACTCTTATGTCCCATTTTACCATCTACTTCATGGTCTTCTGAGAAAATTTGAAGGAGGACATCACTTGCTCCCTCTTTGACTTTCTTTTCTCCATGCCTTTTCTAGCCTTCCAGGAAAAACTTGTTGCCGGGCCTTTCTAGATCTCTGTTCATATGATTTCATGAGCTCATTGGCTAAAGAAGAAGCAAGAAGGTCTGAATCTTCCATCTCCCATGTACACTGATCATACCCTAATCCCTTCCATTTAACCAGCCATTCAACTCTGCAATTTAAATTATCATGGCATTCTCCAACTGAATTTGTGGGAGGCTTCAAGGTCCTTTTTTGAATAATACGATGTGGTTCTGTCCATTGTGGATTCCATTTTAAGGCCTTTCCTTGCTGCCTCTAGTACAAACATGGTCATTGAAAGAATAATATAGAGCAATGTAAAGGAATAAAATGGAAGAATCAACTTTCTCAAAAGGAAGAATAACAAAATGAGGTTCGCTTCCTTGCCAATAGATAACTTGGAAGTAATTATATCTGGAAAGCAGAGTCGAAAAAGATGCATAGGACCAGAATGCCATCGATGTTGTTGCATCCCGTAGGCTTCATAACTCTTCGGAACCTCACAAGGGACCATGAAATCATTGAGAAAAATAAATCTCCACCCTTTCAGATGGGCATGCACAACAATGTCCATATTTTCAACAGTTGTTCTTTCAAGCCAACCTCCAGATTCCTCAAGAGATTTTATTCACCAAACACTAGTTGTTCCGTTGAACCCAAGGAAATTTAGAAAGACCCCTTTCACCTGCTGCTCTTGATGTACAGAGGATAACTCTTGGTCCAGTTCCTTCTCTAAAGTAGAGTGAGCATCTGCACATGGGGTTTGAAATTTACTCTAGTTCTGGCATATTAGTTTCTTGGTTTGCTGGCAACTTCAAAAACTTGAGGAAAACCAGCATCTGGATTTCGACTCACACCTGTAACTCTCATCATATAAATCGTGGCAAATCTTTGGCTCCTAAGAATTCACTTCGACAACTGCCAAACTCCTTAGCGATGTATGGGACAAGAAACTGCCTCCAATTTTGTGTTCAAACAGGAGATTGCCAGATGTCCCATGAGGGATTCATGGTAGAAGTTGGGCCTGTGCTTTTATTTTATTTTTGGCTTTTGTGGGCAATATCCCACATTCACGTGGTGAACTGAACTTTGGGTGTTTATATGAGCCAACAGTCACATGGTCTTTCGATGAAGTGAGCCCGAGGCTATGCTTTGGAGTTTGGAATTGGCGCTGGCTTGTGTGTTTGCTGTTGGTTTATGAAATGGTTCTTATCCTTGGTGTTGAGTATTCAGAGGTTGGCCCTAGGCCAATATAATTTTTTGGAAAAATACTTGTCAAAATATTTATATTTTGATAAACAAGACAAAAACTCTGCATAAAGGCCGAGGGGTCAATTTTGGCTCAAAAGACCAAATTTTGGCTAATAAACCAAACTTTGTATTTACCCACAAGAATTAAATTTTGCCATTCAAACCAATTCACAATTTTTTTGCTAAAAATGCACTGGAACTCGCTTTGAAGCTCGCGTGTAGGTACTCATCTTATGCTTGGTCAGTGTTGAGTGCTTTCTGCTGCCTTCACTATGCGTCATGAGAAAAAGCATAATGCCTGAAATAGATAGATATTATTCAGAATAATAATTACCTATTATATAGGTTTCTAACATAGGCTCCATCTGGGGAAGATAACTTCGAGGGAGATGTCTAGAATCCATAGAACTCTGAATTTCGCAGACCAATGCCTTATCCATTGGGCTGCCCCCAAACTGTAAATTGAAAATAAAACCATGAAGAGACGAAAAAGAAAAGATGCTCATCCTGTTGAGCTTATTGGCACATTCCTACCTACCCTACTTTGCTAACAGTTACTGCTTCAATCAGGTAATGGAAAAGTGACAATGAAGCCAACCCAACAGTTGATTCCATGATTGGGTTTCCTCATCGTGCTTGATGAAAATCGAAACTGAAATATGTATTGGAAACTGGGGACATATTTGGTCGTTATAGAGAATACATGTTTGAAAACTCAAGCTAACATAAACCTCCATGTAATCTGCTATAGGATCAATTAAAGCATGACGCATGATATTCGTTCCTAGATCTTCTATGACTAGTTGATCAATTGCATCTTCAAAATCAAACCCTGCATCTACAACTTCAGCCTTATATTGGAAAACATAATCATCATCAATCTGCTAATCAATAGGTAGTACAATTTCCTCTTGCTTTGGAGAAGGAAGATTTTCCAAGAATTCTTTGAGATCTCGGAAATTATATGACTGAATTTGAGAATCCAAAAGTTCAATATCATTTTCAAACTTTTCAACAACTAGCTCAAGAAAACAAATTTTACTTTTAGGGGAAAATTTTCTCGATTGCAAAATACGAAACACAGTTGTTAAAAAGTCTTCGTCAATGTGAAATTCTACTAACTTACCCCTGAATTCTTCTATGGCTTCACAAGATATAGGATTTACCACATACCCTGTCATCTTGAAGCATCATCAAGGCTTTGAAATCTGGATTCTTCGGCAGTGAAGTCGCTTGTGAACTTTGAAGCTCGGGATCTTGAACAATGGAGTCGCCAGGTGAATGGTACAGCCTTCCTATGTTTGGCTTATGTTCACCATTAGAAGTCAAATCTGAACTTGATATATTTTCTGGAGGACTCGAAAGCTCGATTCCCCAGTGGAGTCGCCAAAATGTTAACGCTCTGTAATTTGCCTAAGGCTGCGGAGGCAATCACAAAGGTAACCTCGAACCGCTTGGAGTCTTGGATCTAGTCCTCCAAGACTCAGAGAGGGCTCTCTCTTTTCGATTTAAATTGGTTTGTATGGGATGGATTTTAGGCTAGCTATGAAAGTAATGAAAGTATGGGGTTGGGGTTTTGGTTTTTAAATAGTTGTTTTGGGACAACAAGGAGGGCCATTGGGAAAATGGGGTCTGCACTTAAATGTGTGATTCACTCTCAGATCTAGAAAAAGATCTTACATAGGGAAAGGTAGTGGAAATGTTGGATGGAATTAAGTTTGAATGGTGTTGATTTGAGGAAGAACTAGGGGAGGAAAAAGCCAAGCAAAGGAGCAGCTAAGAATTCCTTAACTGAGCTTTTTAGAAGAGAAACATAAAGATTATCCAAAGATCAGATGCAAAGTATTTTGCCAACAAATTCTGCTCTATTATTATCTTCTGGCAATAAGAATTGAAAACAAGTGAAAAGATAACAACAAAATACTTAGCAGAGAAAAGAAACGCCACCAACATATCCACACAAGAATCCTGTAAACATCATGTCCATTACTGATCAATCATTTAATGATTACAAAAAGATTTCTCTAGACAAACATAGACCACGGTCCAGCCAAATAAAACACCCCTCACGGGTCCAACCAAAAAAGAAAAACACTTCACAGCTCGAATCGAAACCCCCCACAGGTCGAACCCCTGTTTTGTCTTTTACATGTGTATAAATAAGAAAAATATCTCAGTCCTCCAAGACTCGAGCTCATAACTCTGCTTTCTAAAAATAGAAAAGCAGTTACACAAATATCCACACCTGTAGGTTGTCTCTAAAACAAACAAAACTGCAAACCAAAGGAAAGTTAAAATTGGTAATTGCTGCCTCGACATCTGGCATACTGGAGGCTGTTTAAGATTTGCTGGCGAACATACTCTAACAGCATAAAAAACCAATGAATGCAGAAGTCGTTGAATGCTTGAGGTTGTTGGAGATTTGCTGCTAGTTGGAGGATCAGTGCTCCAACCTCTGCCATGTGTTCCCTATAACTGAATTCCTTGTCTACCATATGTTTCAGTCAATGCATAAACACTGGGATATTTTGCCACCTCTTTCCACCTGAGTAGTCTCAATTTGCCTAACTGTTCCGCATGGATCTGTTGATATCTATGTCACTCAAATATCTGGATTTGATAGTGAAAATCCAATATATGTTTTGAAATGTGGAAACATGGCTGGAAAACTCCATCCTTGTCTGTCACTACTTCACCACTGGTGTTTTGAAAAATTGACTGCATCAGCATTTTGGACACACTCTCAGAGGTTTCGGTCATCGCCTTCTTAGCTTCCTCAGCGTTGTGAATTTCCTTGACACTGCCGCACATCCATAGTTTCATGATGGTCATATGGTTTGTTGTTAATGTGCCAGTGTTATCACTACAAATGCATGTTGTAGACCCCATTGTTTCACAAGCTGCAAGATTACAAACAAGTGATCGATCATTCATCATTTTCTTCATGGCAAAGGTAAGGGGCTGAGAGTCACAACCAAGGGAAGTCCCTCTGGAACTGCAACCACAACAATAGTCACTGCTATAGAAAAGAAAGTCCAAAATTTCCATAAAATCATTTTCGGACCATTTCCACAGTTGGCCATTGGTTATCTTCCTGCCAATCAATCATTTTGTTAATACTGCAAATGTAATAATGGCCTACACCATTGATCTTGACTTGTAGTGGAGTTTCATCAACACCGCCTTCACTCAGGGTTGCCATCAATTTTCCCCTTTCAGTCCTCATGCCTACTGTTGTCACCAACATCCTGCCAGAACCCTCTTGGACCTTTGTTCCTGATAAGAGGAAGGGATTCTCTTTATTCACATTTACAGGCTCACTCTCACCTGTTAGGATCGACTCGTCTATAAGAAAAGAAAAGCCAGATACAAATAGCCCATTTGTAGGCACTTGATCCCCAATCGATAAATGCACTAGGTCCCCAACAACTAGATCATATATTGAAATTTTCTGTCTATAGCCATTTCGCATTACCTGTATAGATATCTTCTTCTTCTCTCTATCTAAATCCTTAAATTGCAGTGATTGATGATAATCACAAGTTGCTATTACAGAGAAAACTAGTAGAATGCTGAAAACAACGCTGAGACCATCATAAGCACCTTTGGGCCACCCTTCTTTAAAAATATGAACAAATAAAGAGATAAATACACAAACCGCAAGGATCATGAGAGTCATGTCCTGCATTTATTCCCACACAAACATCCAAAATCCCCGAGGTGGCTTCTCCACCAATATATTAAAACCATAGACCTTCTGTCCGCGCTTCAAGCTCTCGTTATTGGCCGCAATTCCTTTCATGATTGATGTAGAGAGATTTTCAGAGATTCCTTCAATGCCACAATGGTATCTTAACTTCCTAAGATCATGACTTTTTACTATGGATGCTATTTCATCTGACGAAATACCAAAACCACATGCTTTGACTTCCTCTGGTACTTTGTAATCAGTAGAAACCGAGAGACCAACATCAATAAACCGGAACGCAGCCTGAGGAACTAACAAAGCTACTCTTAGTTTCTTCTGGTTGTTTCTTTTCATGTCCTCTGCTTCTGATCTCTGTCTTTTATTGGAAGCATTACCCATAATTACACACTCCCTTAGTGCATCATCAATGATGTTGGATTCCTTCAAATCCCATATGGATTTAACTGTAGGGGGCACCGACAATAAATCACATGCAGTTTTCTTGTACGAACAAGTTGGACAGAGTCAATCCCCAGGAGGAACTTGATCCAAAGGAGGATCAAGGAAAAAATGATGATAAGTAAGCAAGCAGCCTACTCCATCACAACACAACAGTTCACCCCCAACTTTGCATATTTCACAAATGCTATTATAATCATCCACTGGAATCCTTCTTTCAAAACTGCTCGTTTGAGAAGATGATGGTGCACCAGTGTTAACATTCTCCCCAATGTCAATTGCTATATCCCTAGTATTACTCTTCTGTCCCATTTTACCCTCTACTTCATGGTCTTCGGAGAAAATTTGAAGGCTGACATCACTTGCTCCCTCTTTGACTTTCTTTTCTCCATGCCTTTTCTAGCCTTCCAGGAAAAACTTGTTGCCGGGCCTTTCTAGATCTCTGTTCATATGATTTCATGATCTCATTGGCTGAAGCAGAAGAAATAATGTTTGAATCTTCCATCTCCGATGTACACTGATCATACCCTAATCCCTTCCATTTAACCAGCCATTCAACTCTGCAATTTAACTTATCATGGAATTCTCCAACTGAATTTGTGGGAGGCTTCAAGGTCCTTTTTCGAATAATACGATGTGGTTCTGTCCATTTTGGATTCCATTTTAAGGCCTTTCCTTGCTGCCTCTAGTACAAACATGGTCATTGAAAGAATAATACAGAACAATGTAAAGGAATAAAATGGAAGAATCAACTTTCTCAGAAGGAAGAATAACAAAATGAGGTTCACTTCCTTGCCAATAGATAACTTGGAAGTAATTATATCTGGAAAGCAGAGTCGAAAAAGATGCATAGGACCAGAATGCCATCGATGTTGTTGCTTCCTGTAGGCTTCATAACTCTCTGGAACCTCACAAGGGACCATGACATCATTGAGAAAAATAAATCTCCACCCTTTCAGATGGGCACGCACAACAATGTCCATATTTTCAACAGTTGTTCTTTCAAGCCAACCACCAGATTCCTCAAGAGATTTTATTCACCAAACACCAGTTATTCCGTTGAACGCAAGGAAATTTAGAAAGACCCCTTTCACCTGTTGCTCTTGATGTACAGAGGATAACTCTCAGTCCAGTTCCTTATCTAAAGTAGAGTGAGCATCTGCGCATGGGGTTTGAAATTTACTCCAGTTCTGGCGTATTAGTTTCTTGGTTTGCTGGCAACTTCAAAAACTCGAGGAAAACCAGCATCTAGATTTTGACTCACACCTGTAACTCTCATCATATAAATTGTGGCAAATCTTTGGCTCCTCAGAATTCACTTTGATAGCTGCCAAACGCCTTAGCGATGTATGGGACAAGAATCTGCCTCCAATTTTGTGTTCAAACAGGAGATTGCCAGATGTCCCATGAGGGATTCATGGTAGAATTCGGGCCTGCGCTTTTATTTTATTTTTGGCTTCTGTGGGAAATATACCACATTCACGTGGTAAACTGAACTTTGGTGTTTATATGAGCCAACAGTCACATGGTCTTTCGATGAAGTGAGCCCGAGGCTATGCTTTGGAGTTTGGCGTTAGTGCTAGCATTGGCGCTGGCTTGTGTGTTTGTTGTTGGTTTATGAAATGGTGCTTATCCTCGATGTTGAGTATTCGGAGGTTGGCCCTAGGCCAATATAATTTTTTGGAAAAATACTTGTCAAAATATTTATATTTTGATAAACAAGACACAAATTCTGCATAAAGGCCGAGGGGGCAATTTTGGCTCAAAAGACCAAATTTTGGCTAATAAACCAAACTTTGTATTTACCCACAAGAATTAAAATTTTCCATTCAAACCAATTCACAATTTTTTTGCTAAAAATGCACCGGATCTCTCTTTGAAGCTCGCGTGTAGGTACTCATCTTATGCTTGGTCAGTGTCGAGCGCTTTCTGTTGCCTTCACTATGCGTCATGAGCAAAAGAATAATGCCTGAAATAGATAGATATTATTCAGAATATTGATTCCCTATTATATAGGGTTCTAACACCACTAAATACTTATGATCATGATAGGTCAGCTCATGATGATACCTCCTATTCCCCAACTAAAAACTTGAGTATTCATTATCATTCATTTTGTAAATCCCCATTTCTTACAGAGAAGCATTTCATTTCTTTCTTAGGGATCCCTAGACGAATCATCTCAAAGTTTTTATGATTGGATTTTATCTTTTGTTGGCTACTTTTACCCTCTGGGTCTTCCACCC
This sequence comes from Picea glauca, assembly GCA_000966675.3. Taxonomy (NCBI): domain Eukaryota; kingdom Viridiplantae; phylum Streptophyta; class Pinopsida; order Pinales; family Pinaceae; genus Picea; species Picea glauca. The sequence continues at coordinate 273,032 of JZKD02S1674772.1, forward strand.
CTTCTTTTTAATAGTATGGTAGCTGCGGTAGGTATTTACCTCCACGTGTGAACCTGACGAGAATAGAAGACTCCGAGAAGCAAGAGAAACTCTAATGAGTTGGCTAATAACCCTAGAAGCCTTGTCAGCTCAAGAAGATAATTTATATTAGGTTATTAGCCTCCAAGAGAAGAAGTCGACCAGAAATAATAATAATACACTGAACAGACACTTATCCAAAAGGAGAAGTCGGCCCCAAAAAAACTGGCAGAACCACTACAAATACAGGGCACCAGTTCTCATTTGTGACATCTCAAAATTGCAGACAACAAGTGGTGCACACTGCAGTTCCCAGTTTGGTGCGCACGTGTGGAGGAGAGATGCAGGTGCAGCTAGCAGTTTCAGTGTTGGCTTGGACTATCTATTGGTGAGGGTTTGGACTATCTGATCAAATTTTTGTGATGCACTATCCTTGGGGAAAGGTGTGCTAGCCTTTGTTTGTCTATCTAGCCTAGGGTTTGCTTTCGGAGGAATTCTTAGTCAAGGTTAAGGTGCTCGGAGGGAGGCTTCGGCCTATGGTTGGGTGACGAGGGTATCGTCAATGGAAAAATGAGCACACCATCTTCTATATTCTAACAGGTTATGGGCCCACACCCCTTTATTCAGCCTAAAAATGTTGGAAAGAAACAAAGCTGCTAGATATTGGGCTCGTTGAGGAACTGCCGCTAGGGTTACTAACAGGAGCAGTTTCCAAAAGCACTGCAGCTAGGGTTACTAGCAGAAGCAGTTGTAGAAACCCTAAACCTCTTGTCGAGGAACCTTAAGTGATGGTATTGACCTAATCTCCGGATAGATCAATGCACCCTAGCCCATCGCATCTCCTGGTACTCTAAGAAGGCCAAGACGTGACGTTTGGATTTTTGGTCAAATCTAGGGTTTGACCAAGTCAAGAAAGCCATGATGAACTCTATGAAGTATGAGAATAAGCTAGATGGAGCCTCTAACTTTAGAGCATGGAAGACAAGGGTTGACCTCATCCTTGCTAAGAATAAAGTGTTGGATATTGTGAAAGGAAAGATCGTGAAGCCAGAGTTTAAAGAAGGAGAAGAGAAGGAACCGCATAACATTGCAGCTATGGAGAAGTTCAAAGATGTTGACATCAATGCCATGAGTATCATAATGGATTCCATAAAAGACCACTTGATACCCTACATCTCCCATATTGACTCATCGAAGAAGATGTACGATGCCCTAACAAATCTCTTCTCAGTCAGAAACATTGGACAAGTTATGAGTCTGAAGAATGAGGTCTGTGACATGAAGATGAATGATGATGACAACATAACATCATACTTTGTAAGGATCTCCCAGTTAAGAGATAAACTACAAACTATTGAAGAGATCACTTCAGAAAAGGAATTAGTGAACATAGTACTCATTGGTCTTCCCAAGACATGGGATGCATTTGCCGCAAGCATGAACACAAGGAATGAGTACCCGACATTTGAAGAACTTTGGACTTGTTGTGCTCAAGAAGAATCAAGGATCAATGCAAAAGAGAAACCCCAAAAGAAGTACGATGATCAAGCCTTCAAAACAATATTCAATAACTTCAGGGACAAAAGAAAGTTCAATTCAAGAAGGAAGCCAAAACAAAGAAAAGACATTTCAAAAATACAGTGCTTCAACTGTCAAAAGTACGGTCACTACAGGAATCAGTGTCCCGAGCTAAAGAAAAGGAAGGAGAAACATGAAGCATCAATTGCCGAAGAAAAGGAACCTACAAAGAAGACTAAGCAGGATGAAAGAGACTTCTTCTACTAAAAGGTAACAACACTCTTCTTATTTCTTGTACATATCTTGCTTGCGTCGTCTTTGTACATATCTTGTATATCTATCTCTTGGAAAATAATGTGTTCCAAAAGGAACTATACCTATGAAAGAACAAACAATATGAAAAGAGATATCATCAGATGATACACATGAAAAGATGAGATACAAATCATGTGGAAGCTATTAAGCCGAATCAATCATGAAGAAACTTAGAAGAAGAAAAGACAGAGAGAAGTCAAAAATCGAGAGGAAATTGGAAAAAGACTTATGACGTTTTGTAGAAGACAACAAGACAGAAGCGTGGACTCTGTCAGATAGAAGAGCCAATTTTATATTGCATAAGACAATAAGGATGCAGATGGAAGTATGGACTCTATTAGACAGAGGAGTCAATTATATGCACTCTTACATAAATAAAAGGTTAGGAGGGAGCTAATACTATGATCCATTGAAGATGATGAAAGGTATATATCCATGGTAGCAGTCATGAAAGACAACACGTGTTCAGTTCAACTACAGAAGAAGACTTCCTTAGAAGCCTTAAAGAATTCCTGATTGTCCATCCAGATCCATGATCCTATGATGAAAGGAAGAAGTGGAATCTCTAGGGCATGGAATCCATAAGAAAATCCATGGACCCAAGAGCTAAAGAAAAACATGAAGATTCCAAGAAAGAAAGAGAAACTAGAACAACTAGTCATTGTATCAAGAATCACAAGATTACCAGCCTAATCTGAACTCACTAAAAGCAATCAAGTAGAAGAACTGAAAGTCGTGATGAAGAACAATGTATGAAAGACTTCTGAATGAAAGCATTACGAGATCTAGAACCAGAGGGTCTCCCAGATGGAGGGAGAAGACTATGATGATTACTTGTTCCAGTACACCAGACATATCTCTACATGAGTCATTATATCATCCTCAACATCTATGAGTTGGAGTTCTACATCAGATAAATGCAAAGAATGTTCTCTAGAGAAATTGAATAAAGAGCGTATGAAGAGCAATCTCAAGAATTTGAGGCATACCAGAAAGAGACTCCTGTATGCAGATAAGAAGAAGACAACTTGGTGGAGAACCTCCAGTGCATAGCATAAGTGTCATGAAGATTTCCTATAACATCAAGATGACTACTTAGTAGATCAGATCCCATGATGACAGAAGAAGTGCCACACAGATATGTTCCAGATTTCCAACTATGATATACTCTATTGTTCAGATCTACATGAAGCCTTCACAGTGTTCCAGACTAAAGTACAAGAATTACATTATCCATGATAAAGTCCAGAAAGGAGAAAATGATTTCTCCAACACATATCTTCACAGATAAGCAGATAAGCAAACATTTTGGTAAAGCTTCTATCCAAGATGAACGAGTTTTCATACTTAAGTTGGAGCTCGTGGAAACAACTTCCTTCTTATTGGAAAAGGAAGAAATAACTCTCCAAGTTAGGAGGGAGCACTGAAAACATTATTGAAGACATTCACCTTTAAAATTGAAAATAGTCCATCTTGGACAGATGCTTTCCTGTTTGGAAAGTGGATTGAGATTTCTGATGGACAGTGACTTCCCATTGTAGTTAACATGGGAGGCAGACTGATTTCTGATGTATCATAGACAATGACTTCCCATTGTAGTTAACATGTGGAGTGGTCTAGGATAGTCATTCTTCTTGACAGTCACTCTGAGTAGTGGTCAAGTAGAATGGTCCACCTCGCCGGGCAGTCATTCTTTCGAAGTTCACAGTTGTGAGCAATTTCGAAGAATGGTCCATTTTGGAGGTTGATGCAAGACATACACTCCTTAGGGTTACACATTCTCTCCAGGGTGCACTTTAATAGGTGTAGGAGGAATGGCCTAGGGTGGGGAATGGTCTAGGCAGTTATTCCTTAGGGTTATACATTCTCTCCAGGGTGCACTTTGATAAGTGTAGGAGGAATGGCCTAGGGTGGGGAATAGTCAAGGATTAGCAATCAGGGACAATCATTCCTTAGGGTTTATACATTCTCTTCAGGGTGCACTTTAATTAGTGTAGGAGGAATGGCCTGGGGTGGGGAATGGTCCAAACATTTCTTAGGGTTTATACATTCTGTCCAGGGTGCACTTTGATTAATGTAGGAAGAATGGCCTAGGGTGAGAAATGGTCCAGGATTAGAAATCAGAAACAATCCTTCTTCCCTGGTTGAGAAGAATAGGGCAGATAGCCCATTGCTGATGAGGGCAGATATTCTTTCAGATCTCACAAACGTGAGTGAAAGATTGGCCCAGATGATTCAGTTTATGTTTAGAAATATTTTTCTGTGCAGGATGGCATCAGATGATTGTGAATATGTTTCACTATTCATGAGGCAGATATTCTTTCAAGAGCTCATAGATGTGAGTGAAATATTGGCCCAAATAATTCAGTATATATCATAAAATTGTTTCTATGCAGGTTGCTATCAGATGTTTGTTATGAAGACTGTATGACAGTAGATGAGGACTATTGTGGTGGATATGTTCCACTGTTCGCAACCATTACGTTTTTGATCAAGTACTTGTGTGTTACTTGGTGTGATAGTGAACCACATAATTGTAGTTATATACTACTATGAATAGACAAAGGTGTGTTCTATCCTTGTTCTAATTTCTTTGAAGACTATCAATAGCTTATTGGAGATAATAATCATTCAGATGGATGATGAACAGAGATTTTCTAGACAGAAAACAGTTCAGAGCTCTTACTCCTCTTGTATCACTCTATCGTGTGAGTGACTTATCCAACATCATGTCTAATTACTCATATGAAGTATGGTTTTGAGAGATGACGCAACTAATGGTAATGGTGATGCTCATGACCTAGTCATGAAATAGTCTATATGACTATATTGATGCTACCGGGTAAATGGTATGTTTTGTGCTCAAGTCCATTACCTGTAAATACCTCTCTAGCTAGGAGGGAGTGTTAATATTATGGTAGCAGTGGGAGGTATTTACCTCCACGTGTGAACCTGACGAGAATAGAAGACTCCGGGAAGCAAGAGAAACCCTAATGATTTGGCTAATAACCCTAGAAGCCTTGTCAGCTCAAGAAGATAATTTATATTAGGTTATTAGCCTACAAGAGAAGAAGTCGACCATAAATAATAATAATATACTGAATAGACACTTATCCAGAAGGAGAAGTCGACGCCAACAAAACTGGTAGAACCACTATAAATACAGGATGCCAGTTCTCATTTGTGACATCTCAAAATTGCAGACAACAAGTGGTGTGCACTGTAGTTCCCAGTTTGGTGTGCACGTGTGGAGGAGAGCGACAGGTGCAGTTGCTGCAACTAGCAGTTTCAGTGTTGGCTTGGACTATCTATTGGCGAGGGTTTGGACTATCTGATCAACTTTTTGTGATGCACTATCCTTGGGGAAAGGTGTGCTACCCTTTGTTTGGCTATCTAGCTTAGGGTTTGCTTCTGGGGGAATTCTCAGTCAAGTTTAAGGTGCTCGGAGGGAGGCTTCAACCTATGGTTGGGTGACGAGGGTATCATGAATGGAAAAACGAGCACACCATCTTCTATATTCTAACACTTCTTTTCATGAGGTAAGGTACAATCCCTTCTTGGGCCAATAAACCTGAAGATCCCAAAAGGCTAGGGATATGGAGGGAATAAGTATGGAAAGTGACAAGTATGGTAGGTAACATACAATGAATTTTCAAGGAACCACCCAGTAGCAACTTATTCCAGAGGGAAACCAACTTACTAGGACACAATGATACCCTCTCAGGTTTAAACAAGGTAAGGAGCATAAATTCAAAGAAAAAATTATGAAATCAAGAAAGATTCAATACAACATGTTCAAGTGATTCAAATATCGGAGTTATAAATACCATGATACCCAGACTCATTACCTCATGGAGAAAGACCCATTGCCACCTTAGGATTAGGCCGGTGTGATGGGTGTTGTTGCTGGAGATATGTGGATTGCACTGAAGAAAATAGGGGCCCTTCAGGGATAAGCTCAGGTCATTTGTATCTCAACACTCCATGTCTAAAACTTGTGGGCCTCGAGACAAGATATCCTTAGTTACCCCTAGGCTAGGGAGTAACACAGAGCATCTAAAAAAATTAAAAGTTGCAAATATTTTGGAAGGCTATTGAAGAATTCCAAAATTTTTGTGTTTGAAGTTTCCCCAATGTATATGTGTTCTTAACTAAATATTGAAGTTAAGAAAGGTGGTAGAATTTTTTCAAAACTCACTGCATACATATCCGCCAAAAATCAATGCATACAGATCCACAACATACACAGATATAATGCGTCACAGATCGATATAATGCATTGCAGTTGTCAAATTTCATTGCATCGTGAGATGTCCGAAAGATAATCTAGGGATCGATATAATTCATCACATTTTCCAAATGTCATTGTTATCCCCTAGCCTAGGGATAACTAAGGATATTATGTCTTGAGGCCCACATGTCCTAGATGTGGAGTATCGAGAGCCATATTGACTTGAGCCTAGCCCTAGAGGGCCCATCCTTCTTCCTCAAGGCCTCCATCCTATCAGCAGAATCAACATCCATCCCATAGGTCTGGTCCTTCAGTAGCAGTGGGTCTTGCTCCATGAGGTAATGATTCTGGGTATCATGGTATGTGTCACTCTGATTTTCATAACATTTGAATATGTGCATTTAAATTTTTTTTCTTCATGATGTGTGCTTGGACTTTATGCCTTTCCACTTGTCCACACTTGGG
>JZKD02S1674772.1:279618-300181 GCA_000966675.3 Picea glauca
AGTTGGTTCCCTTAGGATTTGAGCTGCCACTGGGTGGGTTCATGAAAGGTCATCATCCATTCCCACCATACTTATCACTTTTCATTATCTTCCCTCTCATCCATCTCCAACATTGGTTTGGGCATTGGGTTTTCCAAGCTAGCAAAGGGTTGTAGCTTACCTTGTGGGAAGAAGGGGATAAAGGTCCATAGGGTAAAAGTAGCTAGAAAAATATAAAATCCAAAAGAAAAAAACTTTCATATGCTTCGCCCAAGGATCCCCGAGAAAGAAATAAAAGGCTTCTTAGCAAGAAATGGAGGGACCCATAAAATAATACAATCAAGACATAGTTGGAGGATAGGGGGTCTCATCATGAGCCAATCTATTAGGTCCATGGGCATGTAGTGGTATGAAACTACCATTCGGCTAGTCACCACACCAAGGTAGTGGGTCTTGGTGGCATAGACAAGAGAAAGGGGGTCTCTTCACGAGACAACCTTCTCATCTCTGTGAAATGCTTGTGGGTAACACTGTCACCACTGGTCACCATGCTAGGGAAGTGTCCCCCAGCTATTCTCTTGAAAGAAAAAGTAATAATATAAAAAGGTAAAAGGCATTAAATGGGCTTAGAAAAATTTTCATCCATGACAAGGTGCAACTCACCCTCTTCAGAGGCACCCACAGGTAAGCCATACATTTCCTTGTCATTACTGAACCCATTGCTCAAACATCACCATACCACCTCATCCACTTACATGACCTAGATTGGTCTTCACATGGAAACCTCTGACGTCTAATGTGAATTAGCTCAATATGACCTCCCGAAATCCTCTCCAAACCTGGCTTGTAGAATAACATAATGTCTTTGAGCACTTGTCTGGGAAAGGGGGGTTTTATGCACATGTTTAGATAACTTGATTTTTGGACGTGATTGACATTGATATGATCCATGTGAATTGTGAGCCCATGGAGGGTGTACTTGTTGTCATTGTAGGGCCACACCCGATGGAAAGGTACACATGGGGAGATGATTAGTTCGGACCTCCATAGGACTAAAATCCCACCAAATGGATGCTAAGAACTCAGCCAGGGGTAGACACATATCAGAGGCTTGCACTAGAGAGAGAGGAGGATGTTCCACTAGAGACGGCCTAATAGGCCTGGACCCAGGGGGTTCTTTCCCTCTCACTATGATGTTGGACTTGGAAGTCCCATGACATCACCTTTGCGACCCTTGATGTCACCCAACTTTCGATGGACACGATGGAGACAATTGTGTGCCAAGTGGCACGTGTGGCTTGATCCAGAGGCCTTGGGAGCCCTAACGTTTTTCTCTTGGAGGCCAACATTTCACCTACGAGGCCCAAGGTCACCCTATAAGGGAATGATGTCACCTCTCTTTCTTGATTTAGGTTTTAATTTGTCAAATTTATGTAAAAACTGGATATTTCATGTAAACTGGCCATGTCGGCCTTTTTTGACCTAATTTTGTAATTAAAGGTCATTGTAATTGTATAAATAAGGGTTTTTTCCCTTGTATTTTTTTTATCATCTTTCACTCACACAAGTGAGGTCTGAAATTTGCGCTCTACTTAGGGTTTATTGGCTGAAATTTGGTGCACACTTCTTAGAGGAGGCTAAATTTGGTGTTTCTTGGCATTTTCCTTGGTGGAAAATCTTCAACTAGGCTTATTGCTAGATATACTTGGTGGATGTAAGAGAATTTCTACAATCCTTCTTTTCTTTGAATGGTTATAGTACATTTACTTTGCATTTATTCCAAGATTAGGAAATTTCTAGTTTAAAACCCTAGGAGAACAGACACATGTTATTGTCCTTGTCTTAACAATTTTTCACCTACAAGATTGTGCTAGAAACCCTACCTTTGAAGCATTGTACTAGAGCCCTGCCATTGCAACACTCTAGTATCATTTTCTTCATCAAGTTGTCATTTATTTCATCCTTGAGCTAAAGAAGGGGGAAAATCGCTAGGGCCTAGGGTTACCTACTTCCTAGTGGCCATTTTCCTCCTAGGGTTTTAGTGATTGAGGCCTTGTGTTACCAACACCTCAATCATTGACCTTCTTGTCTCGAGCTCTCACATTATCATTTTTTTATTCAAGTTTTCTGCCACAAAGTGACTCCATTAACCCTAAAAGGCACTGATTTAGACCTTGAAATTGATTGATTGATGAAACCAACTCTTAAATCTTTTACCTCAAGCGACCTACTAACCTTTCCTAACCCTATATTAGACTAATCCACTAACCTACTTTCTGCTATTACAAAAGTAATATACAACCATTTATTATAGCAGTAAAAGCACTTAAAAGCAATTGCATAAGTTGATTTTTACACTGCCTAATTAGCTTCTGACAAATGCTAGTACATTGTTATTATTGGGTTATTATTTTTGGTCATTGCGAAGCTCTTTTAAGGCATTTATTGTGAAGTGATTGTCTTGTAAATATCTCCGATATAAAATTATGTTTGCTTCATCTTGCATCAACTTATTTCTTTTATTGACTAGTCCATGGTTTATGAAGCACTAACATCAAATTGTACTTGCAAAAGATATTGTTTTCTTGTTTCTTTGTTTTGGGCAAGTACATCTAAGCACATCATTTCTTCATTGATTTAAACCTTGGGACTTTGTGATTAGTGTGACTGGTGAGAGGGAATACCTTTATTTGACACTTTAACCTTTTCCTTCTCAAACCCCTAGGTCACCGGGGATGTTTCCCCTGGGATATCATCCCTAAATAGAATGAGGTATCTTATTAAGGTGACAGTGATAGGATAACCTCTTGTTATGCCAATTTTCCTCCCTTAGACTTTCCCTTTGGGACAATACAAATTACGCAATAACATTTTGGCGTCTTTGTCGAGGAACACTGAGTCAATTCTCCTCAAAGATGACACTTTTCTGTAAGCCTTTCATCAAAATCCTTTACCTTTCAAATATTACCTGGTGACTCCACTTAGGGTGATCCCCTCATCCCTTTGATAATTTCAAGAAAATTATCTGGAGACTTCACAAATGACGACCCGTAGAGGACATCAATACACACTCTCTTCTACTCCTGTAATCCCTATTGCCCTTATAGATCCTCCTAAATGGTAGCACAAAGTACTCTTTGGCCCTTTGGACTTAGCTAACACCCAAGGAGGATTACATGATCTCCCCAAAGGGGATGAATCCTAGATACCTATTTTCTCGGGAGAGGTAGGATCCTATGGAAACTCTCATTGGACTAAGTTTTATGAGGGGTATGAATTTCACCAACCAAGAGAAGAACACCCTGACACCTTTATGAGGCTCTTTGCGATCTCACTCATTGGAAGTGCCAAGACCTAGATTAACAAATATCCAAGTGGGAGCTTCAAAACCCTTGAGGATATGGAATGAGATTTCAAGAACAAATTGTGTAAAAAACAAAGTACAACTTCCTTCTACTCTTGGTACCTCGAAGTTTGCAAAGGAACCAATGAAAGAATCAGGGATTTCAATGATAGGTTCAATATTCTCATTGGAAAACTCCAACCAAAATTTCACCGAAAAAGTGATATTCTCAAACATTACTTAAGCTCCTTAGAAGGAACTTTTTAGTTCACCCTCAAGGATCGATTACTCGTAAGCCTGGAAGAAGCACAAGAGGTTGCTTTCTAGATTGAGGAAAACCTTAGGTTCAATGATTCCATCCATCATATTAACCTCTTGAATGATAATGACATCTGGGAACCAAATGATGAGAGCATGATAGAATTGAATCATGACCTCCCAGAGATCCTTGAGGTAGAATATAGTGCTTACCCTAGAAAACGGAGCACAGGTTTCTGAAACATGGAATATGCTTCATTATTCTCTCAACAAAATGAGCCTCCTAAGGATGTGGAACCCACTGAATTCATACTTGGAAACTCTAAGATTGAATATTTTGAGTACTCCCTTCCACAAATTTATGAGGATGATAATTTTAAAGAAGAGTCCCCTTTTTTCTACCAAGTAGGGAGCATGGGAACAAAATATGGGGAAATTGCATCTTTTTACGTTACCCTCCAAGTCAACAATTTCCTCCTCCATAATTGTGTGTGTTGTTCCAGAGTCTGTACTTAAGGCTTAGAAGTACAATGTCTAGGCATCCGAAAGTGGGTAAAAGGTAGAGAAGAGAGAAATGTCAACCTTCGGCAAGGGAAACTAGGGAAGGTTTCTACGTTGGCGTTGTCTAGCTTCCAACTGTTCCTGGATGGTTATATCCTATTCAATTGCTACCCATGAACGTTCGAGTTCAACCCGGGTAGTAGCTGTTTTAAGGATAGTATCGAAAAGGTTTAAGGCAATGTGTGTTTGATTTGATAATCCGGGTTCGATATTGGGCTGTGTTGGTACAGGGACAATCATGGAGGAACAGTAAAATAAGAAAAACTTCAAAGGGAAATTAAGTGTTGTCTCAATTCGGTTGTATAAAAGAGAGTTTACGGTTTTAGAAATAAAAATGGGGTGCAAATCAAAGGCTCTTTCCCGTAACTGAGTTATATTTTAATAAAATTGTATGAGGTGGGAGAAAAAATTTAGCTGTCTATCGAGTAAGGCTCCTATCAAGGGAGAATCTCACGTATAAACATAAGAAGAAAAATGTAAGGAAATGATCCGATGAAGCATAAAATATATATAGAATTCTGAAAGTGTTGACTGGTCTTACACCTGCTGATAGCTAGTACAAAGGAAAAACAATAAACAATATAGAAAACCAAAATTCATTCGCTATAGTAGAGGTTGTACTAAATTACAACGAAGCATTCATCAGATAAGAATATGAATGAAACGAAATATGAGATACAAGAAAACAAACTCATAACATAGTTGTGATGGAATTGAGAATCTTCAGATTTGCATTGTATTAACTCTCAAAGTGTAAAAACTCTGTTACAATCGACACAAAAAGGTCCAGCTCTTTTTCTTTCTTTCTATGGTATATTTATACAGTTTTACAATAAGATGGAATTTCAATCATTACAAAAATTTTAGTTATGATAGGGGGGAGAGAAATCACTCCATTTCCTCTTCTCTATCTTCACTTGGTGCCAGAAGTTTGTCCTCGCGCGTGCTTGGTACAGGTGACACATCTTTCAACCAGCCGAGATATCAACCTTGACGGTTATGCTTGACAGTTGGATTCAAAAGAGTAACAATATCGAGCTAATTGCAGTAGCCTGTCTTCCATCTGTCTGTCTATGATGTCGATAGCGCATAATTGCACGCTTGGTTTAATCATACATTTATCTATTTGGACTATGTCCACCATAGTCACTTGGGAGATTTTGGCTGAATCTCTTTCCTCTTTTTCATTTAAATCAAGAGAGATTTTTACCATATTCATCTGAATCAATGCCTCGGCATTACCTCCACTATCACTTCCTATCAGATTACCATCTATAGAGCTAAAATCCTCTTCTAAGGATTTCGTCACTCTCTTGGCTTGTAGCTTGCCTTCTGAGATGTCGTGCTCCCATTCTTTCAATAGAATGTTTCCTCTGGTCTGCAACGAAATGGTGAACCTGGGAGTACTTCCCGAATCCCTGTTGTTTGTGGCTATCACAGCCTCTTGGAAGGTGACCCATGCTGCTCCAGCTTCCCTTTTTCTAGTAGTTAAGTTCTCCAAAACCTGATTGACTAGAAAACAGTTGTCCTGAATCGCCTCTACCTTGGCGAGTAAATTTCGTTGGGTCGTAGAGACTCTGCTCTGAATCTCCATCGCCTAGGACTGGAACATCCCGATATTTATCAGTTTACTTTCGATGATCTCTACTCTAGCCTGTAGCTGTTTGATCAAATCTTTTTGCTGGCTCGCTTGCACCTGACCATTCTGAACCATCAGCTGTTCTTTTTCGAGCTTAGTCTTGAGCAGCTCTATCTCATTTTTATCGGCCAACCTTGTTTTCTCTATACCTACACACGCCTGGTCTTTGGTAGTCTCTGTTTTTGTGGCTAGTCTGGCTTCAAGAGTCTTGATGAGGCAATTTTTTCATTTAAGCTGGTTTTTCAAAACCCTGACTGAAAATTGGTTCGCTGTGGCATATGCACCTAATGTCCCTGCTATTTCAGTCGCGAATTGGTCATTCCTCTTGTCTTTCCCATCAGTTATAACTTTGTATTTCTTGGTTGTTGACTCTCCTTCCTGATAGAATTCCCTCTTCACCACTTCCTTTCTCTTCTTATCGAAGAAGAACTCATTCGGAGGGAGCTCTTCCACCCTTATAGGCCTCAACTCTTCATTGAAGATCCACCCTGCGTCAATATTTCCCTGAGTTGACTGTAAGGGAGTAACTGATGTGATAGGCTCTCCGATTTGCTTCACTAATTGTCTCGGAGTAGTAGTCGGACTCTGCTTCTTCGGCAAGTTGGGAGTCTTTATCTTTGCTTTTGGACTCTTAGTTTGCTCTCCTTCGTCCTGGTGTTTTTCTTGACTGGGAGTCACATCCTTGGAGCCTTCGGCATCTTTTTGTTTCGCCTCCGCTGTACTCGGATTCTCACCCCGCAACACTGCGGGAAGACAACTGCGTCAATGTTCTTGGAATTTCAGAACATCGGCTCTATCCTCAGGTGCTAATGTTTGTATCCGAGCTAAAATCTCAGCATAAGATCATGCGCCTCGAAAAATTTCATCCGAGGGTGAATTTTCGTGCTCAAATCTCTTGAGCCCGCAACTGGCCAAATGATTATTCACGACCCTTTGCGGATCGTGCTTCTTGTATTCAATAAGGACCAAATTTAGGTCTTCTAGGGTTGGTGCCTTAGCTTTAGCATGCCCGAAATCTAATAAAGAATATGAGTTTAAATGAACAGGAAAAGGTGGCCATACCTTCTTCGAGTATCCCTTCAGCTCCTTACTGATGCCACCGATTACTGTTTGTCTAGCAACCTCACGACAAGCCATCTTGTCGGGAATGAATAATGGCAATGCATGCGGGGGAACAGAAGCCCCAAACACTCTGAGATATGAGAATTCAAATTCTACATACCAGTCAACTATGCTACTCAAATTCGTCACTATACTGTCCAAGATCCTGGGTGGTGGGTGACCGAAAATAGTGACATGCATAGGCACCATCACCCAGTTGAAGATCTCATATACGAAATCTGCTGCTTTGTTTTCCCACAATTTCGCATGATAGACGTGGATAGGCTCGTCCTCTATTGGATTCCAACTCCAGCTCATTAATGGAAATGGTGTTAAAAAACACACGGCGTCCATAATGTATGCAGACATGAAAAATGAAGAAGTCTTTCCGCTCTCTTTCTACACCCGATACTCTGTGACTCGACTGGTCAAGCTATCAGACAACATTTTCGCCCAGTTGAAGGAACAACCTTCGGTGACTCGAAATATTAGAGGCATCCATGGAAGAAAGAAATGTGAGGTGTCCTCTCTCCCGTATAATTTGCATGTCATCATAGCTACATACTTGTACTGTGGTTCTAAGGAAGCTATTGAATATATACCGTGACTGTCTGCCCTGAACTTCGCAGAGTGCGAAACCCAATCTTTTATTAAGCTAGACATGGTTTTATCATACTGCACACATTCCTTCTATTTGAACTTGTCCAAGAATTCGACACCATATGTAAAGTCGGACGCTGTGGGAAACTTATACATGGCTTGCAGATGTTCAGGCCTGAAAGTCCCGATGGTGACCTTCTGCTCATTCATGATGGTTTTGGTTAGTATGTCCACATGGTCTAATGCCCATCGGACCATATCATAATATGGAAGTAGTCATGGCCTGGCTGCTACTTTGTGCATTCTGTATTGAATGACGATCTTATACTTGGTGGTTATGTCATCTTTTTCATTGTCGCTGGAATCATCAGAATAATCCACCAATTCGGTTTGCAGAACATCGGAAACGAACGACCAGTTCGGGACAAAGTTGACACTTCGAGGTGAAGTATCAACAACGTTGTCCGAGCCTTGTCCCAAAACCTCAACACTAGCTTTGGATGTTTTTCGCGGGGCCATGACTGGAGATCCTGCTTTATCTCTTCTACGATAAATATACGTATACATACAAAAGTTAGCTCGCTGAGAAAGTGTGCTCTGCGTAATATAGAAATGCATTTGTTATAATGAATAACAATTCTATATATATTCGAAAACTCGGTACTTTTTAGAATAGATCTGTCAAATCATGTTTAGAAATAAATTTAGAAATAAAAACCCAATCTTTATTCATCGATTCGCCCTATTTCATAATTAATGCCATTAATTTTGGCGGTTTGAAATGTCAGTTGGCGTATGGAAGAAATAAGGCTACCTCATAAATCGTGCAAGCATCAAAACACGAGAGATATTGATTTAGCTTAATTAATCCGGTTTTACCAACGTTAATTAATCTTTTGGTACTCGTTGTATCGGGAACTTTGTTTTAACCCTTTGAACCTCTAACCCCCGAATTTGCGATGATTGATTTTGGTTAATAAAAACACAATCGTGATTAGGAGCTTAATTAATTACATAATTATTATATTCGCCATATCACGACTCGGAGCTTCGAAGATATATTTCTGGGAAGTTTGCATGCCGAGTTGCGAAACTGCGAGATCGCAATAATACGACTTAATTAAAAGGGAAGATAAACTCGGATTAAGTGATTAATTAATTACGTTCATATCCTTATCGTGAACTCGTGAGTCGGGGCTTAGACAATATAACTTTTTAAAAAGAAAACGCTGAGTGGCGAATTGCCGACAGAACTTTACCATGGTTTAGCTTTTACTTTTAACCTTGACACAGGTTACTAAAATAAGGACTTCATGGTCTCGGCTATTGGGGATATGACAATAAAATTTTGGATTTGGTGAACGCCGAGGTGCGAAAACCCGATGAAGTTTAATCATGATTTAGGAAAAATTTACTCTCGTTACTGCCCTGGGTGAAATTCTAAAGCGATTTCATTGTTTCGTTGCTCAGGACTTATGAACTACGTGATCTATAGCATCCAACATGCGAAATCTCGAGTTAGAACAAAAGGGGGAATTTTTTTTTTTGCCGAAAGGTAGAACTCACCTCGAGAGTACAATAATCATTGCTGCTGCGTGACAAGTCTTCAAAAATTTTGAAACCACTGATGGAAAATACGAAAACCGCCTTTCGATTTCGAGCATTAAGACATGAAATTTGAGACAGGCTAGAAAAAAAAAAGGTGACTCCAACAATGTTTTTGACCCGGATACTCCTAGTAATATTATAACCGAAAGGGTCATGCACCAACTAGGTCTAAGCATATCACAACCAAACACACAAGGAGGATTTACACAAGGAATTATTAAGAACCTTAGTGTTTCTTTCCATGATTGCCCTGATGTTCCTTTTACTATTTATGTGTTAGTAATAGATGCTCTAAGAAATTAGGGGATCATACTCTGTACGGACCTTACAGAAAACTTGACTAGAATTTTGCAAAACCAAGGGTCTGAAGCTATCATACCTCACCCCGAAGGAGGATTCTTTACCCTTCACAAAGAACCTATCACAGGATGCCTTATTGAGACCCTTGATGAACCTGATGATCAACTCATTTGTGTCAACAATGGGATTGAAAATTGGTTCATCCAAGGGGAAAATTCAGAAGATAAACCTACCAAGACACCTGAAGGAATGTGGACTTTAGAATTTGATGGACCTCATTCAATTTTTGTCTTAGGGGTAGGTATTGTCTTGACAACCCCATCCAAGTAAACATTATATTATCCTATAGACTTAAATATCTGACGTAGACCCCCGACCCTCGGGCCAGGATTCGCTATAGGATTGTTATAATCTCCTTGAGCTGAAGAGGCTCCTTTGGTTCCTCAATGAAACCCCACAACGAATCCGATCCACGGGTCCTTCGGAAACCCCACCTGTGCGAATGAGCACTAGGTGCGAGCTCCACCCTCACACGACCACAACTAGCCTTAGCGCAATCACCTTTCGCAACTCGCAACTCGCGAGTTCGTGGGTGAAAGACCCTTGACTCCTCTTTTCAAAACTCCCAATACCTGAGATGACGATACAGGTATAGACTCTTCTTTGCTAGCACCTCTACCAGCAACCACCAGCTAGGGCCTCAAAATAACACTCCTCTCGCAACTTTGCGACTTCACGACTTGAAGTGTTGAGCCTTCCCTCTCCTCTAAAGTGAATCCACGAGACGTGATGGTCAACGATAGGTTAAATCCTTCCCAAGGTGACACATGTCCTCTACCTTCCACCTCTTTCATCTTTCCTCTGGCATTTGTTGTTACGCCACCTGTTAACTATGTGGCCCACCTATCAGATGTGCCATGTGTTCATGCAAGCCTCAGCGCTCGGTGCTTTGTGACTTCCACAGTCGAAAGGAAGTTCCTCCAAACCCTGAAATTCTGATATGCAATGTATCGAGATGCCAGATCTCACAACTCTCCTTCCTCCTCAATCAACAGTTCATATTTCATCGCGATCTCACGACTTAGGATTTTGTAGAGCAAAGGCCTTCGCCTCCCAGCTCACGATACCTGAATTCACAAGATAATCCTGATCCCTACCACCTGTCCTCTAGAATGGACGGTCTCAATTCCTTTAGGACTTTGCAAGTTGTGAAGTTGAAAGACTTCCCTATTCCGATCTTCAATGCCTGAATCCTTGAAATATGAGGATCTCGTAACATGCGTCCTCCACAGATAAATGGCTCTGATGTGTTCGAAACTTCGTGAGTCGAGACCTCCTGTCTCATGACTCTTCCTCTTCTCATATGATGATTAAACCTTGTGCAGCTCCTCCCAGATCCGATGGCTATCGGCTATCTGTGCAAGATCTGATGGCCCAGATCTGTTCCTCCCTTGTGCGCTCTTCTGTTGCTTCCTGGGCATGAATCCAATGGTCCAGATCTCTTCCAGTGCCTGAATCGATGACAACTGTAGCTCCTTCCTGATATTTTCTCTTCTTCCTTCCTTGGAAGATTTCTAAGTATTGAAGGTCTCGGCCTTCATTCTCTTCTGTGAAGCCTGTCTCTTCGGCTCTTGCCTGTATTCGAGGGATGTTGTACCTCCTGAGCTTCATCGAACTTTGAACCCTCCAAAGGGTTTCTCTATGTCTGCACTCCTTGCAGCTATTTCTCTGTATGCAAAGACACTCTTCCTCCTGAGCTTTGTCCTCCTTGAATCCTTAAAGGATTCTTTGACCTCTGCACTCCTTGCAGGGTCCCTGCACACACAAAGGTGTTATCCGTCCTGAGCTTCTCTGTTGCTTAGACCTCTAAGGGAATTAACCATTTTATCTCCCTCAGATGGAGATTTGGTGCCTCTCTTAGAAACCACTTATTCAAGAAACTCCTTACTGAGCTTGCAGGGTGTTCAGTAACCCTATGAAGGTCCTCCTGTGACACTTATCATGTTCCATAACTCAAAAGCGTTCTTCCTGTGCACTGGCTTGATGCCCTCTTGGAAAATATTCTACAGAACCTCCGACGTTCTATCTTCTCGCTGAACTCAAAATAGAGTTCTCCTCCTCAATGAAACCCATGCATCTGCTCAATGCCCACCTGGCAGAACTCTCACAGAATCCTTATTGATTTTGGTTTCCCTTTGAATTCACAGTAGAGTTCTCCTGTTCACTATCTGCACCTGCTTGATGCCCTCCTAGCAGATCTCTACAGAATCCCTCAGTGATTATGTCTTTTGTTTTGTCCTTCTCTGCATAGTCCCTCCTCTAAGGTGTTCAACAACCTTGAGGTTTCTCCTTGAGACAATGACTTCAGCTAGTGCGCCCTCCTGGCACATCCTTGCCCAAATTCTGTAGAATTTAGGAGTGCATCTATGCACTGGCTTTCAGAACCTGCAACGTTCTGTCACACCCTCTTGGCATGAAGCCTCAAAGAACCCCAAACTTGAATTCAAAGAACCCACAAATAGTAGAACCCATCTGTCCCTGCAAATGCATACCTAACATACATCTACAACATATCATAAACACATAAAGACATGCATTCATGAACTCATAAACATGTGGACAACAACATGCAGAAAAAAATGCTCTGTTTGTATTTAACAAGAATGCCTCTTTACAATGTATTTGAGCTCAGACTACAATAGAGTCTTGGCTCCTTCTCTCCTCTACTCTAACTCTATCAGAGCTCTCCTATCTCTCAACTCTCTATCTGTGGAAATCGACTAACTCTATAGATACCAAGGATCTTTTACATGAGGGGCTCTTTGAGATCTTCCCGCCAAGCTACCTACTCTATTGAATTACATTGAATTACATTGAATGGGATGTCTAGTCTGAATCGGATCTAGATCCCAGCCTTACAACCATTAAAGGCCTCCTTTAACTGCAACCTGCTCAAAGGAATAATTTTATGGCTCCACGGCCTTACAAAACATTAATTACATTGATTTCAAATTCAAAATTTGAAATGAGAGTGTTGCGCCTCTCCTCCTTCATTAAATGTGGGTTGTGTTGGTTAGCTGGCTAGCGCATGGATGGATTAGGAGCGATGCTTCTGTGTCATACTCCTCTACTTTGAAAAATTCATGAGCTCCCCAATGCCACTGTTGAAATCCTCCTGGATCCCAAACAGTCCTTCGGAGCTGTTCATCTGCTCCACTTCTTTGTTGTTGTTGTTGTCGCTGCTCTACTGCTACTGTTGTCTCCCTTCTGCTCAACCTCCTTTCATTGGCAACTTATGCTGATCCGACCGTCAGCTTTCGGATCTTCTCAATCTCCTCATCCAGCTGCTCCAGTGGATGGCTCTGTTCAGGCAATCTCCTCTACTGCAATTCTTCCTCATCAGTGGGTAGATCTACCAGATCTCCCATGCCATATTCTCTATCTGTTGTGGCCTTAACTTTCCACTTTGCTGCAAAGTTCAGCTATGCAGTCTCACCACTAAACTGATGTCCAACTTCCTTCTGTGGCAGTGCTGCTGCTGCCATTTCTCCTGCTGGCATGTCTCCAGCTTCTCCCAACTACTTCCTAGGATGGAATTTTCCCTCATCTTCCACTGCATACCTCGGTATTGCAATCTTCATCACCTGTTCAGCTCCCTAGATGAAATCTCTTAGCGATTCCTCATAATGCTCCTCTTCAATTATCTTCCTGATTGTTTGTTCATGGAAGTCATTCACTGGGTCTGGTTTGTTCAACCAATCCTCCAGCATCTCCAACTCCATCTCCCATGGAGTAATTATCTTACCTCCATGTTCTTCTTCTATTGTTAGCTTCAGTGTTGCAGCTGTCCCCTTTTCAGCTTCCTGGCTGAAACTGTCGATCCATTCCTCTAAATGCTCTTTTTCCTCTGCTTGGGCAGCCTTTGATATCTACTCCTTTGTCATGACAGTCACTGCTGGCTGTCTTTCTGCTGTTGCTGCCTCTACAACGCATATTCTGGCCTCAGCTAGGCTCAATGGTAGGAATATCTGAATTCCTCCAATGATCAAAATGATCTTCTGATCTTCTTCCTCTATCATCTCCTCTTGCTAATGTGAACTCCCCTCCGAGTTCATGAGACCTTCAGATAGTCTTATTTCTATTCCCCTGCCCACCTGGAAAATTGGGAATTTTTTGCTGCCCTCTTAGCAGTTTATGACATCCTCAGATCCCATCTCATTGCCCTCCTGACAACATGAAATTTCCCTACTTTCCTCCTAACAGTCTATGAGATCTCGCGATGATCTCATCTCATTGCCCACCTGGCAATTGGAAATTTTTGTTCTGCCCTCTTGGTAGTCTCTGAGAGCTTCCAATGATCTCAGTTCATCCTCATCCTCATCACTGAGATTTCTCCTAGCTTTTGTATCACACACCTAAACCATCTCCTCTTCATCTCTGAGGCTTTCAACATGCCTCAACCACATTTTCAACAACCTCTGTTGTCTTCTGGCCAACATCTCCTTGATTGGCCATTTTACCTTCATTTTCATGGGCCATTCATATACCCAATGTGATATTGCATCCTGCTTCATCTATAGTGCAAGTTCCTCCATCCTTGCTCTGATCTCAGCGAGCTCTTTATCCATCTCAGCTTTGCTTGGCTTCTGATGGATCTTCTTTCCATCACGTCTATGACCTTCAGTAGCCATTTTTCTGCCCCTTTCTGCCCTTCTGGAAAACCTGCTTTCACTCTGCAACCCTGAGCGTTTCCAGCTTTTCCTTACAGTCCTCCTAACTGTCTTCATAACTTCTGAGTACCTGCGAGAAATCAACATGGAGTCTCAATACTCTGCCTTCCTCTGATACCAAACTGATGTGTATCAGAGTACTCTTTCTCCTGTCACTTCCTCTACCTGCAATATACAAACAAAGTCAAGCTCTTATACCACAAATGACACAGACCCCCGACCTTCGGGCCAGAATCTGCTACAGGATCGTTCTAATCTCCTTGAGCCGAAGCAACTCCTTTGGTTCCTCACTGAAACCCCATGATGTATCCGATCCATAGGTCCTTTGGAAACCCCACCTGTGCGAACGAGCACTAGGCATGAGCTTCACCCTCACACGACCACAACTAGCCTTAGCGCAATTACCTTTCGTAACTCGCAACTCGCGAGTTCGTGGGTTGAAGAACCTCAACTCCTCTTTTCCAAATTCTCGATACCCGAGATGACGATACAGGTATAACCCCTTCTTTTCTAGATTCTCTACTAGCAATCACCGGCTAGGGCCTCGATCTAGCTCTCCTCTCTCAACTTCGCAACTTTGCGACTTGAAGTGTTGAGCCTTCCTTATCCTCTTTCGCGAATCCACGAGATGCTATGGTCAACGATAGGTTGACTCCTTCCCAAGGTGACGCGTGTCCTCCACCTGTCACCTCTTCTGTCTTTCCTCTGGCATTTTTTGTTACGCCACATGTTGACTATGTGGCCCAGCTATCAAACGTGCCACGTGTTCGTGCGAGCCTCGGTGCTCAGTGCTTCCTGACTTCCACAGTCGAAAGGAAGTTCCTCCAAACCCCGAACCTTTGATACGCGATGTATCAAGATGCCAGATCTCACAGCTCTCCTTCCTTCTCGATCAACGATTCAGATTTCATCGCGATCTCGCGATTTAGGATTTTGTAGAGAAAAGGCCTCCGCCTCCCAGCTCACGATACCTAAATTCATGAGATAATCCTGATCCATACCACCTGTCCTCTAGAATGGATGGTCTCGATTGCTTCAGGACTTCGCAAGTTGCGAATTTGAAATAATTCCCTGTTCCACTCTCCAATGCCCGAATCCCTGAAATATAAGGATCTCGTGACATGCGTCCTCCGTAGATGAACGACTCTGATGTGTTTGAAACTTCATGAGTTGAGACCTCCTGTCTTGTGACTCTTCCTCTTCTCATGTGAGGATTAAACCTCGTGTAGCTCCTCACAGATCCAATGGCTATCGACTGTTTATGCAAGATCTGGCGGCCCAGATCTGTTCCTCCCTTGTGCGCTCTTCTGTTGTTGTCTGGGCACGAATCTAGTGGTCCAGATCTCTTCCAGTGCCTGAATCGACGACAACTATAGCTCCTTCCTGAGATTTTCTCTTCTTCCTTCCTTGGAAGATTTCTAAGTATTGAAGGTCTCGGCCTTCGTTCTCTTATGTGAAGCATGTCTCCTCGGCTCTCGCCTATATTCAAAGGACGCTATCCCTCCTGAGCTTTGTCTAACCCTGAATCCTCCAAAGGGTTTCTCTACCTCTGCGCTCCTTGCAGCTATTGCTCTGTGCAAAAAGGCACTCTTCCTCCTGAGCTTTGTCCTCCTTGAATCCTTAATGGATTCTTTGACCTCTGCACTCCTTGCAGGGTCCCTGCACACGCGAAGGTGCTATCTATCTCGAGCTTCTCCGTTGCTCAGACCTCTAAGGGACCTAACCCTTTTCTCTCCCTCAGATGGAGATTTGGTGCCCCTCTTAGAAACCACTTACTCAAGCAACTCCTTCCTGAGCCTACAAGTTGTTCAATATCGTACGAAGGTCCTCCCGTGACACTTCTCCTATTCTAGAACTCAAAAGAGTTCTTCCTATGCACTCCTTGCACTAGCTCTATGCCCTCCTGGCAGAGCTTCTACAGAACCTCAAACATTTTGTCTTCTCACTGAACTCAAAATAGAGTTCTCCTCCTCAATGCAACCCGTGCATCTGATCAATGCCCACCTGGCAAAACTCTCACAGAATCCTCAGTGATTCTGGCTTCCCTTTGAATTCACAGTAGAGTTCACCTATGCACTATCTACACCTGCTCGATGCCCTCTTGGCAGAGCTCTACAGAATCCCTCAATGATTCTGTCTTTTGCTGTGTCCTCCTCTGCACAGTCCCTCCTCCAACGTGTTAAGAAACCTTTAGGTTTCTCCTTGAGCCAATGACTTCAGCTGGTGCGCCCTCCTGGCACGTCCTTGCCCAAATTCCACAGAATTCAGGAGTGCATCTATGCACTGGCTTTCAGAATCCACAACGTTCTGTCACACCCTCTTGGCATGAAACCTCAAAGAACCCCAAACTTGAAGTCAAAGAAGCCATAGATAGCAGAACCCATCTGTCCCTGCAAATGCATACCTAACATACATCTACAACATATCATAAACACATAAATACATTCATTCATGAACTCATAAACATGTGGACAACAACATGCAGGAAAAACTACTATGTTTGTATTTAACAAGAATTCCTCTTTACAATGTGTTTGAGCTCGGACTGCAATAGAGTCTCGGCTCCTTCTCTCCTCTACTCTAACTCTCTCAGAGCTCTCCTATCTCTCAACTCTCTATCTGTGCAAATCGACTAACTCTACAGATACCAAGGATATTTTACATGAGGGTGCTCTTTGAGCTCTTCCCTCCAAGCTACCTACTCTATTCAATTACATTGAATTACATTGAATGGGTTGTCTAGTTTGAATCAGATCTAGATCCCAGCCTTACAACCATTAAAGGACTCCTTTAACTACAGCCTGCTCAAAGGCATAGCTTTATGGCTCCACGACCTTACAAAACATTAATTACATTGATTTCAAATTCAAAATTTGAAACGAGAGGGATACACCTCTCCTCCTTCATTGAATGCATGCTGTGCTGGCTGGCTGGCTAGCACATGGCTGGCTTGGGAGTGATGCTCCTGTATCAATATCACTGTACAAACAACATTGCTAAATACAAATCTTTGATCCTAGGTAACAACTTGGAAATTGACAAAGGTGTCACACACCTAAGAGTTATAGAGACTTAGACTTGATAGTATCACAAGTGTTGCTAGACTTCGCTGCCAAGAATGAGAGATTAAAAAGGTATCGTGACTTTGCATGATCCATTGCAAAATATTTTGAAATGGTTTTGATCAAAGTAGTTCCCCGAGAATAAAACTATGTAGCAGATGCCTTGGTTGTTTCTGCTTCCACTTTACAACCCTGTGATGGTCCACTCCAAAACTTGTGCAAAATGGAATTATTTTTTAGACCATCGATCCCTGATAACCTAGAACATTGGAAAGTATTTGATGATGACCAAATCATTAGATTTATGGAAAATAGTAGAGAATTCACCGATTCACAAGTAAACTTCATGGCTGATTCCATGAACCTAGATGTGGTTAACCTACAAAATATAACACTTTTCCAAAAGGATGTGTTCCTTTAGAACACCTATTTGAAAAACATGATGTTTACAAAGGAAATATCTCCAACAAACAAACAAATTAAGCCCTATAGTTCAATATCGGCATAGAGATGCATCTGAGAATGGCCAAAATAGGGAAAGGGACTATTGAAAAATAAAAGATAGAGATACTAGACCTCATAAGAGAATTCAAGGATAACTTTGCTTGGAATTATGATGAACTAAAGGCTTATATGGGTGATGTTATCCAACATGCTATACCTTTTAAAGAAGGAGCCAAAAATTTCCAACAAAAGTTAATCCATATTAACCTAAAGTTGGCAAACTAGATACAAAGGGAGCTACAAAAGATGGTTGATGCTGGCATCATAGCTCCCATTAGATATTCTTCATGGATGTCAAATTTGGTAGTTGTCCAAAAGAAAAGTGGTGATATCCACTTGTGTGTAGATTCCTTAAACCTTAACCAACTATCCTTGAAACACAACAACCCCCTCCCAAATATGGAATATTTGTTACAGAGGGTTACCGGGGCAGGGATGATGTTCATGTTGGATGGATTTTCTGGATACAACTAAGTCTTACTTAAAAGAGAAGACCAATTGAAAACGACATTTACCACACCATGGGGAACATTTATGTACTTGATAATGATTTTCATCCTTATGAATGTCGGTGCTACCTTCCAGAGAGCGATGGAATTTGTCTTTATGGATCTCATTCAGAAAATCATAGAAATTTACTAGGATGATCAAACATTCATATCAAAGGAGAGGAAAGACCACATATCACGCCTTAGAATTGTTTTTGAGAGTTGTAAGAAGTATGGTATCTCCTTGAACCCTAAGAAATATGTCTTCGGGATAGATAAATGGAAAATTTTGGGACACATAGCCTCGAAAGGGGGAATTTCTATAGACCCTAAAATGATCCAATATATCAAGGATGTACGTCCCCCAGCTAACCAAAAATCCCTACAATATTTTTTCAGAAAATAATTTTCATTCAAAGATTTGTCCCAAACTTTTCCGAAAGAATAAAACCCATGAGTGCATTACTGAAAAAGGATACGGTGTTCAAGTGGGAAGATAAGGCCATTAAATCCTTTGAATACATAAAATATGTTATCTCCCAAGCCCCAGTCCTGATTAGCCCTGACTATTCACATGATTTCATAATATTCTATTTTTCATCCCAAGACACCATTGCGGGTGTCTTTTTGTAGAAAGATGTTGAATACCATGAACACACCATTGCCTTCATGAGTAAATTCCTTAGGGATTCAAATCTGAGCTATTCCATTATTGAGAAACAAGCTTATGCCTTAGTGAAACTCCTTAAGAACTTTAGAAACTACGTGGGTTATAGTAATATCAAGGCTTATGTCCCTTACCTGCCAGTAAAGGATGTCTTGTCGTAACATGATTGTATGGGTACTAGGGGCAACTAGGTATCCAAGATCCAAGAGTATGACTTAGAGATAAAACCCGCCAAGATTATAAAGGGACAAGGCTTAGCTCAGATGCTGCTTAAAAGCAACCAAGAGGCCATACAAATGGGATAAAGAGAAAAAATAAATGTGGTAGTCAGTGAGTTAGAACATGATGAATGGTATTTCGACATAATATACTATCTTAACAATTTATTGTGCCCAGATCACCTAGTAGACTAAAAAAGAAGAGCTTTGAGACTTAAATCTATGAAATATTTTTTGACTAAGAATGGCCTTGGTTGGAAATACCTCGATGGACTTCTCCTTAGATGTATGAACCAAGAAGAAGCTAATAAATTGTTGAAGGAATTATACTCCAGAAATTGTGGTGGACATTTCACGGAGCGTACCACTGCACATAATATCCAGAGAGTTGGATACTATTGGCCAAAACTATTTGTTGATACTCACTGATATGTCCGATCATGTCATCCTTACTAATACTTTACTGGTAAACCAAAACTCCCGACACAACCCTTGAAACCTGTGGGGATTAGATTTTATTGGGGAATTTAAAGACAATTCAAGTAATTGTTACCGATGGATTTTGACAAACAAACTATTTTACCAGGTGGGTTGAGTCTATTCCCACAAAGAAATCCACTGAGGAGTTGGTCATGAAATTTTTGGAGGAAAGAATCATAACAAGATTTGGGGTCTCGTCCAAGATTACCACAAACAATGCCAAAGCTTTCAGTTCTCTTGCATTAGCATAATTTTGTTTCAAGTATGGCATTGTTCTATCTCATTCCTCTAATTATTGTCCACAAGGCAATGGATTGGCAGAATCAAGAAATAAGAACCTTATGGACATCATCAAGAAGGCTTTAGGAGAGAAAACAAGGTCTTGGGATAGAATAATTAAATATGTCTGGTGGGCAGATCGAATAACAACAAAGACCTCAACAGGAAGGACCCCTTTTGAGATAGTGTATTGGTTAGAGGCCAAAATTCCTGTGAATCTCTAAATCTCTATCCTCCATTTTTCTCATAAATACACCACTTATAAAGAATAAATCCAAGGGATAATTAGCCAGTTAATAGAGCTGGATGAATCTAGAATGATTTCCCTAAGCCAAATGGAAAGAAACTAGGAAAAGATCAAGAACACTTTCGATCACAAGGAAAAAGAGAGGGATTTTTCCGAGGGTGGTCTAGTGTTGTTATGGGATAAGATAAGGGAGAAATCTGGTATGCACAAGAATTTGGATGGACTATGGACAGGTCCCTACAAGATCATGAGTCTTGTAGGAACAAATCCTTTCAATCTAGGAACCATGGAAGGAGATGTGTAATGATCCCAAGCCAATTTTTTGCTTGGAATCACTAACTAACCATTGATTTGATTATTAATTGTTGTTTATCCAGGTTGGCCTTTGTTGGCAAATTCAGTGGATAGAATGCAGTGATGGTTGTTGTCATTAATGGAAACAGTAGAGACAGTAGGATAAGAAGGATAAAACCCCGTGGGGATTTGGAAGTAAAAGCTC
>JZKD02S1674773.1:12536-24366 GCA_000966675.3 Picea glauca
GCACAAAGTTATTGAGTCCTTGTGTCATCATAATTTTGGGTTTAGCATGGCCTTAGGAAGCTGATCTCGCTACAGAGTTTTCTCTACCGACTGGTTACTCTTCCAGTCCCTATAGGGAACGTTATTGATGCCTCCTGCATCTAATTGTCACATCATTGAGTTCATGCTGCCGAAGTCCACCATATGTCTCATGCTCTTTTTCAAAGGAAGTCTATCAACCTGTGTCATCCACTCCTCATAAACCTTGACTTTGCATGTCGACCATACCCTCAGTTTGTCTCAAAATCACATGATACTTTGGTCTTATCATGCACCCTAGCTCTACTTTCATCATTGGTAGGTCACCTTGAACCCAACAATCGACATTTCATCATTGGTCATTGACTGGGTGGTTTCCCTTGTGTTCGACGGCAAGACATCTATTCACACTTTGGGATTCGTGCAGTGTCTTGGATGCCATTATCCTTATTGGTGGTTTCCTCGCCTTTGTCAGTAGTTTTTCATCATTGGCTACTATTCAGAGGGTCCTTTTCATGTACCGCTTGCATTTGGCACATGCGAAAGACACACAGGGTCATTGGTTCGTGAACATGTTCTTCATCCGATCTCCACCAAATCATGAAGCTCCTGCTTTGTTCCTCGTGTTGACTGATGAGAGATGCCTCAATTCTCTCCTTTTAGCGGGTCTCTTTCCATCGAATTCAACTCATTTATTCTGGATATGGGACCTAGAGTTTTATGAGTACCTTGAGGCTTACAGTCATTAGTGGCAGGCTCTCTCGCCATTGACAGATGGGAATCCATCAATGTCTCTTGATCAATGGATTTCTCAAGTGTTCGACATCGACTCCTTTTTCACACTTGTAGGAATGTACTCGGTGCCTTGATACCTACTTTCATTATTGGTAGGTTGTCTCACGTTTGTTAACGATATACTTCAATGTTTGATAATCAAATGATGTCTCATCGTGTTCGACTTCAACTCCTTTACTCACATGATGTAGACTTGCACCTTTGGCAGATAGTGTAGAAGACTTGAAGACATCACTATGTGGCTGCATCTTTTCTGAGCTATTGCTTCCCCTTCATTGGACTAGTACCTATTTGACTTCAGTGATCATGGGAGATCAGATTGTACTTCCTGGTATATAGATATCTTCAAATTGATTTTGAGACTGGTTTCACTAGGCCTTGTTCGTGACTATGACAACTTTTGGCATGTAACCGCATTTGTATTTGCCTATTCATGGGCATGAACAATAGTTTGATATATTTTCCACATGGGTCTGCATTGTATTATTAGCCATGTATGCAAAGTCAATACATAATGTAATGAGAAATTGAGTTTGTCCAGCTGGTTCTCTACCACTCCACTTCTAGGTTATTTATAATGTATTTTGGCCATCGCAGATACTCCTTTGATCTCACACATTAGGGGGAATCTATTATAGCAATATTTGCCTCACCATTTCTATCTTGCACAGAGGGCCTTTTTCCATTTCCCTATGCAGACTTGTCATCCCTTTTTGATGAATCCAGAGATAAAAATATACATTTTTCCACATATACACTCCCTATCAGTTATACAATATGCGTATATGCAGGATGATCCACTACATCCCGCGTATTATACGCTCCCTATCAGTTATGCAAGATGCATATATGGAGGTTGCCCCACTACAACTCGCATATATCATGATTTGTGCCAGAAAATACAAAATGAGGTCGAGTTTCCATGTCACGACAAAAGATATTTGATCCTTGGCCTTCCATATACTGGAAACGTTCTGACTCAGCCCTTTAGTTGCATTCTGGAGGCTATAAGAGCACAATTTCGAACTATGGAAAAGAGAGAGAAAGCATTCAACTTTGAGAGCAAAGTTACTCTAGAAAAATTACTTCATATTGAGTTTGCATCCCTTTGTCCCTCAAGTCTGAACACAGTGTTCAGCCCCCAAGCTCTTCCCTTATTGTTGAGAGGACCTCTTTGTCTCTTTCTCATGAGCTTTCCCTTGGTGGAGGATTGAGTGGTGGAGACCCAGTTGGAAGGAACTTGGTTTCTTGGTTTCAAACCGTGCTGACTCAGAATTCTGTAATGTTGACACTTCTGTTGATCAATTCTTAATAGAAATACTCCTTTCCCGTCCTATTGGTATCTTGAAAATATATGATTATTATCCATGGGAGTGTTTTTAATGTATATTAATGTATTATTCTATCTTATGTGCTAACTCCTTTTATATCATCACTATATACTTTCTTTTCTTGTTTGTTGAGAACTTCTTGCAGGTATAAAGATTTGGGTCAAAGTGCTCAATGGTGGAACATCATCAAACGTTGGATCGAGGTAGGCCTCTTACTTGTATTTCACATTAGTCTATATAGCATATGTTGGAATTGAGTTGATTTCTACATTCATACCTGTTTATTGTGGTTTACCCTTGGCCATAGAGATATTTTCCATTGTAACAAACCACCCCTGCCTCTACCTTAGGTGAGACTTCATCTACTTCACAGGTGTTGCCGAAAGGGTTGGTAGTTAGGGTTTTGTTGGTGCGTTGTTGTAGCATTGAACCTTGGGTCTACCTTTGTGCCAACAGTTGTTATAAATATTTGTTGGTTGTTATGTTTTATGGCAATTGGTTGGTTGAAGTGTTTTTTAAAACACTTTGCATACATTGGTTGTAGCTTGCATTTTTATGTATTTTTGAATGACTTAATTGTTTATAACAACAACATACATCATGAAAATGGTGAGAATAACATAGAAATGAACACCAAATAAATGCTAAAGAATTTATAACAAAAGTACCTCCTAACCCTTGACTTATTTATATAATATATGAGTTGAATGCCAAGGAAATTTCCAGATTTGATCACAGTGATATTGCAGCTGTTATGTAGGCTATAATTGCATAAATACAATAGAAATATGCAACAAATATCCTCAACAAGATAGCTATCATGGTGGCTGCCCCAAAAATGTGAAGATCTCACAAGAAGTCGCACCAATCAGAGAGATAACACACCCTTCTCTAATAATTTCTCTCATCCACTAATAAATTGATTTTTTGAAGGGATGGAACTCAAATTATTTTCCAAAATTCTCCCGATATGAGTACAACTCGGTCCCAAGAGATAAACGCTCAATCCAATTATATAAATGAAGATCTTGACCTTTGAATACGACTCCTCTAGAAATAATTCGCCCCTACAAATAAAATTTGTACCAAGGGAAAGTACAAAGGTTTCTCCTTGAATAAAAATCCAAGTCTCCTATAGAATATCTTCCTCATAGAAGGATTCTTGTAACAATATTGGCTGGAGTGGAATCTCCCCACTGAAACCAATCCTTCAAGCTAAAGTGGATCTTTCACCACTGAAACTAGATCTAGGGTTTTACTCCAAACCCTAAGCCACCAAGATCCTTGAGCTCTCCACAATCTCAACTCAAAAACATAACATGCATAATGAGAGGAAATGAGCCCTTATCTCTTCTTTATACCCCTCTCACATTTTTCTCCTCAAATGAATTTTTAATTCATATTTTGTATTTTCTTCTAAAATCACTTTATTAATTTCTTTACCTTTTAACCCCAGAAACTTATTAATTCTCATTTAAGACTTCTCCAGCCATTGAAAGTCACTTTTCATCATCCCATATTGTAGATATTTTTTCCTTAGTTCCAACGATCTATTACACTAAGGTAGTTCTCCAAGAAACAAGTTCCAAATAGTACCTTTAGTGTAATTAATTAAAATATGCCCAATAATAACCCCGTTTTACAGAAATCGTCAGAATGCAATGGAACCAAGAAATAATTGTGTGGAAATGATCTCGATGATGAATAATGGTAAATAAAATAGTTGGGCCCATCACTTACAGTACTTAAAGTGACTTCTAAGGTTATTTTCTCTATTAATCATAGAGTCACTTTATAACCTTATTTTAATTAACTAATGTCACTTTAGGATTTAGCTTTAATAATCTAGTGATATCAATTAATCTTCATAGTCTCCCCTTTCCCACTGGTTATAGAATACGAGGAGAGTGTATAGAATAACCCGTCATCCTCCGTGTAGTCATTTGGAAAGGGACATTAGATTCCTCCCTTCCCAAATTGCTTCTCCTCAAGCAATCGTTGATCAAGGCCCTACCTAATGTGGCTCTCACTCCATGTAACATCTTTTATGATCCTTCCTCCTACCATGAACCTGTGCCCCAATTTTTTGACTGATTGTCTCGCTTCTCCTGTGATAACCTTTACTGGTATGCTCTCCATTATAAATGTGCACACACTATCTATGACTGAATGTCTCCCAGAATGAGTTGTACCTTGTTCCCACAGTCTCTGCCTGGATATTCCCTCATAAGATTGTCACCTCATAAATGGTTGAGACCCTCTAGCTGTTGTGCTATGCATACCACCATGTCCCAACACCATCTCTATTTTTTGTGTTGAAGCATCCCTTGGAGAATTAGTGGCCATGCCCCTTAGAACTACCCTTTTTCCTCCTGCAATCTTGAAATCCATCTTCATTTTTTGGTAGTGATATTGTCCCTAATGTACTGATCCATTGAACTCCCATGATAATACCCGTGTTCTCTAAATCCATAAAAAAAAATCATCTGTCACTGTATGGTTTCCCATGGAAAAATCTAAGTGTTGAACTATCTATGTGCATGCCAAGTTGTGTCTACCTATCACCAAAACTCTGAACTATCCAACCTTAATCATATGTAATCCCAACCTACTAAATAATCCCGAGTCAATGAAGTTGTGGGTGTCCCCACCATCAATAAAGATCACAAATCTCTATCCTTGTAATCCTCCCCTAATATGGAATGTATTAAAGCTAGGATTGCTTGGTAGGGAGGTGATGGTCATCCCCATAGCCTCTCCATGAGGTTGCTCCTCATNCCCTTTCCCTTTAGGGGTTGATGCATCCTTTGACCTTGTTGTCTCACATCCCATTCAACCTATGGTCGTGTTGATGCAATATTCGACAACACCTCTCCTATGTTCGGGGGTGATGCATCTCTTGACCTTATTGTCTCGCATCTTGTTCAACCAATGGTCATGTCAATGTAATCTTTGACCGACAACACTTCTGTTTTTTGGGGTGATGCACCTCTTGAACTTGTTGTCTCGCATCCTATTCAACCAATGGTTGAGGAAGTGGTCGTATTGATGCAATATTCAATCGACCCCACTCTTCTCTCAGAGAGTGACAAGTCTAAGGAAGCGGTCGCGCCAATGAAATTTTTGGTCGATCCCACTCTTCTGGTTCTGGTTCTATACCTTCTATGCCATGTCCTTAGTATTTCTATTACTTCTCCTTTTGAACAAGAGATATTTTTACTCTTCCCAAGTTCTCTCCCTCCAAGTCTTGACGAGGTTCCCTTTGATTGGGATGGTCTTGTGGGGTATCCAATGCCTCTGCCTATGTCTTTTCCAGGAAGAGACATTATTCGATATAACATGGAGTCGATAACCTCCATTACCACTTTTACATCCTCGACTTGGAGATCTTTGGATCTTCCCAAGCTTGTGTCGGTTCTTCGTAAGATACCGACATTCCACAGAAGGTCCGCACGGGAGCCTTGGCCTCCCCCATGGCTTGCCGCCTAGAATCTTCCAAACAAGTCTTAGTTAAGCTCTTTTCCGAATCACCAAAAAACTGAAAAGATCATCGAGTTATTTGTCCCTTTCACACTCGTTAAAGTTGGATTTGAAAGGTCATGAGTCTTAGTTAAGCTCTTTTCCGACTCGCTACGAAAAATTGAAAATATTACCGAGTGAACTTGTATTTTTCACACTCGTAAGTTGGATTTGAAAAGATGTCTATTTGGCACAAGTTTACCCCTTTTTCACACCATGTAGACTAAAAGATATAAAAAAGGACATTTTTTTGTGTTAAGTTGTGATTGCATCTCATGCCCTCACTTGTAGTGTTGAGCCTTTAGCCGGTTCTCTCTTTGTGTTATAAACCATTGCCTAAGCAGTTTTCATCCTCAGCTAAGTAGAGCCTTGTTTATATCCTTTGAAATTTGACACCCTATACCCTGGAGGGAACATCACCCCGAGTGTCCATCTCCCACATGCATTTTCTTGCATTAAGCATAAGTACATTCCACTGCTAGAACTAGTTTTTCCTACTTGCGACACTCGTTCCCTCCTCTGTATCATAGAATTCATTTGTTATGAAAAAACAAAAAAAATAAGGGCGAGAAGGGAGTACTATATTGTAATTGGAAGCCGTCATGTCACCTTTGAACAGAGCAAAAAGTTATTGAGTCCTTGTGTCATCATAATTTTGGGTTTAGCATGGCCTTAGGAAGCTGATCTCGCTACAGAGTTTTCTCTACCGACTGGTTACTCTTCCAGACCCTATAGGGAACGTTATTGATGCCTCCTGCATCTAATTGTCACATCATTGAGTTCATGCTGCCGAAGTCCACCATATGTCTCATTCTCTTGTTCAAAGGAAGTATATCAACCTGTGTCATCCACTCCTCAGAAACCTTGACTTTGCATGTCGACCATACCCTCAGTTTGTCTCAAAATCACATGATACTTTGGTCTTATCATGCACCCTAGCTCTACTTTCATCATTGGTAGGTCACCTTGAACCCAACAATCAACATTTCATCATTGGTCATTGACTGGGTGGTTTCCCTTGTGTTCGAAGGCAAGACATCTATTCACACTTTGGGATTCGTGCAGTGTCTTGGATGCCATTATCCTTATTGGTGGTTTCCTCACCTTTGTCAGTAGTTTTTCATCATTGGCTACTATTCAAAGGGTCCTTTTCACGTACCGCTTGCATTTGGCACATGCGAAAGACACACAAGGTCGTTGGTTCGTGAACATGTTCTTCATCCGATCTCCACCAAATCATGAAGCTCCTGCTTTGTTCCTCGTGTTGACTAATGAGCGATGCCTCAATTCTCTCCTTTTAGCGGGTCTCTTTCCATCGACTTCAGCTCATTTATTCTGGATATGGAACCTAGAGTTTTATGAGTACCTTGAGGCTTACAATCATTAGTGGTAGGCTCTCTCGCCATTGATAGATGGGAATTCATCAATGTCTCTTGATCAATGGATTTCTCAAGTGTTCGACATCGACTCCTTTTTCACACTTGTAGGAATGTACTCGGTGCCTTGATACCTACTTTCATTATTGGTAGGTTATCTCACGTTTGTTAACGATATACTTCAATGATTGATAATCAAATGATTTCTCATCGTGTTCGACTTCAACTCCTTTACTCACATGATGTAGACTTGCACCTTCGGCGGATAGTGTAGAAGACTTGAAGACATCACTATGTGGCTGCAACTTTCCTGAGCTATTGCTTCCCCTTCATTGGACTAGTACCTATTTGACTTCAGTGATCATGGGAGATCACATTGTACTTCCTGGTATACAGATATCTTCAAATTGATTTTGAGACTGGTTTCACTAGGCCTTGTTCGTGACTATGACAACTTTTGGCATGTAACCACATTTGTATTTGCCTATTCATGGCCATGAACAATAGTTTGATATATTTTCCACATGGGTCTGCATTGTATTATTAGCCATGTATGCAAAGTCAATACATAATGTAATGAGAAATTGAGTTTGTCCAGCTGGTTCTCTACCACTCCACTTCTAGGTTATTTATAATGTATTTTGGCCATCGCAGATACTCCTTTGATCTCACACATTAGGGGGAATCTATTATAGCAATATTTGCCTCACCATTTCTATCTTGCACAGAGGGCCTTTTTCCATTTCCCTATGCAGACTTGTCATCCCTTTTTGATGAATCCAGAGATAAAAATATACATTTTTCCACATATACACTCCCTATCAGTTATACAATATGCGTATATGCAGGATGATCCACTACATCCCGCGTATTATACGCTCCCTATCAGTTATGCAAGATGCATATATGGAGGTTGCCCCACTACAACTCGCATATATCATGATTTGTGCCAGAAAATACAAAATGAGGTCGAGTTTCCATGTCACGACAAAAGATATTTGATCCTTGGCCTTCCATATACTGGAAACGTTCTGACTCAGCCCTTTAGTTGCATTCTGGAGGCTATAAGAGCACAATTTCGAACTATGGAAAAGAGAGAGAAAGCATTCAACTTTGAGAGCAAAGTTACTCTAGAAAAATTACTTCATATTGAGTTTGCATCCCTTTGTCCCTCAAGTCTGAACACAGTGTTCAGCCCCCAAGCTCTTCCCTTATTGTTGAGAGGACCTCTTTGTCTCTTTCTCATGAGCTTTCCCTTGGTGGAGGATTGAGTGGTGGAGACCCAGTTGGAAGGAACTTGGTTTCTTGGTTTCAAACCGTGCTGACTCAGAATTCTGTAATGTTGACACTTCTGTTGATCAATTCTTAATAGAAATACTCCTTTCCCGTCCTATTGGTATCTTGAAAATATATGATTATTATCCATGGGAGTGTTTTTAATGTATATTAATGTATTATTCTATCTTATGTGCTAACTCCTTTTATATCATCACTATATACTTTCTTTTCTTGTTTGTTGAGAACTTCTTGCAGGTATAAAGATTTGGGTCAAAGTGCTCAATGGTGGAACATCATCAAACGTTGGATCGAGGTAGGCCTCTTACTTGTATTTCACATTAGTCTATATAGCATATGTTGGAATTGAGTTGATTTCTACATTCATACCTGTTTATTGTGGTTTACCCTTGGCCATAGAGATATTTTCCATTGTAACAAACCACCCCTGCCTCTACCTTAGGTGAGACTTCATCTACTTCACAGGTGTTGCCGAAAGGGTTGGTAGTTAGGGTTTTGTTGGTGCGTTGTTGTAGCATTGAACCTTGGGTCTACCTTTGTGCCAACAGTTGTTATAAATATTTGTTGGTTGTTATGTTTTATGGCAATTGGTTGGTTGAAGTGTTTTTTAAAACACTTTGCATACATTGGTTGTAGCTTGCATTTTTATGTATTTTTGAATGACTTAATTGTTTATAACAACAACATACATCATGAAAATGGTGAGAATAACATAGAAATGAACACCAAATAAATGCTAAAGAATTTATAACAAAAGTACCTCCTAACCCTTGACTTATTTATATAATATATGAGTTGAATGCCAAGGAAATTTCCAGATTTGATCACAGTGATATTGCAGCTGTTATGTAGGCTATAATTGCATAAATACAATAGAAATATGCAACAAATATCCTCAACAAGATAGCTATCATGGTGGCTGCCCCAAAAATGTGAAGATCTCACAAGAAGTCGCACCAATCAGAGAGATAACACACCCTTCTCTAATAATTTCTCTCATCCACTAATAAATTGATTTTTTGAAGGGATGGAACTCAAATTATTTTCCAAAATTCTCCCGATATGAGTACAACTCGGTCCCAAGAGATAAACGCTCAATCCAATTATATAAATGAAGATCTTGACCTTTGAATACGACTCCTCTAGAAATAATTCGCCCCTACAAATAAAATTTGTACCAAGGGAAAGTACAAAGGTTTCTCCTTGAATAAAAATCCAAGTCTCCTATAGAATATCTTCCTCATAGAAGGATTCTTGTAACAATATTGGCTGGAGTGGAATCTCCCCACTGAAACCAATCCTTCAAGCTAAAGTGGATCTTTCACCACTGAAACTAGATCTAGGGTTTTACTCCAAACCCTAAGCCACCAAGATCCTTGAGCTCTCCACAATCTCAACTCAAAAACATAACATGCATAATGAGAGGAAATGAGCCCTTATCTCTTCTTTATACCCCTCTCACATTTTTCTCCTCAAATGAATTTTTAATTCATATTTTGTATTTTCTTCTAAAATCACTTTATTAATTTCTTTACCTTTTAACCCCAGAAACTTATTAATTCTCATTTAAGACTTCTCCAGCCATTGAAAGTCACTTTTCATCATCCCATATTGTAGATATTTTTTCCTTAGTTCCAACGATCTATTACACTAAGGTAGTTCTCCAAGAAACAAGTTCCAAATAGTACCTTTAGTGTAATTAATTAAAATATGCCCAATAATAACCCCGTTTTACAGAAATCGTCAGAATGCAATGGAACCAAGAAATAATTGTGTGGAAATGATCTCGATGATGAATAATGGTAAATAAAATAGTTGGGCCCATCACTTACAGTACTTAAAGTGACTTCTAAGGTTATTTTCTCTATTAATCATAGAGTCACTTTATAACCTTATTTTAATTAACTAATGTCACTTTAGGATTTAGCTTTAATAATCTAGTGATATCAATTAATCTTCATAGTCTCCCCTTTCCCACTGGTTATAGAATACGAGGAGAGTGTATAGAATAACCCGTCATCCTCCGTGTAGTCATTTGGAAAGGGACATTAGATTCCTCCCTTCCCAAATTGCTTCTCCTCAAGCAATCGTTGATCAAGGCCCTACCTAATGTGGCTCTCACTCCATGTAACATCTTTTATGATCCTTCCTCCTACCATGAACCTGTGCCCCAATTTTTTGACTGATTGTCTCGCTTCTCCTGTGATAACCTTTACTGGTATGCTCTCCATTATAAATGTGCACACACTATCTATGACTGAATGTCTCCCAGAATGAGTTGTACCTTGTTCCCACAGTCTCTGCCTGGATATTCCCTCATAAGATTGTCACCTCATAAATGGTTGAGACCCTCTAGCTGTTGTGCTATGCATACCACCATGTCCCAACACCATCTCTATTTTTTGTGTTGAAGCATCCCTTGGAGAATTAGTGGCCATGCCCCTTAGAACTACCCTTTTTCCTCCTGCAATCTTGAAATCCATCTTCATTTTTTGGTAGTGATATTGTCCCTAATGTACTGATCCATTGAACTCCCATGATAATACCCGTGTTCTCTAAATCCATAAAAAAAAATCATCTGTCACTGTATGGTTTCCCATGGAAAAATCTAAGTGTTGAACTATCTATGTGCATGCCAAGTTGTGTCTACCTATCACCAAAACTCTGAACTATCCAACCTTAATCATATGTAATCCCAACCTACTAAATAATCCCGAGTCAATGAAGTTGTGGGTGTCCCCACCATCAATAAAGATCACAAATCTCTATCCTTGTAATCCTCCCCTAATATGGAATGTATTAAAGCTAGGATTGCTTGGTAGGGAGGTGATGGTCATCCCCATAGCCTCTCCATGAGGTTGCTCCTCATAACTCCTCCACATTGTGCCCTGAGTCTATCCTTCTCCCTTGACTTCATAATTGTAATAATTTACCTGAACATCCTTTAAACAAGTGTAGCCCAGTTGTCACAACTATCTGGAACTATAACACATACCCCTTCGTCTCTCTATCTATCCATTTTATCCCTGACTTTTATATCTCTAAAGATATCCTATCTGTGTGTTGTCGATGTGAGGAAAGTCTATATGTCTTGTGCACTGTGTGCGACGTATCGTCCATGATACGCTCCCTCCTCCACGATCTGTTTGAGCTCCTGTATGTGCCTTGCCAATGTACAGGAAATCTATCTGTGACCTTCTCTATGGGTAATAAATCATTTGTTCCATGTTCTCTCCTCCAAGATATATCTAAGGTCCTATCGAATCCTCCAAAATTGGAAGTCTCCGGTCTCCTTTCATCATTCCATTGTTCTCCATTGTGATTTCTAGGTATAAGTTCACACTTAATGCAGAAATAATCCGCTAACGATACAACACTGTAGAAAATATCACTCAAAGCCTCATACTCCCTCTCATACACCTCAAACATAGTCTCTGATTTTGACTGACCTGGTTGTGGTGTATCTAAAAAGGTCAACATAAATGGCATGAGTGA
>JZKD02S1674773.1:24376-35957 GCA_000966675.3 Picea glauca
TATAGGGACTGGAAGAGTAACCAGTCGGTAGAGAAAACTCTGTAGCGAGATCAGCTTCCTAAGGCCATGCTAAACCCAAAATTATGATGACACAAGGACTCAATAACTTTGTGCTCTGTTCAAAGGTGACATGACTGCTTCCAATTACAATATAGTACTCCCTTCTCGCCCTTATTTTTTTTGTTTTTTCATAACAAATGAATTTTATGATACAGAGGAGGGAACGAGTGTCGCAAGTAAGAAAAACTAGTTCTAGCAGTGGAATGTACCTATGCTTAATGCAAGAAAATGCATGTGGGAGATGGACACTCGGGGTGATGTTCCCTCCAGGGTATAGGGTGTCAAATTTCAAAGGATATAAACAAGGCTCTACTTAGCTGAGGATGAAAACTGCTTAGGCAATGGTTTATAACACAAAGAGAGAACCGGCTAAAGGCTCAACACTACAAGTGAGGGCATGAGATGCAATCACAACTTAACACAAAAAAATGTCCTTTTTTATATCTTTTAGTCTACATGGTGTGAAAAAGGGGTAAACTTGTGCCAAATAGACATCTTTTCAAATCCAACTTACGAGTGTGAAAAATACAAGTTCACTCGGTAATATTTTCAATTTTTCGTAGCGAGTCGGAAAAGAGCTTAACTAAGACTCATGACCTTTCAAATCCAACTTTAACGAGTGTGAAAGGGACAAATAACTCGATGATCTTTTCAGTTTTTTGGTGATTCGGAAAAGAGCTTAACTAAGACTTGTTTGGAAGATTCTAGGCGGCAAGCCATGGGGGAGGCCAAGGCTCCCGTGCGGACCTTCTGTGGAATGTCGGTATCTTACGAAGAACCGACACAAGCTTGGGAAGATCCAAAGATCTCCAAGTCGAGGATGTAAAAGTGGTAATGGAGGTTATCGACTCCATGTTATATCGAATAATGTCTCTTCCTGGAAAAGACATAGGCAGAGGCATTGGATACCCCACAAGACCATCCCAATCAAAGGGAACCTCGTCAAGACTTGGAGGGAGAGAACTTGGGAAGAGTAAAAATATCTCTTGTTCAAAAGGAGAAGTAATAGAAATACTAAGGACATGGCATAGAAGGTATAGAACCAGAACCAGAAGAGTGGGATCGACCAAAAATTTCATTGGCGCGACCGCTTCCTTAGACTTGTCACTCTCTGAGAGAAGAGTGGGGTCGATTGAATATTGCATCAATACGACCACTTCCTCAACCATTGGTTGAATAGGATGCGAGACAACAAGTTCAAGAGGTGCATCACCCCAAAAAACAGAAGTGTTGTCGGTCAAAGATTACATTGACATGACCATTGGTTGAACAAGATGCGAGACAATAAGGTCAAGAGATGCATCACCCCCGAACATAGGAGAGGTGTTGTCGAATATTGCATCAACACGACCATAGGTTGAATGGGATGTGAGACAACAAGGTCAAAGGATGCATCAACCCCTAAAGGGAAAGGGGTGTCAGCCGAAGATTGCATTGGTATGACTATTGTATCAACCAAAGAAGGAACAGAGTGTTGTGAAACCATATATGCCTCAGAACTCGAAGGGACCTTAGGTGAGCCCCATGCTTTTGGTATCCTGACAGTGACAGGACAAAAACAAGTAAGGTGACTTCCTTCACACATATTTCAAATGAATCTAGGCTTACGTCTGAGACGTCTACGCTTCTCAATCATATGAATGCCCCTAATATGAGTTACAGTGGCTGGTGACATGCTTCCAGCATGACTTGCAGAGGCTAGTAGAAAATCTCCAACATGACTAGCATAGGTTGGTGATGGATGTGTAGTGTGACTAGCGGTGACTAGACATGTGCCCCCAGCATGACTTGCAACGGCTGGTTGCATTTCTTCAAAATGAATCACAGAGGTTGTCGACCAATCTCCAACATGACTAGCACAGGTTGGTGATATAGTGCCAGTATGACACACAGTGACTGGACTTGTGCCCCCAACATCACTTGCAATGGCTGGTTGTAGGTCTTCAACATGACTCATAGAGGTTGTCGACCAATCTCCAACATGGCTAGCAGTGGTTGGTGATATAATGCCAGTATGACACATAGTGACTATACTTGTGCCCCCAGCATGACTTGCAGCGGCTGGTTGTAGGTCCTCAACATGACTTGTAGAGGTTGTCGACCAATATCCAACATGGCTAGCAGAGGTTGGTGATATAATGCCAGTATGACACAAAATGACTGGACTTGTGCCCCTAGCATGACTTGCAGCAACTAGTTATAGGTCTTCAACATGACTCGCAGAGGTTGTCGACCAATATCCAACATGGCTAATAGAGGTTGGTGATATAATTCCAATATGACACGCAGTGACTGGACTTGTGGCGGTGGTGAATTGCGGCATTTGAGACCAAGGTCCAAGGAAATATTGGGTTTGAGAAATTGCAAGCCAGGAAGGATCCTGGTTTACACCCTGTCCCAGTCCAGCAGGATAGTATCATCCTCCATATTGATTAATAAAGGGTTGTAAGGGCATCGAAGCCGCTTGTGAAGAGAAAGCGACATGACAAGGGTTACTCATGTGAGGATATATGTTTCTCCCAGACAAAGGAACTTCGTGAGGGAGGTTTCCCATACTATAAAAATAATTCCCCCCAGATGAAACACCAGAGGTCAGATGGAGGTCTGCCATGGAAAAAGTGTTCGTAGGAACTGACATAGCAGAAGAAGGATAAGTGGATGGAGTGTAACACGTGGAAGGATTGCTTGATTGGGCACTTACTTCTCGCATAGTGGATTCGTAGGAAGGAAGATTCCAACCTTCTACCGTAAGAGGTGTTTGAAAGATATGACTCCCACCAAATGGAGAGGGATAAGAAGGAGGCATCATGCCCCCAGACCCAAAACTTGTATTTGCATAAGGAGATGAGATAGAGGATGGAAAGTGTGAAGACATATCAGACATACCATGAGAAAAATGATTAGAGACCCAAAGAATTGACTGAGTACCATAATTTTGCATACCATTATAAAAAACAGACGGATTTTACCCCATGAACGTCATGGGGGGGGTAGCAGTAAATGAGGGGACCAAAGGAAACCCACTATCCATGATAACAAGGAATCAGCACGAAATCCTATGGTCAACTAATAATCAAAGAGCATACCAAAAAGTCAAACGATGAATATGCATGCAAACGGGCTAAAGTGGCTGAGTGGCCTCCCTCACTAAAGAACATATGTCTCATCCAAGAGGGAACTGAGACTCCCTGCTAAATTTTGGAGGTAACAAAATCAGTTATAAGGGCCCTCGTAGGCTTAAAAACCAGTCGGTTAGATCCCCCTGGAGAGGTAATCCTCCATAAAGGTTGTGTGTTGTCCAACCCCTATCTGACCCAAGGTACAAGCAGAATAACCCCTGCAAGTAACCTATGAGATACCTAAGTCAAGCAACTAATAAACCATTATATAATTGATGCACATGCGAGTAATTGCAAATCCGAATCACCGTATGGGCAGGGTAGAAAATCCCAAAACCTTGAAAGCACCACCTCTCATAGAGGTATGGGTACTAGCAAGATCCCCAAACATGAATAAATCCACAGAAATATCCCTGACGCTAGGTGAGTATCCAGGAGTTATCCCTTCAACTAACTTCGCTCAACCTCGTGATTAACTCTGGTGTGAGCGGAGCCTCCTGATCTTATCGATTATACAATGGACTTCTCAACTCCCTGTCTCAGACACATGTTGATTTTATTTCCTTGGAGAAGTTTACTCACAAGATCCTATTCCAAGGCACTAAATCCTAGGCTAGTTTGTGCACCCTAAAAAATAAAATCGCGACTAATCAATTTTAGTTTAAAGCGTAAATTTTATTGGTCGTGGTTACTCAAAAAGGTATCGAAGTGAAACTCACGGTGTTATGACTTTGTAAGAAAATAAATATGGATATAATGCAAAGTCTATCTTTAACTTTTCAATGAATGATATGCTATATAAGAACAATGCAGTCTTCAATTTCAACTCTACAATTCAGAAGTAAAATGCAATCTTTCACTAAATGCTCTAAGCTAATGATAAATATTCCAAGACGGAAATGCCAACCAATGCAAAATGCCTGTTTTTTTGTATTTTCAATATACTAAAAAGAAAATGCATGGACTAATGAGCAACCTGATATATAAATTCTACTATGTATAAAAGCAATAACTTGAGAAGAACACCAAGCAATCAAGCAAACAACCTAAATAACAAGGACAAATAAAAAATGGAAAACAAAGAGAAAGACTACGCCCAAAAATTCAACTCCAAATAGGTTTCCTGTCATCCTAGATAATCTCAACAGACACTATAGAGACCTAAGAAGGCTCAACAATTTTCAAATCCCACCCAACAGTCACTAAACAAAACAAACAAGCAAGGGGAAGTGTTATACACGACTGTTCAGGAGAACAAAGCGTATATACACTTCTTGCAGTGAGACAACAAGCATGTATACACGACTGTCAAGGAAAAAAGGGCGTATATGCTTTAAAACAAGGCCAGACAAGGGAAAAAGGCTAAAAACTCAGACTCAGAGTGAACAGAATCTGTCAAGCAGTGATATGACAAGAAATACAAAGGAAAAAGAGAAATGTAAGAAGAAAANTATGCTTAATGCAAGAAAATGCATGTGGGAGATGGACACTCGGGGTGATGTTCCCTCCAGGGTATAGGGTGTCAAATTTCAAAGGATATAAACAAGGCTCTACTTAGCTGAGGATGAAAACTGCTTAGGCAATGGTTTATAACACAAAGAGAGAACCGGCTAAAGGCTCAACACTACAAGTGAGGGCATGAGATGCAATCACAACTTAACACAAAAAAATGTCCTTTTTTATATCTTTTAGTCTACATGGTGTGAAAAAGGGGTAAACTTGTGCCAAATAGACATCTTTTCAAATCCAACTTACGAGTGTGAAAAATACAAGTTCACTCGGTAATATTTTCAATTTTTCGTAGCGAGTCGGAAAAGAGCTTAACTAAGACTCATGACCTTTCAAATCCAACTTTAACGAGTGTGAAAGGGACAAATAACTCGATGATCTTTTCA
Organism: Picea glauca; assembly: GCA_000966675.3. Classification (NCBI taxonomy): domain Eukaryota; kingdom Viridiplantae; phylum Streptophyta; class Pinopsida; order Pinales; family Pinaceae; genus Picea; species Picea glauca. The sequence continues at coordinate 29,451 of JZKD02S1674773.1, forward strand.
GTTTTTTGGTGATTCGGAAAAGAGCTTAACTAAGACTTGTTTGGAAGATTCTAGGCGGCAAGCCATGGGGGAGGCCAAGGCTCCCGTGCGGACCTTCTGTGGAATGTCGGTATCTTACGAAGAACCGACACAAGCTTGGGAAGATCCAAAGATCTCCAAGTCGAGGATGTAAAAGTGGTAATGGAGGTTATCGACTCCATGTTATATCGAATAATGTCTCTTCCTGGAAAAGACATAGGCAGAGGCATTGGATACCCCACAAGACCATCCCAATCAAAGGGAACCTCGTCAAGACTTGGAGGGAGAGAACTTGGGAAGAGTAAAAATATCTCTTGTTCAAAAGGAGAAGTAATAGAAATACTAAGGACATGGCATAGAAGGTATAGAACCAGAACCAGAAGAGTGGGATCGACCAAAAATTTCATTGGCGCGACCGCTTCCTTAGACTTGTCACTCTCTGAGAGAAGAGTGGGGTCGATTGAATATTGCATCAATACGACCACTTCCTCAACCATTGGTTGAATAGGATGCGAGACAACAAGTTCAAGAGGTGCATCACCCCAAAAAACAGAAGTGTTGTCGGTCAAAGATTACATTGACATGACCATTGGTTGAACAAGATGCGAGACAATAAGGTCAAGAGATGCATCACCCCCGAACATAGGAGAGGTGTTGTCGAATATTGCATCAACACGACCATAGGTTGAATGGGATGTGAGACAACAAGGTCAAAGGATGCATCAACCCCTAAAGGGAAAGGGTTGTCAGCCGAAGATTGCATTGGTATGACTATTGTATCAACCAAAGAAGGAACAGAGTGTTGTGAAACCATAGATGCCTCAGAACTTGAAGGGACCTTAGGTGAGCCCCATTCTTTTTGTATCCTGGCAGTGACAGGACAAAAACAAGTAAGGTGACTTCCTTCACACATATTTCAAATGAATCTAGGCTTACGTCTGAGACGTCTAGGCTTCTCAATCATATTAATTCCCCTAATATGACTTACAGTGGCTGGTGACATGCTTCCAGCATGACTTGCAGAGGTTAGTAGAAAATCTCCAACATGACTAGCATAGGTTGGTGATGGATGTGTAGTGTGACTAGCGGTGACTAGACATGTGCCCCCAGCATGACTTGCAACAGCTGGTTGCATTTCTTCAAAATGACTCGCAGAGGTTGTCGACCAATCTCCAACATGACTAGCATAGGTTGGTGATATAGTGCCAGTATGACACACAGTGACTGGACTTGTGCCCCCAAAATCACTTGCAGTGGCTGGTTGTAGGTCTTCAACATGACTCATAGAGGTTGTCGACCAATCTCCAACATGGCTAGCAGAGGTTGGTGATATAATGCCAGTATGACACATAGTGACTATACTTGTGCCCCCAGCATGACTTGCAGCGGCTGGTTGCAGGTCTTCAACATGACTTGTAGAGGTTGTCGACCAATATCCAACATGGCTAACAGAGGTTGGTGATATAATGCCAGTATGACACAAAATGACTGGACTTGTGCCCCCAACATGACTTGCAGCAACTAGTTATAGGTCTTCAACATGACTCGCAGAGGTTGTCGACCAATATCCAACATGGCTAGTAGAGGTTGGTGATATAATTCCAATATGACACGCAATGAATGGACTTGTGGCGGTGGTGAATTGCGGAATTTGAGACCAAGGTCCAAGGAAATATTGGGTCTAAGAAATTGCAAGCCAGGAAGGATCCTGGTTTACACCCTGTCCTAGTCCAGCAGGATAGTATCGTCCTCCATATTGATTAATAAAGGGTTGTAAGGGCATCGAAGCCGCTTGTGAAGAGAAAGTGACATGACAAGGGTTACTCATGTGAGGATATATGTTTCTCCCAGACAAAGGAACTTTGTGAGGGAGGTTTCCCATACTATAAAAATAATTCCCCCCAGATGAAACACCAGAGGTCAGATGGAGGTCCGCCATGGAAAAAGTGTTCGTAGGAACTGACATAGCAGAAGAAGGATAAGTGGATGGAGTGTAACACATGGAAGGATTGCTTGATTGGGAACTTACTTCTCGCATAGTGGATTCGTAGGAAGGAAGATTCCAACCTTCTACCGTAAGAGGTGTTTGAAAGATATGACTCCCACCAAATGGAGAGGGATAAGAAGGAGGCATCATGCCCCCAGACCCAAAACTTGTATTTGCATAAGGAGATGAGATAGAGGATGGAAAGTGTGAAGACATATCAGACATACCATGAGAAAAATGATTAGAGACCCAAAGAATTGACTGAGTACCATAATTTTGCATACCATTATAAAAAACAGACGGATTTTACCCCATGAACGTCATGGGGGGGGTAGCAGTAAATGAGGGGACCAAAGGAAACCCACTATCCATGATAACAAGGAATCAGCACGAAATCCTATGGTCAACTAATAATCAAAGAGCATACCAAAAAGTCAAACGATGAATATGCATGCAAACGGGCTAAAGTGGCTGAGTGGCCTCCCTCACTAAAGAACATATGTCTCATCCAAGAGGGAACTGAGACTCCCTGCTAAATTTTGGAGGTAACAAAATCAGTTATAAGGGCCCTCGTAGGCTTAAAAACCAGTCGGTTAGATCCCCCTGGAGAGGTAATCCTCCATAAAGGTTGTGTGTTGTCCAACCCCTATCTGACCCAAGGTACAAGCAGAATAACCCCTGCAAGTAACCTATGAGATACCTAAGTCAAGCAACTAATAAACCATTATATAATTGATGCACATGCGAGTAATTGCAAATCCGAATCACCGTATGGGCAGGGTAGAAAATCCCAAAACCTTGAAAGCACCACCTCTCATAGAGGTATGGGTACTAGCAAGATCCCCAAACATGAATAAATCCACAGAAATATCCCTGACGCTAGGTGAGTATCCAGGAGTTATCCCTTCAACTAACTTCGCTCAACCTCGTGATTAACTCTGGTGTGAGCGGAGCCTCCTGATCTTATCGATTATACAATGGACTTCTCAACTCCCTGTCTCAGACACATGTTGATTTTATTTCCTTGGAGAAGTTTACTCACAAGATCCTATTCCAAGGCACTAAATCCTAGGCTAGTTTGTGCACCCTAAAAAATAAAATCGCGACTAATCAATTTTAGTTTAAAGCGTAAATTTTATTGGTCGTGGTTACTCAAAAAGGTATCGAAGTGAAACTCACGGTGTTATGACTTTGTAAGAAAATAAATATGGATATAATGCAAAGTCTATCTTTAACTTTTCAATGAATGATATGCTATATAAGAACAATGCAGTCTTCAATTTCAACTCTACAATTCAGAAGTAAAATGCAATCTTTCACTAAATGCTCTAAGCTAATGATAAATATTCCAAGACGGAAATGCCAACCAATGCAAAATGCCTGTTTTTTTGTATTTTCAATATACTAAAAAGAAAATGCATGGACTAATGAGCAACCTGATATATAAATTCTACTATGTATAAAAGCAATAACTTGAGAAGAACACCAAGCAATCAAGCAAACAACCTAAATAACAAGGACAAATAAAAAATGGAAAACAAAGAGAAAGACTACGCCCAAAAATTCAACTCCAAATAGGTTTCCTGTCATCCTAGATAATCTCAACAGACACTATAGAGACCTAAGAAGGCTCAACAATTTTCAAATCCCACCCAACAGTCACTAAACAAAACAAACAAGCAAGGGGAAGTGTTATACACGACTGTTCAGGAGAACAAAGCGTATATACACTTCTTGCAGTGAGACAACAAGCATGTATACACGACTGTCAAGGAAAAAAGGGCGTATATGCTTTAAAACAAGGCCAGACAAGGGAAAAAGGCTAAAAACTCAGACTCAGAGTGAACAGAATCTGTCAAGCAGTGATATGACAAGAAATACAAAGGAAAAAGAGAAATGTAAGAAGAAAARGTACTTCAACCCTTAGAAGGAAGATCTCTCCCCAGTGGAGTCRCCATTTCTGTTACAAGGGAAAAAMTCTCTATGGCCAAGGGTAAACCACAATAGACAGGTATGAMTGYAGAAATCAACTCAATTCCAACATATGTGATATAGACTAATGTGCAATACAAGGAAGATGCCTACCTCGATCCAACGTTTGATGATGTTCCACCATTGAGCACTTTGACCCAAAGCTTTATACCTGCAAGAAGTTCTCAACAAACAAGAAAAGCAAGTATATAGTGATGATATAAAAGGAGTTAGCACATCAGATAGMATAATCCATTAATAGACATTACAAACATGCCCATGGATAATAATCATATATTTGCAAGATACCAATAGGACAGGAAAGGAGTATTTCTATTAATAATTGATCAGTAGAAGTGTCAACATTATAGACTTTCGTGTCGACACGGTTCAAAACCAAGAAACCAAGTTCCTTCCAACTGGGTCTCCACCACTCAATCCTCCACCAAGGGCAAGCTCATGAGAAAGATACAAAGAGGTCCTCTCAACAATAAGGGAAGAGCTTGGGGGCTGAAAACTGTGTTCAAACTTGAGGGACAAAGGGATGCAGACTCAATATGAAGTAATTTCTCCAGAGTAACTTTGCTCTCAAAGTTGAATGATTTCTCTCTCTTTTCCATAGTTCAAAATTGTGCTCTTATAGCCTCTAGAATGCAACTAAAGGGCTGAGTTGAAATGTTTCCAATATATGGAATGCCAAGGATCAAAGATCTTTTGTCGAGACATGGAAACCCGACCTCATTTTGTATTTTCTGGCATAAATCCTGATATACGCGGGGTGTAGTGGGGCAACCTGCATATACGCATCTTACATAACTGATAGGGAGCATATAATACGCGAGTTGTAATGGATCAGCCTGCGTGTACACATCTTGTATAACTGATAGGGAGCATATATGTGGAAAACTGTATATTTTTAGCTCTGGATTCATCAAAAAGGGATAACAAGTCTACATAGGGAAATGGAAAAAGGCCCTCTATGCAAGATAGCAATGGTGAGGCAAATCTTGCTATAACATGGTTATAGGACTCAGGTGTCTACAACCTTAGTTGGGACACAGATCTGTGATTCTAACACTTAACAAAGCACTTAGCACCGATAATTCATCCATATTTGGCCACTATCTACTTCACAGATAAAACATAGCATCACATCATTCATTTATATCTGTTGTATCTAAGCACTTATCATAAATAAGAAGGTTATATCTAACAGATTCAAGCACTAAGCACATTCACATAGGTCAGATCTAACATCTATATACATCATTAGCACAAGCACAAGCATATATGTCTATTTATATCAAAGCACTTAGAAAGAAAAGACATAAACACATCAACACATGGAACAAAGTAGAAAAACACAACATATACCTGGTTCACCCCCACCCTGGGGCTACGTCCACCAACTCTTCTTCTTTATTATCTTCTTCAATAGGTTACATGCACAGAGCCTCAAAACCCTACTCTGCATTGGACAAGAGATCTGCACAACTCGCTAGATCCTCCTTCCGTGAGTAGATCTAAGCACACAACCTTCCACAACCTCTTACAATGAATTGCACTTAGCTCTGCAAGTCTCACACAGTATGCACAGAGAAATTACAATCCTTCAATCACATAGATCTAGCACTTATCCCAATATCACATTAACATCACATAGATGCCCCTCCTTACATTTCCTAGACATCTATTTATACTTTACAAAATAGGCCTAAACATGGTTGAACCCATGGGCCGACATCCCATACCCGTTACATAATCCCAAATCCCAAAAAGGACCCAAAAAGGGGTCGAGATCCTGCGATCTCTACTTCGTCTTGCGCTCCACCTTCGAAACGTTGTCGAAGTCCCAAAATAGGTCACACTTGACCAAGGATCTCCCAAAACTTGGTCAAGGGCCAACAACAACCATCATTAAAGAAGTGTTAAGGGGTAGGAATTGAATTAATTGACATCATATGTCCATTAGACAACATCAAGGAAGTTGTGATAGTAAGTGGAAGCTATTTGGAAAGGGTATTTGAGCATACCATCAAAGTGTTTGACGAAAGTTCTCAACCACATAGATCTGATTTTTACATCATATTTGGTTGGGTATTTTACATTGGTATCAGAGTTAGTTTTCCTGGTAGCTTGAGGGGGAAATCAAGAAGATAAAATTTCAAATTTCATTAGATAAGTGGCCAAAACTTATCCCCTTCACTTTTAGTTGTGATACTTAGTGAGAAGACAGTTCAAATGGAAAATTAGTTAGAGGAACAAGTAATTGCAACAATGAAGAGGCTATAACCATTTCCTCAATCCAAAGATTCTCTTCTTGAAATTCTTGAGAAAGTGGCAAGTGATTTGTCTAAGGTGCATCATGAACCTTCGGAGGAGATGTGGGAAGAAACACACCCATCATGGATTTCACTAGCCACATCTTAATTGTTGAGGCACAAGGATGGAGATGTGTCACTTATGGTGGCCACATGCATTAGTGAGATCACTAGGATCTCAACACCAGATGATCCATATGAGGATGATGT
>JZKD02S1674773.1:35967-48427 GCA_000966675.3 Picea glauca
TCAAAGGAGTTGGTGAAGGGTCTCAATACATCATCCATCAACCTCATGAAAGTGGTTGGTGCATTTGTTAAGCCAAAGGGCATGACCAACCATTTGAAGAGACCTTCTTTAGATTGGAAGGTTGTATTCCATACATCAGTGGGTTCGATGGAAACCTGGTGGTAGCCAGAAATCCCCCCCCTTGAGTTGGTCAAGAAGGTCATCAATCCTAGGAATTGGGTAGCAGTTCCTGAATGTGATTGTTTTTAAGGCTTTGTAATCAATGCAGAGTCGCCAAGTCCCGTCCTTCTTCTTCACTAGTACAATCAGGCTTCTGCAAGGGGAGGAGCTAGGTCTGATGTTCCCCTTTTGAAGAATCTCTTGGATCTGATGCCTGATTTCATCATTTTCCATCAACAAGTGATGATAGACTGGTCCATTAGGTAGAAGTGCACCGGGGATCAGATCAATTGGATTCTTGAGTTGGCAGTGTGTCGTTACACTGGTGGGTAAGGAGAAGTTTTCTATGTATTCTTCCATGATCCTATCCACTTTCTTTTTCTACAAAGAGAGGCATTGTGTATAGGCCATGGATGTGGCGGTGACCTTCTAATTACTATGAGCATGGATCACAAAGAAGACGAACTTCCTAGTCTGTGAAATGACCTTATTGCATTGCTTAGCAGAGATTAAAGAAATAGCGATAGGTGATGCTACTCTGGTATCATGTACAATTGTCTACCCAAAGTAATAATAACACTGCGAGGTCTAGACTCATACACAACATGACACTTCCACAAATATGGTTGTCCTAAAAGAACATGACAAAATTCAAGAGGAGAAATATCACACAATACCTCATCTTTGAAAGGCTTTATGTCATAAGGTAGATGGAAATATTGGCTAACACGAAGATCTCTTCCTTGGCAAAGACAACCGATGGTGTAGGTTTGCGGGTGCAGTGTCGTTGGAAAGTCCAACCGCTTGATGAATTCTGTTGAAATCAGGTTGTTCTCACTGCCACTATCGACAATGAAATGAAGAAGAGCCCCCTTTACCCACATATGTGAGTGAAAAAATATCTCTGATGCTAGGTGAGTATCCAGGGGTTATCCCTTCAACTAACTTCGTGCAACATCGTGATTAACTTTGGTGTGAGCGGAGCCTCCTAATATTACCGATTATACAATGGACTTCTCAACTCCCTGTCTCAGACACATATGTTGATTTTATTGCCTTGGAGAAGTTTACTCACAAGATCCTATTCCAAGGCACTAAATCCTAGGCTAGTTTGTGCACCCTAAAAAATAAAATCGTGACTAATCAATTTTAGTTTAAAGCGTAAATTTTATTGGTCATGGTTACTCAAAAAGGTATGGAAGTGAAACTCACGATGTTATGACTCTGCAAGAAAATAAATATGGATATAATGCAAAGTCTATCTTTAACTTTTCAATGAATAATATGCTAAATAAGAACAATGCAGTCTTCAATTTCAACTCTGCAATTTAGAAGTAAAATGCAATCTTTCACTAAATTCTCTAAGCTAATGATAAATATTCCAAGATGGAAATGCCAACCAATGCAAAATGCCTGTTTTTTTGTATTTTCAATATACTAAAAAGAAAATGCATGGACTGATGAGCAACCTGATATATAAATTCTACTATGTATAAAAGCAATAACTCGAGCAGAACACCAAGAAAACAACCCAGATAACAAGGACAAATAAAAAATGGAAAACAAAGAGAAAGACTCCGCCCAAAAATTCAACTCCAAACAAGTTTCCTGTCATCCCATATAATCTCAACAGGCACTATAGAGACCTAAGAAGGCTCAACAATTTTCAAATCCCACCCAACAGTCACTAAACAAAGCAAACAAGAAAGGGGAAGTGTTATACACGACTATTCAGGAGAACAAAGTGTATATACGCTTCTTGCAATGAGACAACAAGCGTGTATACATGACTGTCAAGGAAAAAAGGGCGTATATTCTTTAAAACAAGGCCAGACAAGGGCAAAAGGCTGAAAACTCAGACTCAGAGTGAACAGAATCTGTCAAGCAGTGATACGGCAAGAAATACAAAGGAAAAAGAGAAATGTAAGAAGAAAAAGTACTTCAACCCTTAGAAGGAAGATCTCTCCCCAGTGGAGTCGCCATTTCTGTTACAAGGGAAAAACTCTCTATGGCCAAGGGTAAACCACAACAGACAGGTATGACTGCAGAAATCAACTCAATTCCAACATATGCTATATAGACTAATGTGAAATACAAGGAAGAGGCCTACCTCGATCCAATGTTTGATGATGTTCCACCGTTGAGCACTTTGACCCAAAGCTTTATACCTGCAAGAAGTTCTCAACAAACAAGCAAAGCAAGTATATAGTGATGATATAAAAGGAGTTAGCACATCAGATAGCATAATCCATTAATAGACATTACAAACATGACCATGGATAATAATCATATATTTTCAAGATACCAATAGGACGGGAAAGGAGTATTTCTCTTAATAATTGATCAACAGAAGTGTCAACATTATAGACTTCTGTGTCGGCACGGTTCAAAACCAAGAAACCAAGTTCCTTCCAACTAGGTATCCACCACTCAATCCTCCACCAAGGGAAAGCTCATGAGAAAGATACAAAGAGGTCCTCTTAACAATAAGGGAAGATCTTGGGGGCTGAACACTGTGTTCAAACTTGAGGGACAAAGGGATGAAAACTTAATATGAAGTAATTTCTCCATAGCAACTTTGCTCTCAAAGTTGAATGTTTTCTCTCTCTTTTCCATAGTTCGAAATTGTGCTCTTATAGCCTCCATAATGCAACTGAAGGGTCGAGTCAGAATGTTTCCAATATATGGAAGGCCAAGGATCAGAGATCTTTTGTCGTGACATGGAAACCCGACCTCATTTTGTATCTTCTGGCACAAATCTCGATATGCGTGGGCTGTAGTGGGGCAACCTGTGTATATGCATCTTACATAACTGATAGGGAGCATATAATATGCGGGTTGTAGTGGATCATCCTGCGTGTACGCATCTTGTATAACTAATAGGGAGCATATATGTGGAAAAATGTATATTTTTAGCTCTGGATTCATCAAAAAAGGATAACAAGTCTGCATAGGGAAATGGAAAAAGGCCCTCTGTGCAAGATAGCAATGGTGAGGCAAATATTGCTATAACATGGTTGCAGGACTTAGGTGTCTGCAACCTTAGCTGGGACACAGATATGTGATTCTAACACTTAACAAAGCACTTAGCACCGATAATTCATCAATATTTGGCCACTATCTACTTCACAGATAAAATAGAGCATCGCATCATTCATTCAGATCTGATGTATCTAAGCACTTATCATAGAGAAGTAGGTTATATCTAACAGATTCAAGCACTAAGCACATTCACATAGGTCAGATCTAACATCTATATACATCATTAGCATAAGCATAAGAAGATCTATCTATTTATATCAAAGCACTTAGAAAGCAAAGACATAAACACATCAACACATGGAACAAAGAAGAGAAACACAACATATACCTGGTTCACCCCCACCCTGGGGCTACGTCCACCAACTCTTCTTCTTTATTATCTTCTTCAATAGGTTACATGCACAGAGCCTCAAAACCCTACTCCGCATTGGACAAGAGATCTGCACAACTCGCTAGATCCTCCTTCCGCGAGTAGATCTAAGCACACAACCTTCCACAACCTCTTACAATGAATTGCACTTAGCTCTGCAAGTCTCACACAGTATGCACAGAGAAATTGCAATCCTTCAATCACATAGAGATAGCACTTAGCCCAATATCACACTAACATCACATAGATGCCCCTCCTTACATTTCCTAGACATCTATTTATACTTTACAAAATAGGCCTAAACATGGGTGAACCCATGGGCCGACATCCCATACCCGTTACATAATCCCAAATCCCAAAAAGGGGCCGAGATCCCGCGATCTTTGCTTCGTCTTGCACTCCACCTTCAAAAGGCTGTCGAAGTCCCAAAATAGGTCACACTTGACCAAGGATCTCCCAAAACTTGGTCAAGGGACAACAACAACCATCAGTAAAGAAGTGTTAAGGGGTAGGAATTGAATTAATTGACATCATATGTCCATTAGACAACATCAAGGAAGTTGTGATAGTAAGTGGAAGCTATTTGGAAAGGGTATTTGAGCATACCGTCAAAGTGTTTGACGAAAGTTCTCAACCACATAGATCCGATTTTTACATCATATTTGGTTGGGTATTTTACAATGGTATCAGAGTTAGTTTGCCTGCTAGCCTGAGGGGGAAATCAAGAAGATAAAATTTCAAATTTCATTAGATAAGTGGCCAAAAATTATCCCCTTCACTTTTAGTTGTGATACTTAGTGAGAAGACAGTTCAAATGGAAAATTAGTTAGAGCAACAAGTAATTGCAACAATGAAGAGGCTACAACCATTTCCTCAATCCAAAGATTCTCTTCTTGAAATTCTTGAGAAAGTGGCAAGTGCTTTGTCTAAGGTGCATCATGAACCTTCGGAGGAGATGTGGGAAAAAACACACCCATCATGGATTTCAGTAGCTACATATTAATTGTTGAGGCACAAGGATGGAGATGTGTCACTTATGGTGGCCACATGCATTAGTGAGATCACCAGGATCTCAACACCAGATGATCCATATGAGGATGATGTGATGAGGGACACCTTTCATCTTATTATTTAAAATTTTTGAGGTTTGGGTGATATACATAGTCCCTTGTTTGGAAGGAGGGTAACCCTTTTGGAGACAATGGGAAATATTAAGTCATGTGTGGTGATGTGGGATATTGGATGTCATGATTTGATCCTTGAGATGTTTCAAATTTTATTCTCCGTTGTCAGTGAAGCTCATACAAGAAAAGTGATAACCTCAATGCAATCAATTATGACTCTTATGTTTGTTGAGAATGATGATATTCCAGATCAGTTGGTGGAAGTTATACGATCTTCCTTGGGAGGAGACAAGAAGGGTGTTTGTTCAACTGGTCATAGACTTTCTATGTATGTGATGGAGAATTTGGGTGTAGATACACCTAAGTAGGTTGGAAAATTTCTATAGGATTATTCACTTGTAGAGCATAGTCTCATGTCACAGGATATGCCTTTGAGTGATGATCAAAGTAGCGCAGAGGATGTTGAGAAGAGTAGCACAAAATTTATTGGGGAGTGCATTGATGAGGATTCCACAGTTGACCTTAGAAGCAGGAGTTATGAGTTATCACTTCAACACGATAGAGGTGTTGATTGGCATGGGTCATAACACTTGGAAGGAAAAATGAAGGTCAAAGAGGATATGATCGTGGCGTCTATGAGTCACCTTTATGATACACACACATTGGTAGCAGGATATTGTTGGAGAGCCACGGTGACATAGGAATGTTCGGGTGGAGAGTTTTCCATTGAGGAATTTCAAACAATTAGAGAGAGAGTGATGGTGATAAAGACCAACTACCAGCATATCCTTATGGATAGAGATCACCTTCTGGAGATTGGTGAGATGTACCATGGGGCGTTAGAGGAGAAGGAGAATGAGGTGGATTGACTCGCTCATGAGTTAGTGAGTGCATAGGAATTCTTTAAGAGCACATAGATATCCCTTTGAGAATTAGAGTCCAGAGTAGAGAAACTCCTTGAGGAGTCTAGTCGGATATCCACTACATCCATCTCAATAGAGAGTCAATCATATGCTTCAACTATGTCACTAGAGGAGGTTTATGACATGGAGGGTTTGATGGAGGAGCACCAAATGATGGAGGAGAGTGAGAGGTGCTCATGATCAAAGATGATTATGGAGAGACGTAACCGAGAGATGATTGAGGGTGTTCATGTGTCATAGGAGATACCATTCTTGGAGAGATCTAATGTCGTTGAGCATACACATGTGGATTCCATAGCCAGGGACAATTCATATGAAGACACATCTATGTGGGATCCATGATTAGATGACACTAGTGATGAGGATACATCCATTCAAGGTCTGGAGCTAGTTGAAATTCATGGATTAAGTGATGAAATGATACATCCAGGACACATGAAAACTTCAAGGGTTGCAGGATATAAATTGGTAGGAAATATTTACAGTTACACGATATTATCAAGAGGTACAGTGGTTGACAGGGGCATACAAGGGAGTGCAATAGTGAGCGATAGTGAGAAGGAGCATGCAAATGTGGGTAGTGATGCTCAACGAGGTGCATTGGAGCCATACACCGAGATAGAGCAGAGAGATTCCAATGGAGAATGCTCCACCCATTTGCAGTAGATCTTGGATGTTATAGAGTACCCTCACAGTAGAATTCGTAGGGACGAAAACACAATGAGCAGGGTTGACCATTAGTTGCAGGAAACATCTGTAGTGATTGGTGGTGGCATGAGAGATGATGGAGCGAGCACCATACATAGAGGATATAGGTACCAGGTAGTGGAAGACAATAGACATGAGGAAACACAGGAATTTAGGCATTCTTACAACAAGTTTTCACTCATGCCATTTATGTTGACCTTCTTAGCTACACCACAATCATGCCAGAAAAAATCATAGAGTATCTTTCAAGTGTATGAGAGGGAGTATGAGGCTTTGAGGGATAGTTTTCATAGTGTTGTATCATTGGCATATTATTGCTGCATCAAGTGCGGGATCAAACCCAAAAAACATAGTGGAGAACAACAGAATGAGGAAAGCAGACTAGAGACTTCCACTTTTGGAGGATCAAACAAGAGCTCAGATATATCTTGGAGGAGAGCAAGTGGCACAGATGATGTATTACCCACAAAGAAAGTCACAAATAAATTTCCTACACATCGACATAACATAGACATAAGCTCAGACATAATCTCACGTCGTAGGATATTCATATGAGTGATGATCAGAGTAACGTAGTAGATGTTGAGTAGAGTAGCACATTAGGTCTTGGTAAGTGCGTTGATGAGGATTCCACAATTGATATTGATGAGATGTACCATGGGGAATTGGAGGATAAGGAGAATGACATGGATCAATTCACTCATGATTTGGTGAGTGCACAAGAATTCTCAAAGAGCATACAAATAGACCTTGGAGAATCAGAGTCCAGAGTAGAGTAGCTCCTTGAGGACTCTAATCGAGTATCCACTACATCCATATCAATAGAGAGTTAGTCATATGCTTCAGCTATGTCACTAGAGGATGTTGGGGATATGGAGGGTTTGATGGAGGAGTACTAGATGATGGAGGAGAGGGAGGGGTGCTCGGGATCAAAGATGATTATGGAGAGACGTGACCCAGAGATGATTGAGGATGTTCATGTGTCACATGAGCTACCATTATTGGAGATATCTGATGGATTTGAGCATACAGATACATACTTCATAGCCATGGACAATTCATATGATGACACATCTATGTGGGATCCAGGATTAGATGACACTAGTGATGAGGATACATCCATCCAGGGTCTAGAGACAGATGACACTCAAGGAAAAAGTGATACATCGATACAACTGGGACACTGGATACTGCCAAGGGTTGCAAGACATATAGTGGTAGGAAATATCTACAGTTACACAATATTATCAGGAGGTACAGTGGTTGAAAGGGGCATACATGAGAGTGTAGTAGTGAGCGGTAGGGAGTAGGAGCATGCAGAGGTGGGTAGTGATGCTCAACAAGGTGCGTTAGAGTCATACACTGAGATAGAGGAGGGAGATTCTAATGGAGAGTGCTCCACCCCTTTGCAACAGATCTTGGATGTTAGAGAGTAACCTCACAGGAGCATTCACAGGGACAATAGTGGACTGAGAAGGGTTAACCATCAGTCATAGAATAAATCTATAGTGATTGGTGGAGGCATGAGAGATGATGGAGTGAGAGACATACATAGAGGAGATAGGTACCAGGAAGTGGGTGACAACAGACACGAGGAAAAATAGGCATATAGGCATTCTTACAACAATTTTTCACTCATGCCATTTATGTCGACCTTATTAGATACACCACAACTAGGTCAGTCAAAATCAGAGAGTGTCTTTGAGGTGTCGACATTATGCAAATTATAGATAGTGAAAAAATAAGAAAATAACCCACAACCAGAAGAGGCATAAGATGAAAATCCTCAATCTAGTTAGTTTAGGAGTGAGAGTGGAAACACCCATGCTAGACATGAAGATGTGTCAAAGGTAAAGGAACACAAAATAATTTTTCTTGCACACAAGTAAATAACTAGATAGCCACAATGCATGACACACTTATGGTTGGTTAGTCAAGTTGACATGTAATTAGGAGTGGGTTGCCTAGTGTTCCTCATAAATATGAACGACAATCACATGTCACTATAAGGCCATGGGAACAAGGAACCTATAAGACTGAAATATAGTCTTAGGAAAGGGTGAGATTTTGGAGTTAGGTCATGTTATAAAGGATGAGAAGCTCACAAAACTGGGAGGGTTAAGAAGGTATATGACACTTTGGGTTTAATTTTTAGTTGGTGTGGCATTGTAACAAATTTTTGGACACATGCATACATTTTAATTTGGATGCAATGTTAAAGACTAAACTCAATAAGAATTTGGTTATTGGTCTTCTCATCATTATGATTGCCATGAGTGTACTTTATGCTAGACCTACATGAATATGTAGTGATGTAGACTTGATTATTTGTATTTTTATTCTCATGACTATGCATTTATAAAGAATAAGAGATAAATATTATTAGCGAATAGATTAGGGGAGTGATGGTCGATACAATATTAGCTAGGATTTTCTACAATCGTATCCAAGCCAATGGATTACTAATATCATTCTATGGAGTTAGTTGATGAGTATTTGGTGGGATTGGCTTTGGTTGAACACTATGTTGGGTGGATTATGCGGAGCTTTGGAACTCAATTCCTATACCCATTATATAAGACAATATGGTATTTAGTGTAATGATTGATATTTTGTTTTTAACATATATATATGTAGCAAGTATGTCAACGTGCCAAAATATCTTTAAAAGGTTCAAGTTACCCTAGTTAGCGTAAGACCTTAACTTAGCGTAAAAGGTCGTGCAAATACCTACAAAAATGGAAAAAAATTGACTTTAAACTGAATAAGCATTTTGATTGCAGAGGTTTTTGTTGTGTTTAATAACATTAATTCATGGTTGTAGGAACCTTCTATAAATTGCAGGTTAATTGATGTTCGGGGGTGCATCTAAAAAAAATTAATATTTTCAATTAAATTTCTAGGATAATCACCTTCCAAACAATAGACCCCAGACTTGGGCTCAACTCACGACAGATGCAAATCCCAATTAAACGGTTAGGGAAATTTCCTTCCCAACAATAGACCCTAGACCCAAGTTTGAATCCCATAAGATGCAAATCTGTGTAGAAGCGATTTCTGAAACCCTAATAATCTTCTTGGAGACGATGATAGGCGAGGCAACTTGGTTTGTTGTTCCCAAGTGGCAGAAGAATTATTATGTCGAAAATATGAGTGACATATAGAAGCTTGAAACCCTCGACCTCCTAGACATAAATGATCTCGCTAATTCAGAAGTTTGAAAAAAGAATAACAAACTGGACCTATCATTGGCTTTCTTTAGGTGGAAGAATGATTCTGATTAAATTTGTTCTTCAAAATTTTCCAGTTTATTGGTTAAGCTTAGCAAAGATCCCTGCTAAAATCAAATAAAAAATCAATCAAATATGCTCAAATTTCCTTTGGAGAGGTGCTCGGAAACCAACAGGTTTTCATTTAGCAAAATGGAACTTTGTAGCCAAACCTAAAGCTCTTGGGGGTTGGGGTTTCAAGAACATCATTTGGTTTGCACAAGCTTTAGCTGCCAAGTCTCTTTGGAGAGGGTTGTTTGGTCTGGGATTATGGAGCAAAGTGATAATTAAAAAAATATCTCAAAGGCAATGATGTGGTCTTTTGGCTATGTGTTGGATCGAGTAAGTTCTCTGCTTCTTCCATTTTTTGGAGGAATTTGTTGGATTCCTTACATCTGGTAAGAAATTGGCTAGCATGGTCTGTGGGCAATGTAACAAGAGTTTTGTTGGGTCAAGATCCTTTTGTAGGTCGTGGTTCTTCTTTCAAGTTATCAAATGTTGTGTGTCATCGCCTATTCTCTTTCAAGGTGTATTCTTTAGCATATATCAATTCATCCTCTGTGCTAAATGTATCGAGGTCTCAGGACTGGATTTCCTCAGAGGATTTGAGCTTGCAAGGAGACATGGTTGAGGAGTGGAATTATTTTTTGAAGATGTTAAGAGGAAGTGGGGTATCCTTTACTTATGAAAAGGACTCCCTTGTATGGAATTGGAACAAATCCAAAGGATTAGTTACAGTGAAATCAACTTATGAGGATTTAGTGTCTCAAAATTTGGTGTTTGAGCAGTTGCGGTGGTACAATTCAATCTAGAAAATTAAAGCGTCAATAAAAATCATTCTATTTGTATGGCTATTTATACATGATCATATTTGGATGGGATAAAATTATAGGCACAGAGGAGGGTATGGACCTTCAGTTTTCATCTTATGTTTACAAGTTGAAGAATCAACACAACACTTGTTTGTAGATTGTGAGATTTATCGGGTCATATGGAAAGAGGTTTGCGACTTTTACAAGGATAGTGGTATCGGTTTCTTAGACCCTTTAAATGATTTCTTAATGTTCTTGTTGCTCTCTTGTCCGAAGTTTAGGAATATCCCTTTCTTTGTAATGTGGGGCATTTGGAATTTCAGGAACAAAATTCCGTTTGAAAACTCTTCAAAGAATATCTATGAAGTGCTTTCTAAGATCTTGCTAGCTATCAAGGGATTTCCTTGTGATTTTAGTTATGACAATGTTGATTTCTTTCTGAATCCAATCTATTTTGGTGATAATCCTTTAGGCTTCTTTGCTAGTGTTGCTGCTAGGGGAGCTTGTGGAATTGGTGTAGTTTTAAAACTCAATGCAAATCACCCCTTCATCATTCATCTTGCAATTGGCTCTGGGTCTAATCTTAAGGTAGATTTTCTCGTATTATGGTGTCTTCTTTCCTTTTCTCATAGGTTTCATATTGAAGAATTAATGGTGGTTGGTGATTCAAAGGTGGTTTTGGATTGGTTTGCAGGAAAATCGCATTTGATTTTCTTGGTTTTACATCCTTGGATGAAGAAGGCACTGGATCTTAAGAAGAATTTTATATGGGTTCATTGTTTTCATATTCACGGGCATTTCAACTCTTTGGCTGATTCTTTGTTGAAGAAATCTCTTTGAAAGGAACAAGGAAAACGTTTTTTTGAAGAAAAGATTGAAGATATTGTGGTCAGTTCAGGGTCTTAATATGTTTTCTGATTTCAAATCAGTTCTTAAGGTTTTTGTTCCTCTCCCCGTGAGGCGTCTTCCATGAAGTTATAGCTTCCTTACAGTTTATGAAACTTTGTTTTCTCTTCTTTGTATGTAATGGATCTATTCCTCTATTATTAAACTCATATATGTATATGATAGTCCTTTTTTTATCATCAATTGATATTATGATAGATGAAGTCATATCTTGTGACTAACTATCTCAAACAACATATGTACGAGAAAATTTCTTTTGATTCAATATGAATAGCATTGAAACTGCTTTTTTCTGAGGAAAAAAAATATTAATTTTTTATATAGAAAGAGAAACAGATGCTCATCACAGAAATCGAACAAACACATAAACCTTCCCGTAGTGCAGTATGTATCCATTATGCATCTGAAATGATGACAAGGTATGCATCCGTAGTAGGCAAGGCATCCATTGTTTGTTGTACTTGTGAAGCGACATCGACCCATGGGAGTGAAGCCATTGGAGAAAACACTCGAGGTGGATTCGGTGAGGGCATGCTGAGTAGAGCAATTAATCTTAAGCAACTTTAATGACAACTTATCAAACCTTTAAACCATCAATATGAAAATCTAGATCAGGCTTATTCACAGGTCGAAATGAGAATGAAAATGATCAAAAATGAAAAGATTAACATGTAGCTTGGTGTCTCTATAGGAATGTTTCCAGAGCATTGCTTATGTCTCTAATTCCAATTTACTTAAGGAAATCTGTTCATTTTGGAGACTCACACTGCTTTGCAACTATTTCCCTTGTTTGTTTTAGCATTACTATGCTCTTGCCTAGAATTTGGCTTAGAGAGAGTTACGATTTGGAAAATAGTAAATCTACATTATTTTAACTTTGTAAATCGGTTGCCTTAGGAAAAGAATGCCTAGAGAAGTGGATTGGGTCTAATGAGTGACACTTGTGATGGTGCATGTATCATCTTTATGTTTTCTAATAGTGATTAGGTTGAACATGGAGTGTTGTAGCTTAATTTAATATTTTGTAAGGGATATAGATCCAATTACGCATATCCCTTGTTTATTGTTGAGGATCCCCCTATAGAGTCACTGTGAATGTTGACATCAAGTTGATAGACCAACTCAAATTTGTGCACTAGAAGAGTTG